>VXAL01019203.1:165408-236597 GCA_013399475.1 Chauna torquata
ATATTAGCAAATAGAAAAGAACCTGAAAATCACCCTGTGTTGCTTGGAAAGAGTTGTAAAAATACAAAGGAAAAAGAGAAACAAACTTAGGAAACAGAAGAACTTTATTCATCTGGCTTGAAATTATTCAACAATCTGACAGATAGGAGAAGTAAGAGATCTGAGGATAGATTCTCATCACACAGTTAACCTAGGCTGATCACTGAATTTTGTCTCAGATACTTTAAGCTAAGGCTGCCTGGCCAGGCTTGGAATAAAAACTGGTGTGTCTACATGTATATATATCCATACAGACTGTTCTACCAAGATAATTTGCCTCCTCTTCTAGTGAGGGTAAAGACTAAGTTACTGAACTGCTAATATTCACCTGAAGCCTTCCCACAGTTTCAGAAGGACAAACTATTGTCTGTCCCCAGCCAGTGCCATTTCTTCCACTATTTCCCAGGCAAGGATTTAGCTCCCTGCAGCACAAAGCCCTGTAAGGCCTTGTGATACAGAGAGAAGCACAACAGTAGGTAGCTTTGTCAAGGGGTTGTTGTGTTGTCTGGCTGACCCTGCTAGACCAGCACAAGTAACATCCTGAGTCTTTCTAGGATGAACTTGTTCTCCTGAGCTTCTCCAGAGAGCAAGCCATTTTGTGAAACTAAGCTTGAACTAACTGAGCAACTGGATGATTCCTACCCTTGGCATTAGGGCACTTCTACATCTCTGCTCTAAACCCCTCAGATGTCTCTGCGAGAGGCTATGAGCCCTTGTCTCAGGTAATACATGTAGGGAGGCATTTTGGAGCCTCCTGCTCACATGATGAAGAAATGATCAGAGCAGGAAGCTGTAACACCTAGTCAAACTCCTCTCAACAAGGGCTTTGTGGGGAGCATATGCTAAGCTGTGCAGCATATGTATCTAATGTATGCTGAAGGAGCCCGGCAGCTCCTCTGCTGCTCCAGGTCTCCTTGAGGTAGCTACAGCTGATCTGCATGTCACAGAGATGAGCAACCTGCATCTAATACATGCAGGGGATGGTTTTGGTGTCATGAGACCAACGTGGCATGTGAGTAACTACAAGGTAGCAGGAAAAGGGAACCAAAACGGGTGAGTGTGGCCACTCACTGCAACACACCTGCTGCACCTGCCTCTCCCTGCACCGCGGGTGTTCTCTAGGGCTCTACTGGACTTCCAGCAGGAAAGGCGCCCAGCCTGCATGCTGGCTGGCAGAGGAAGCACAGAGGGTGGCACAGCCTGCCATGTGAACAGGCTGGTCCTTTTCGCCAGGTTTCAGCCTTTGTGGACCAACTACAGGTGGTAAACCACGTGTGCAGGTTGGTGGCTCCATGCACTGTCTCACCTGGGACTAAAATCTGGCTCTTCATATCACAGAACAGCCGGACTTGGATGGGACCCACAAGGATCATGGAGTCCAACTGCTGGCTCCACACAGGACTACCTAGAAATTAAACCATATGTCTGAGTGTGTTGTGCAAACGCTTCTTGAACGCCGGCAGGCTCGGTGCCGTGACCACTGCCCTGGGGAGCCTGTTCCAGTGCCCAACCACCCTCTTAGTGAAGAACCTTTTCCTAACACCCAGCCTGAACCTCCCCTGTCGCAGCTCCATGCCGTTCCCTCGGGTTCTGTCGCTGTCACCAGAGAGCAGAGATCAGCGCCTGTCCCTCCGCTCCCATCGCGAGGAAGCTGCAGGCTGCCATGAGGCCTCCGCGCTTGCCCCTCCTCCCGGCGGCGCGGGGATTTCACCGCCCTCCTGCGTCNGCCCGGGGGCAAGCGCGGCTCCCGCTGGGCCCGGCCCGCCCGGCGCCGGCTGCCCGAGCCGCGGGGCTCCCCGGGGGCCTGGGGTGCGTGTGCAGGCTCCTGGCGGCCTGCCCCCGAGCAAGGGGAGCTGCTCCGTCATTGCCAGCGGAGAGATCGGGTGTTTATTTGTGTGTTTGTCCGCTTTTTCCCGAGATTCTCTGAACAGGAAAGGAAGATGTACTGCACACAATATTTAAACTGCTGGCCCTTTCAGTCAGTTTCCCAAGATGCTTAGCTAGAAGAAAGATGTGGATTCGTTTACACTGTCACAAGGAAGAATACAGAAAGAGAAGTTGAAATAAAACTACGGGTATACTATCAGTTAGCTTTTTGTCTTACTGTGAAGACATCTGCACCACATGAAGCAACACTAGCTATCTCCCTACCACCGTTTTGCTATACAAAATGCTTCTGTTGAAGAACAGGCTCCCGTGCCGTGACAAGATGGACAGTTCAAAGGAAGGGAAGGAAATATTCAAAATACTCAGTGGGTCAGGGCCAGGTTTTGCTCTGACAGGGGTTTGCATCTGTCTCAGGGAAAGGCAGTGATGTGGATCTTGTGTTGTCTGGCAAGTTCATTCTTGGGCAGGTAAGGGTGCTGCTGTAGTTCCTTTTTTGATGTGGTCAGAGCAGCTCCCTTCATGACTGTGTTTCTTCTCCCCTAGCATCTGATGTTTTATCTTTCTCTTGCCTTCCTCATTTTGCTCATCTGTTCCTCTGACATTGTTCTTCTCCCTGACCCAGTTCTCTTTCTCTCCAGCACACAGAGAGTCACTAGTCTTTATCTTGTCCTTGCTGCACTGCAATTCTCTATATGCTGAAGGAGAATGTTATGTTTAAAATATCGATCTTGATCTCTTCTGCTGGACCACCAAAATTCTCCCATTTCAAGGCAATGTGTGAACATCTGGGGCAAAGAGCTTTCTCACAAAAAGGAATGCACAGCTGACCACTACGCCCTACAACTCCAGGAAGAAATGAAATACACACCCAGACCAAGAGGGGCAGTCTCAAATAACCCCCTAATATGCAATAGACATGAGGACCTGGCAGGAGCTGAGATCTCTCTGATTTTGGTGTTTGAACTCGACATTCAAACCGTTATGTCTTGCGTAAGTCTCTGTTTTGTAAACAGCGTGTAGTGCTGAGCCAGCGTGCTGCAGCAGCGCTCAGAAGCTGACTCTCGTGAAGCTGCACTGTTTCCTATTTTGCTCCATGCACACTTTTAATACCATCTGCAATGATGAAACTAAAGTCAGCCCTTAAAGCTTTATTCAAGCTTTGCTGTAGCTATCTGCCTCTTTAAATGTACCTAAGATCATGCCAAATCATTACATGGTGGGAGTAAAATTGTGCTACACAAAGTGATGCTTTGGCATGAATTCAGGCAGCTTAATGCCAGGAAGGGCCATTAAATAATGTCATCTGACCTCCTATATATACAGAACATTGCATTTAATTGCCGACTGTAGTGCTAAGGATACAGAGGGATCTGAAATGAAAAATCTGAATCAGGGCCCTTCAACTTCCCTTTGTTTTTTTACGTTAATTTGACATTTCAAAACAACTTGGCTGCTTTTCAAGTGCTGTCAGAAGTGCTGTTTCCCTTTGAGGAGCCAGTAAGTTCTAATTTCAGGCAGCACATCAAGAGAAACCATCATTTCTCTTCCCAGCACAGGACCAGCAAGTACTGAGAAGAGACGTTAGTGACTGCATAAGCAACTACTGAAGCAATCCCAACTGGCAGAAGACTCCCAGGTCTTAATGCACAAGGGGAAGTCTGGAGGCAGAGGGCATAGGGAGAGGGCAAGATTCATGAGGAGGGAGGGCTGGATCCTGGAATGCTTTAGGACAGAGAAGTCTCTGCTGCTCAATCCCTCCCAGAATGGGAATAAAATATATTTCCCTCCTTCTCCTTTTGAAAAACCAAAGCAGTTGATAAAACAAAGATGCAGCTTTTACAAAGTAAAAACAGTAACAATCGCACACAGCAGGGACTCAGTGTAACTCAGAGAGTTCCCTCTCTTTTCCTGTTGTCTTGCAGATTAGGAAAGCACGGGATAAAGAGATCTTGTCAGGGATATTAATGGAGCTCTCCTGCTGAGATAGCGTATATAAGCTCCGGTCCCAGCCTCTCTGTTACCCCGAAGCAGCTAGCTCCAGAGATGTGTTTCCAAACAAGTTGATAGAGGCTATCTCGGGGAGGGTGAGGACAGAGCAGGGTATGAATGTCCTACCCAGCTGCGTGACCCATGAGTGCCCTCACTCATGGCTACCCTGTTAATGCTTCTGCATGGGATTTTATTTTGTGGAGTGATTTGTTCTGAAATAAAGACCCTGACAGATATATAAACAGCAGAATAAGCTTCCTCTCTACCAGCACTTTCCCACTCCACCGATACTTTGTTTTCTCTTGTTTCTTCAGGGTTTTGTCTTTTAACAGGCCGTTTCTTATTCTTAATACTTGACATCTCTGGCAAGTGCTAGATCCATTCTTCCTCTCTGGCAGTTTTAATGTAAGAAATGCTTTTGTTTTGGAGGAGAGGAAAGTGAGAGAAAGAAAATGAAGAAGGTAAACAAATTCAGAAAGAGATTTACAAAGCATAGGGAAATTTTTCTCTGCTCCAGATGAGAGTGTTTAGTGTGCTGTGGCAACATGTAGTACCTTGCTACTATAGTATGCTGATATGCTTCCATTATTTTGAGCCTATTTATATTCTGGAAGATACTTATGCCAGCTAGTGATATGGAAGTTGATAATTATTGGCAATGGCATCTCTAAGAGCTGCTTAGACCAGAGTCGTACTTAAAAATCAAATGTATGAGATCCAACTGCAGAATTGCAAGATGTAGAAAGTCCTGCAAGACACTAAAATTTCCTTCTGACGTACTCTTGCATGGTTGTGAGAGCCACTGCCTTTCCTGTTACACTCCCTGGATGCCTAGAGCTAGAAACATGAACTACTATAGTTGGAGTTACAGAGCCAAAGCTCTCAGGCTAGGACTGCAAGGGATAAAAATTCTCAGTAACACAGTGTTACACTGTGACTTCTTCTATGCTGGGAAATCAAACATGCCTGGGCCAAATGGCATGGACCACCAACATCCATCCTATTAAATTCTCTCTTCACCAGAAAATGTCTGTATCTGTACACGGGAGTGGTCCTTGATCCAGACTATCTTCTGAGTTGTGATGCGGAGCTGCCTGGGAAAGTGCTAACTGGCCAGTGTGAAAACTGCCAGAGACTGTTCTGACAATTTAATTTCTGACAATTTAATTTACATTCAGAAACCTTCCTTGCCACTGTTTAAATTACTAGAGTGGACACTGTCTGAAACTATGTTTTCCTCACCTTTCTGACCAGTGCAATATTCCATCTTCTATCCTCAATATTATGTCCCTTTGAATACACTGCCAAGAGACTTAATTATTCCGTAATTTGGTACTTACTGGTTATAGATATTTTAGTTAATAAATAGTCATATTAAATACAAAATTGATGAAACTAGACCCAGAATTCTTGCAGAAATACTGTGCTTTTATCACCACGACCCTAGTGATTGATAAGTCTCATGCTTTACATACTCCTTTTCCCCTAAGTGTTCCCAAAGGATCACCCCTTTGCAAAGGCAGTTCAGCCTTCCTTCGGGAACACTTGTTCACTACAGCAAGTTGGCAGCCAAAAGAGAGGCCGGTAAAAGAGAAGACTTTCTAACAGATAGTCCTCATCAGCAAGGAAGCCAGCAGAATAGAAGTGCTCTCCGGCAATTAAGCTGCTCCTTGGCGTATCCATGCCTCTCCTAGGATATTAGTGTTCAGAGGAAAAAGATACTTCATGATTGTATAAGCTACAAGCACTAGATGGAGCAGCGGGCAAACTTCTGGACTCTTTCATTGCTTGTATTCAACCCATGGAGTTACCAGATAGCCCACTTGGAATATGAGCTGTCAAGCTAACTCCAGATCGGTATTTTGTAAAGATGCAGATGTGCCTTGTGTAGGGCTCCCGTCTGAAACTATTAGGCTGTATTACATGACATTTTGGATTCAGTACAATTACTGCTGATAAAGAACTGAAGGCCACATTCTTAGATATATTCTCAGATGTTTGTACCTACTTCTTTGCCTAACAGTGTTAACCACGATATACCCTTTTTCAGGATTTTCACTTAGGGATCTATAATTCCACTGTAACTCACTCATTAGACTGCTGAGAGCTTCAGTCAACATAAACCAAAAGAAGACATTTTTGTTTAACATGGTACATTGCACACTGTCTGCCTTACAGAAATACTGCCGCTTTGTCATAGCTGGTGGTCCACAAAGACTCTGGACCTCCCTTGTGTTTGAAGATTTCCATTGTGAAGCATCTCTGACTTCAGAAAACTCAAAGCGTGTACAGAGCAGGAGGAAGTTTTCTTAAGGCACCTGTTAGGTGTTCCAGGCATTTCCCCATTTGGAGAAAAAGTTACCTTGTTGGAAGGGAAAAAATATATTGTTAGAAAACAGCCTCTTGATTCTTAAGGTAACTTGGAGGGAGAGCGGGGGCTGATGCATCTAGCTTTTAATCATTTGGGAATGCCACTGTGAAATTCAGCTTTTTTTTGAAGAACAAAGAATAGAAAAGGAGAGAGGATATTTGCACCTCTTCCCTTGACAAAAACAATCTTTGTAATGTCAACCAACAGCTAGTGCTGAGCTTATCATTCCCTCCACTGTGCCCTGCTCTCCCACCTCAGTTCCCTGTTCTGGCTTCTCAAACTAACACCCTTCGGAGCTGATTGAATAATGGACTTTTTGCTTCAGGGTCTGCATCAAATAAATGAAAAAAATTCATGTGGGTAGGATAAGGAATTATTCAATTTAGCTTCAAGACCCTACATTGTAAACCTCATCGTAAAGATGAAAGAGGGTCACTTTTAAAATGAAAAGTTAAATTGGATTGTTTCTAAATGACACTTCTCAGGTCTTACCCTTTCTTGCTTTTTCCACTCTAGACTATCAAAATTGGTAGTACCCTAGTTTGCCAGTTTCATGGCAAATGGCTTTAGTTTTCCAGAAACTGCAGGTGTCCCTTACCAGATTACTAAGGAAATAACAATAAAATGATTATAAAATGATTACTTGAGAGCTATTTGAAGAATTATTCATGTCAGCAGGTAGGTATAAACCTATATACAAACATCTATATAATCAGAAAGCTGATAGCAACCCCAAAGTCTTCTCTTAATTTTTTTTCCTCACTCTTCCTTTTTCTAATGTGCTTCCTAAATTCGTCCAATGGTTTGCACAGAATCCATCAGCCTGGCTTTATGCCTAGTGCATGCTCCCAAGAGGCAGGAAAGGATTACAGCTTGGTTAGGAGGACTCGAAAAAAATGTTTCGTTTATGCATGTAAAGCTGTTAGTTAAGTGAATTTAAGCAGCAACAGGCTAATGGCTGTTGTCTGACTGCAAAAACAATTTATTTTACATTTTAAGACCCAATGCAGCATCACGCTACGTCTCTCACTCGCCCCAGCAGTGTCCCTCAAGAGAGGTGTCAGTGACTTCTGCTGCAAGGAAGAACCATTCCCAGCCCTCACAACAATAATTGCTGCCTCATTCACCCTGTTCCCCTTCTTGCCCTGACCCTTGCAGTCACAGGTAACACCAGCAGCAGAAGTGATGCTCAGGCAGCATATAGTGGTCAAACAACTCATTCTCACCTTATCCAGCACAGATACCACAGACAGTCACTGAGGAGGACAGACTACTGGACACATGAGATTGACTTCTTTATATGTGCCCGAAGCTGGCCGTGATTCGAGGTGTGATGGCACTATATGTTAACATGTGACAGCAGACATATTTTCAAAGTATATGAAATCTATCTGTGTTAAAGCCAAGCTAGGGAAGGTTTGAAAATATGCAAAGGAATGCTAACATCACACCTTAAATCCTACTCCAGACAAATGCAAAAAAACACTATTAACCTGAGCCAAAAGCACTTGGCGTTGGAGGGAAATCCCACACAAGAGTGGCTAGATTCACAGAAAAAGACCTCACGTTATACAAATCTGAATGTCAATGTTGATCAAGAATGAGAACATCACTGTCACATAATGGGGAAATGTAACTTGCAGATGGCAGTAAACACTGGTAGCGTTTTTGAGAATAATTACTCTGAGGTTCAATTTAGTAATGGTCATCACTGAGACCGTTCTAAAGAAGAGAGGATTAAAGGATGTTAGCAGAGAAAAGTTTTAAGTTTGTTACTTTATTAATAACGATTTGTAGAACACCTTCTTAATAATCATTTGTATTTGTGTAGAGGCTGTCATTAAAGTCTTGCTACAGAAAGACCTAATTGATTTTAAGGAGACAACTACAAAAATTTTGAGGACATGCACAATAAATATTAAACTACTTTCACCTGCTTTTCCATTGGCTATACAGGAGACAAATCCTATTTCTGTAGTATCACTTCTCTGCAAAATTGCAGGCCCAGATAGAAACAGGACTATGTGAACACAGTGATGATGCACACCACATTCTGTGTTTGCTTAACATACACTTTGTTGTAGTGTGCTCCTATTTCAAAAGGCAATCGCTCTGAATTATAGTAAGGTACCTTAACTAAAGCTTTTCTTTATGGAGAACAAGGTTAACATTTCTTGAACGTGAAAGTCATGCACTTACTTAGCAATGTGTTATTTCACTTGGTGGAATAATGAAGAGAAGAAGCAAAAACAGACTGCTTGCACTTTCTGGCATCCTTTGTAATGCTGTCATCAAAGTGATGCTGTGGCAAGAGGGATAGCTCAAGCGCATTACCAAGCTTTGAAACAATCTATGCCATTACTTGACAGTTTCCATGAAGCCCCAGCAACTGTATAATTATTGAATGTGAATTGGCTGAAAATGCAATACTTCCAATAATGCCTTTGCAAAAGATGGAAATTTTGTTCACTCCTCCTCCTCCCCCTTCTCAAGCAATAATAAAACCGAAGTACAAAATCCCCATGCAACAGCAGATGAAAGAGAGCCACGAGACAGTGTAAAACACTCCTGAACAACAAATAAAACAAGGATAATCTTGGATTAAAAGTTCAGATTCAGTACGTCCTGAAAGAAGAACATACTAAAATAAGAACCCGTGGATTCATCTTCTGGTAAGATGAAATGTAACTCATTTCCATGTGTTTTCACTATGGCATCTACTCAATGGAGTCAAAATGATTTGGCTGATTGCTGTCAGCTCTGTCCTATAATTGTCAGGAGACAACAGTCCTTTTCTCCCAAAGGGCTGTGACGTGTGCAAAGCAGGAGGATTTGAGCTTTGCTCCCCTTTCCTTTCCTTTCCTTTCCTTTCCTTTCCTTTCCTTTCCTTTCCTTTCCTTTCCTTTCCTTTCCTTTCCTTTCCTTTCCTTTCCTTTCCTTTCCTTTCCTTTCCTTTCCTTTCCTTTCCTTTCCTTTCCTTTCCTTTCCTTTCCTTTCCTTTCCTTTCCTTTCCTTTCCTTTCCTTTCCTTTCCTTTCCTTTCCTTTCCTTTCCTTTCCTTTCCTTTCCTTCTTTTCTTTTCTCTTTTCTTTTCTCTTTTCTTTTCTCTTCTTTTCTTTTCTTTTCTCTTCTTTTCTTTTTTCTTTTCTTTTCTTTTCTTTTTTCTTTTCTTTTCTTTTCTTTTCTTTTCTTTTCTTTTCTTTTCTTTTCTTTTCTTCTCTTTTCTTTTCTTCTCTTTTCTTCTCTTTTCTTTTCTTTTCTTTCCTTTTCTTTTCTTTCCTTTTCTTTCCTTTTCTTTTCTTTTCTTCCTTTATTTATTTTCTTTTCTTTTCTTCTTCTTTTATTTTTTTTCTTCTTTTTTAACTGTACTTTGCTTAGGGAGAGCAAAACAGCTGTTTTGTTATTGTGATCCTGCCAGAAGGCTGTGATGCTGAAGAATGCAGATTGAAGCTCTGTCAATTTGTACCTAGCAACATGTACACTCAGCATTTCATATTAGCCTGTTTAATATAATTATAGGACTTTGTTTTCTCACCAATAGAGTATATTTTTTATTTAAGAAGAGGAGCACAGGTATTACTGTTCTGCTTAGATGCCTCTTTGGAACTTTCTTTAACATCTAAAGCCTTTTTCTGGCAACCAACTTGTTCTCTAACAACAACAGGCTGGGAGTTTTGATAGATCCGTTTAGTCTTTTGAGAAACAACTAAATTCTGTGGGTTAACTTGTATTCTTTTACCATCTAAGGAATATTGGCAGGCTGCAACCATTTTCCTCTGTTAGCCCTTGAAATGATTCTTCATGCTTTTGTCACATAATTAAAATTAGATTATTGCAACTCCCTGCTGGCTGGCCTTAGAGCTTTGTAAACACTCCAGCTGGCCCATAGGTTCATAGTGAAAAGGATGCTCTAAGCATATTCTTTCTTTGTCCTTTCTTCTCTCATCTGTGTTGAAATCACTGCACTTGCTAACTGCCAGCAGAATGTATTTCGTTATTGCTTTCTAAGGGCAGTAAACATAATGTCAGAGACATAATGTGCCAAAGTCTCTCTCAAGCTTTGCTTGAAAGAGTCTGGATGCAAGAGCTTTCAATCTATTTTCTCTTTGTCGGTGAGGTCTCTTTCTGCTGAAAAGGAGAAGGGAAAGAAGGGGGAGGGAACAGAGGAGCACAGGCTCCCTTAACACCACATGCAAATGGAAAATGCATACAGCTACATGATTTTGAAACCAAGGACTGTCTTTCATTGACTAGTATGTAAACACCGTGGATGTTATGCAGGTACCTCTCCTGTGACAAAATGACTCCCTTTCCCCTCCAAAGATGAAAGCCATTTTGAAATAACAGCATCTGCCACTACAGCTAGGCTTTCTGAGTTCAGTAGGCTGCTTCCCTGGCTGACTTCTTTTTATGTCACATTTGCCTATGGACCATTACTCCCACATTCACATCCAACCAGTTCTGTCTTATAAATCTTGTATGTAACATTGTGATTGTGTGAGATTTGCTTGATGAGCTTGTACGGATTATTGCATTAAAGTTCTCAAGGGCCTGAATGACTAATTGTTAAGGAGAGAGAACAATGCAGGAAGAACAGTGCTTTAAAAGTAAGCAATACTAATGGCATAGTTAGTGTTTGGACATGATTGCTCATCTGTCACACGTACAGATCGTCTCTTAGTGTCCTCTGGTTTTACGGGCCTCTAACCTCTCAGCTCGGTAATCAGCTAGGGAATAAGCACTTATTTTGCTGAAGGAAATTTATTAAGGTTGAAGATGCACAAACAGGCAGTAAAGCTGGCTGTACTGAATCCTCTGTAACTACCAGAGCCTCATCACCTTCACTGAGCCGAAAGTACATTTGTTAGGATCAAGTTTTAATGTAGTCTTAGCCAGCCAGTGTTATGAAATGGTGACTATGGACGCAGAACCACAGTAGTAAGATTGTAAAATAGGGATGTTCCCTTATTTGTGCTTCACATTGTCACTCATATTAATGATTTACGCTCCAGCATAGTCACCTCTCTGGCCAGTTGCTTTTTCTGTGCTTTTTGCTCCCCAGTCCTTTGGGCACCAATGTTTAGTTATGCAGTACTGTTACTAGCCAAGGGCTTGATTTTAAATCCCTTTGACGCGTTTCCAGAATGGCTACTCCCCCATCCAGCTGAAAGTAGGAGAGCTGCAGGTCTTTGGCAGCTCTGCAAATCAAGACTGCAGCTCCTAGAAGAAGTCTGAAAACACAGTTGATTCTCACACTCAGCTTCCTGCCACGGTGCAGTTCGTGACTGCTGGCAGCCACAACATAACATAAGCTCAGTTTCTTCTTTCCCTGTCCCACTGGGGCTTCTGCTAACATAAATACATTACCGTGTGTAAGCAAGTGCACAACGCCACGGCTAATGCAGAGAACAGATCTCCTATGGCAGGGATGGTATTTGCAGTGCTCTGCTGCCTTCCCAGTGCAAACATCTCCGCTGGGGACCTGCTCCGCTGCACTGCTGGCATGCCACTGCCTTTGAGCAGGGACAGTGCCAGCCTCCCAGACAGCCATAAGCATGCGAAGCCAAGACACCACGTAGCAGGGCCTGGGCATGTGTCAAGGACAGGTTTCCCAGCCTGAAATGTCAAAGCAACTGTTTTTCCCTCAGGAGGTGCATTTGTCTCCACGGTGAAGAAAATGTATTATCACAAGTGTTGCCTTTCAGCTCAGAGCCAGGTACAGACTAAACAGGCACTGAATCCAGCAAAATCTCAGCATCTCCTTCTTCAGAAACATTCAGATCTTCAGACAATTTTTTTCTCTCAAGAACCAGCCTGCTTCCAAAAGGGTGAGCTGAATACTGACCAACGCAGTCCTTGCTTCCAGACTTCACCTGACAATTGCCTGGAAAGCAACGCTTAACATTTTTTTCTACGAAGGATGACTCAAACCTAGCGTCCTTGTTAGCCATTTTCAAATGTTTTCTGGTGATGACCCCATTTCAGATTGGGACTCCATTTCTGGTGAGCCCTTGACCCCAAATATTGGTATGGATAAATGGCTTCTAACTGGACTCTGTACTTTGCTCCTAACTTCACCGACCCCATGCAGAGACAGGACCCCTTGCTTCAGACCGAGGGATGTGAGTTTGCTTCAGCCAGCCGCTGGGGGCTCATGGAGGGCTGTGCAGGGATGCTGCTGTAGGCACCTGAAGGCCTGAAGGCATGCCGAAAACTCAGCTGAGAGCCCACTCCTGACCATACACCAGCTTCATTCTGGGTCTCAGCTGTTGACTTCGGTTGAGTTAGTTACTGCTGCAAGCCGAAGGAGCCAGGACCCGTGGTGTATTTGATAGTTAAAGCTTAAGCCACAGTACAATGCCGCAGAAACATAGGCTTGCAGAATAGAAAACAGAAGGTTATGCAGAAGGAGGTGGATACTTTACCCCTGGACTAAAATCTGCAAGAAGAAAAACTCCAGTTATCTTTCACAAGCAGTGTCACATTAGTTCTCCTGTGTTCCTGTGATCATGTTTCTCTCTTTCAAAGTCACAGGAGGGAGGATGGTGTGAGTTCTTTTGTTTCCTTTTTTTTTTTTTTTTTTTAAATTAGGACATGTGGGCAGTGACCCAACCAAAACCTCACATCCCTAACAGAAGTCTGTCTGACCATAACTTACATATTCCAGTTTTCATTCACAGGCAAAGACTTATCTATTGTCCAAGTATTTTTACTCTCTCTTAATCAAAATACAAATTCTATCTTAACTTAAAATAGACACATCAGAAACACTTGACACGACCTGCATGCCTGTCAACAAGTGATAATCAAATTTCCTTGCCATACTAAAGTTGAGCAGGAGACTTTTTTTTTTTTTTAAAGAAAAAACACAACCTATCTGGTTTCCATATCATATTGAATTTCTGAAACACAATGGGAGTTCTTCTTTTATGCAAAGGACTTAAAAAGGAGTAAGAGCAGTTAAAGGGATGTCTGCTGAAGCTGGGACGAGGGTAGGAGGCACACTTCTTTCTGAAACAGCATACATGCAGTGTTACTGAAACTTAAAGAGCAGAGGGGGGATTATTTCTCTGCTTTTTCTGTTTATTTATCATGTAAATTCAGATTCCCTTGTATAAATATTTAGTTTCTCCCTTTCTCTCTGAAAATCAAACAGCAGCAGGGGTAGAAAAGCAGGGAATGCAATTGTAAAATTGGCATCACAGTGGATTTGTGCAGGTTTGGGAGCTCAAACAGTTTTTAATGCATTTGTTATGAAATTACAAAAATTCCTTACAAATTTTCTGGAAAGAAATAACACAGTTCCAAAGGGAGACTTCAGACAGAGAAGTTTCTTTTAAAAGAAAACAGTGATAATGCAGTAATGTTCTTCAGAAGAAGAAGCGAAGATAAAGGTGTAAAGAAAGAGAAGTTATTCCAGTCACTTTCAGCACAGGCTTCCTCTGGAAGCGTTTGCCAGAAACAGAGAGCACGTCCCAGCAACATAAACAAATAGGCCTGTGCAGTATGTGGTTAAAATTATCAATGTCTCACTAACTTGTGATCCAGACTAAGCAGGGCATTAAAAAACCCAAAAGAGCACAGCATCTTCTATTCCTGAAGAGACCGAAAGGGTACACTGACATAACAGTTTCCAACAGCTGTCATAACAGCGTGCGCGGGGTCATGCTGCAGCTGATGGACAACAGCCTCTTGCGCACAGAGCGCTGGAGCCATGCTTCATGGGGCCGCATGTTTCCAGGTTCAGCTCTGGTTACTCTGTACAGTATAGCACAGCTTGATCCTTCTGGGATTGTCTGAGTCCTCCTGTGAGGGGTTCTCCAGCATGTCCTTTTCTGGCTTTGCCAAGGCAGAGGAATGCCTGTCCCTGCCTCCTTCATTTGAGTTTGCCTGGTTCAGCTTCTGATGCAAAAAGGCCCTCCTCACCCAGAGGTGTGATAAGATGTGGAGAAGAGGACTTTTTCTTTCCACACCAATTGCATTGTTTTGGGGTGTAAAAGTTCCAAATCTCTGATAAATATGGCACCGACAACAAAAGCAGTTAGTTGTCATGATTACTCTTAAGACATGAGCTTACTGGGTTAAAAACTGAGACACTTCTGATTTATTTGAACAATCTCCCACTAAGTTCAACATGGGAAAATGAAGAGAAGTTGCGCACAGACACTTACAGAAAAGTAAGGAAAGTGGATACCAGGCCTCCAGAGCTGATGGATATTCCAAAATAAATGCTGCAGGAGAAGACCTTGCTCCTGTCCAGCAGTTGCATGGACCTCCCCCAGCAGAACAGCTTCAAGGAGGATGTTCTGCACCAGGAGCCTCCCTGACCAGGTGTTGCCTTGGTGAAAAGAAATAAGGGGCCCTATGGCATAGACTTTGCCATGGGAAGTTTGCAGATACGGTCTGAGGGTGTCTTAACTGCTTCCTGTGGATTCCCAGTGCAGGTGATAGAGTATATTGCGAAGATCAGGTCTCTCGTCCTCCCTCTTTGTATATAGTCTGAGGCATGCAGAACCTGGGTCTCCATAAGTCTAAGAAAATGGAAAAGACTGTGTAATTTCTGGGTGGAGAAAGTGAGCTTCAGGGAAGCTGAGGTGTATTAAAAAACAAACAAACAAAAAAACCAACAACAGTTGTTTTTTTAGAGGATTCTGACTCTTAGATAAAAACCAATTTGCAATGCAAAAGCCATATTTAAAAAAAAAAAAAAAAGACAGTGAAAAAGGCCAGAAAAGGTGTCAAAGGTGTCAAATGTCTGACACAAAGTATGGTCTGAAAAAATGTGAGAGTAGTATGGATGAAGACGATGCTAGAGGTGTTAAATAAACAACCAGTTTTCTGGTTATTTCTCTTTGCAGATGGCAATTTGTATCATTGTCATTTTTAAGATGCTTCTGGATTTTTCCCTTTCTGTTCCTCTAGTTTCAGCTGTCCCTTGCTATCCTGACACTGGACAACAGGCTAATGCCCCTGATGTGCCAAATGCGGAGAGAGCCGTTTGCATAGGCCACGCTCTACTGGAGGGGATGAAACCTCTGAAAAGCAGCAGGGATGGTAAATCCCTTAACCTTTTCCTCTTGACTCTCTCTCTCCCAAATTGACAGTGTGATTGTGTATACAATTAACTACACTTAACACTTGGGACAACACAGAGTCAATGGATGTGGAACTCATGTTCTACACAAATGATGCTGAGTAGCTGAAAGACCTTTGGTACCTTTCTATGGTGAAGCTTTCAAGAGAATTTCCTGCAGAAGGGAACTGCAGTGTTGGAGATTATACATACCACATGCTCAATTTGAACACTTCCAGAAAAAAAGTCTGTTTTAGGACATTATAAACTGCATGCGTTTCAACAATTTCACTAGCACTCGTATCAACCAAAAAAAAAGGAAGAAAGGGCTGCAGCGAACGACTCACAAAGGCTGAGGATTAGTGAAAGGAACATGAAACCATGAAAGGTGTACATGCCCATATTTTCTGCAATGCTCACAGCAACTGCCGAGTAAGCAACGGGCCACTCCTAGTATGACTAATGATGTAACTACTTAATAACTTACTTCCACAGGAGTCTGTGAAAATTAGAGCAAAACAAATTGCGCAGTTTAAAATAGAAACACTCACTGTCTACTGTCAACTGCAGCAAACTACTTCAGCACATGTATGAGTTTAAGCACACGCACAATTCTGCTGAATGCAATATATAACACTAAAAGCTGTGTGCTTGCACTAACCCATTTGCTGAAGTAGGGTCTCCATCTGTCTGTAGAGAGCTGCACATCCAAAGTCTTTGCAACTTCACTTTGCAGCCATTAGTTTTGGCCCCATGGGAAGCTATTTATAAATATCTGAATTAATTAAATCAGCTCTGTACAGCAGAAAAAGAAATCAACTTAATATGGTCGCTATGGCAACAAATATTTCCTGGATGTAGTTTTGCCACTAATCAGCAATGGCCACCCCATGTTCCTAACAACGGCAAAAGTTGTTGGGCTCATTTGTTTGCTTGTATTGAATGTGCTCCTGTACAGAGTAAGACAGTAAATGTGATGTCCGAGTATTTTCGACAAAGATTCCTTTTCAGGAGTATTTCACACTAGTTTTAAAATTATTAAGAACTTGAAACTGGGATCCATGATTTTCCCTTCTTCTTGCCCCCTCCTATCTTTCATTGGCGCGGTGAGAGTCTCTGCTACACTGAGAGAATCCATGGGCTCTGACTCTGCGTTTCGTTATTAAAGTGACCCCCTCACCCCTCAGAGCACGACTAGAAAAATGACGGCGCAAAACAACCTGTTGTTTTCAACTGTCTTGGCTGACTGCTCTGTCCACACTAAACAAAAATAGAAAATAAAAGGTACTGACACTTTGCCAAGCCCCATCTGCAAAATACACTCCTGGCCATGTCAATCCCAAAAATGAGACCCTACGTGCAGCACATGCTAGAAACATCCAAGTCATGTCTGTGCATAGTCACTGAACTTGCCAAAAGCGTCCACAACCTCCTTGGAGTTTTGTGAATGCCATGCTTTGTGGATTGAGAGTCTTTGGTGGGCTGTGGATATCTCAGAGGGTTTCCTGAGCTTGTCTGCACTTTGATGGAGCTTGAAGACACCACGGGGTTGTATGAGATTCCTTTCTTTTTTTCTTTTTAATTTCTTTTCTTGAGTAGATAAACCAAAATTTTTTAAATGGTTTCAAACAAACACCAGTCTTTCCCATTGTCAAATGAGATAGCATATCCAGGACAGGTCTGTGGTTCCCCTCTGCTTTTACTTTCCTGCTCTTTTAAACAGCAGCCTCACAGGTATGTGGTCAGAGTGTCTGTCTGTCTAGGTATTTCTTGCCCTCTCCTTAATCACAGGCAAATCCATTGGTCAGTGTCAACCAAATGCAGCAAAGGAGGTCAATTCGCATGGTTAAGTTTGTACAAGTTTCATGAAAACAGGTTGCTAGCAGAGAAAAGAGATCCTTTCCATGCCCTGTTAGGAGAGTCAGATCACTGTCTTGTTAGCTATGCAAGAACCCACATCAGGGCTAGGGCAGGCAGTGAAAAGGCACACACGCTTATGGTCGCCACAGTAGTGGGAAAAGCTTCAGTGGGAACTGACGCCTTTTTTAGACACCGATACCAACCAGTTGGAAGGCAGGGCTCTGTATGAAATCAGCCTTCCGAACCCCAGTGCGCCTGACATTGCCAGTCTTACACGATCAATTAAATAGTTAATATTGACCTTTAAACGCCTTTTCACAGTTACTGGTGTCTATTCAAACGTGTGGTTTTAGACTGAGATCACAGTCCAATACATCTTTATGTATTTACTTATTATAATAACTACGTGATATTTAGGGGAATAGGAGAGAAATCTGTTTATGCAAGGGGTGCATTAGGTTTGTAAACCTGAAGCCACACCCTTCCCGTGACCAAAACTGCAGCGGAGCCGGAGGAAAGGAAAGGAAATACATGGTTAGGCTCAGATTTGCAAAGTCACTGCATTCATGGCTGAGCACTGGGGTTTGGGTTGTTTTTTTTCATTTATTGGAAGAAACTCAAGCTAGCAAAAGAGCTAGTGAAATAAGGTATTTAGAAAATCAGTAACAAAATGCTGGAGCTGCCATTACTACTCTTCCTCTAATCTTCAGCTTTCAAGCCCCTCCTGACCCAAGTCACCTTCTGGGGACAGCAGAGAGAGCAAAGGAGACTCGTGACCTCTCGCCCACATCGGCCCGCGGCAGCAGGACCAGCGCATCAGCTCTGGCTGGTTTCCGAGCTCACAGCCAGGCTTTCGGCATTATATTATCTTTATTTTACAGTTTTTAAAAAGCAAGTATTTTTAGTAAAATTAAATGCTACCAGACCTGTCCTGTATTAAAGAAGGGGCTCGCTTCCATGTGTGAGTAAGAGGTTCATAAAAATCTGAAGTCTTTTAAGGTTGGATAGCATAGTAGGACAGGGAACTGAGAGGGTACCCCAGCCCCAGTGTGGCTGTTTATTAATGGGGTGAGAACTACTATGTAGGGTTATCTGACATTTTGCTTTCTAATGCATGAGTTGTTTAAAAAAGAATAATGAAAATGTAAATAAATGCAAAGGAATGCTGGGGACAGAAGAAGATCTACGATGAACTCATTTGATGAAAAACACACATACTTTGCTCTGTATTGCATTGTTGACCATATATATAAGTTAATTCTTCTAAGCCTCATTTGCATAACAGCATGGAAACTGCCTGCGTTTTAAGAGCTGCTATCAGATAACTCGCACTGGCTTTAGCTGGACCGTACAAACAGCAAACAGGCTCTAGTGACTGTATTCTTGAATCTGTTCCTACGAGGTGCTGCGGGTTTTTGCTGTGCATAGCCAGAAGCTACGCAGTGTATTGCAGAGATGGAGCTCTGAGAAGTTTCACCTGACTGGGACTGATCCGACATTTTAGTTTATCCCTTGCTGGTGCAGGGGATTGCTTTTCCCTGCATCTACCTTTTCATACTTTTCTCTCAAATCTGAATTAGCCAGGCAAGAAAACTGTTGCGTAGCACCTAGCTTTCACTTTCAGGACTGTTTTCCTGACACTTCCAGGGTCACAGTGGCACTGAGAAACCCCAAGCAAGAGCTCCCTGTGCTACAAGCTAACGCAAAACAGTCACAGTGAGAGGCAGATGGTATGAATTTGAACCACATAGATGCTCTGAAATCTCAAAAACACTTACGCATGTACTTTACTTATTATAAGGAATTCCATTATTTTCCAGGGGCCTTCTCACATGTTTAAGAAGATATGTATTAGACCAGCTGCCAGCACAGACAAAACCACTAAAACTTACACAGGACATTTTTACAGAACAGGGAACTGAACCACGTGCCCCCAAGAACAGAATCGCTACTCCCACCACACCCCCATGAGCCCTTTCACAAACATTTCCTCTCCTTAAATAAGAATATGAAAATATTTTCCCATCCCCTTGCATATAATACCAACAACTTTAAACAATTCCTCTCACTCTCCAGTATTTCACATGAACTTCTAATCTGGGTTGCATTTAGCTTCTCTAGCTTTTTCAAGATAGCTTCCCCCCACCCCCATTTTAATAAAACCTAATTAGCATGCTTGAGAGACGAACATGAACAAAAATCTCCCCTTCCCTCCAAAGTATGGCATTCATGAAGATATCATGAATAAGTAAACATTATGTAGTGTTCTGTTTCTTTTGTCTAGCTTATTGGTGTTGAGAAACCTTCTTCTTCATTTATTTATGTTGGTATTTTATTTCCTTACTGAATTTCAGAGATGAACAGAAAAAAAATAAATACCACAGAAACAGTTGATAGGCTGAAATGACCATGTGTTTTCCCAGGGAGGTAAGAAAAATATTATGCTTTTATGTGAAGTTTTTGTTATCTCGTTATTTCATTTAATACAACTAATAATACGGAATGTGACAGTCTGTGCATGACAGTAGCTAGCAAGCCAGAGCAGCAAAATCCTGTTTTTCAATATGCAGGAATCCAATTTATTCTCATAATACTGATTTAATGATATTGGATTCTAGGCCCCTAAATTACTATTGTGTTTTGAACTGGGGCAATCCTGTCTAGTCCAGGCCTATTCAAATGGCAGAATATGTACAGATCAGCAGCAAATCAGTTTTGCAAAGACCTCACCAAGGTCCCAGATACAATCCTGCATTTCATACCTTTTTCCAAATTCCCTAGAAAGACACTGCAGCACAACATACCTGCAGTTCCCAGTGGAAATGACTATGTGCGAGATCAGGTCAGTTAGTGGACTGATTCTTGCTCACCTGACCTTGCTAAGCTCCTGAGCAGATCTTGGTAAAATTATCAAATCTCAGAAAAATTATTGCTCAGACTCCGATTTGAAAAAGTAATGAATTGGTAAACATCAGTGTAAATTAACAGAACTCGACAAATGCTAGCTGGGTAGACGAGATGTCTTAGGACAGAAGAGACAGTCTACATTTTGTGTCTTAGAAAGTCCAAGCACTGTACCTGAGCCTTATAAGCAATTAATAGGAAATTTAAATTGTTTCATGTTGACACGGTCTCTTTTCAAAGCTGTGAAAATTCTTCGGTGGAGTTAAATCTGACTTGATCCTTGCACACAGCTAACCAAAGGGCAATGTGATAGCTTTTCTGCAGCACTGACTGTTAACACACTCACAGCTGCAGCATCTCAGCAAAGGTTCTTTCCAGAGGGGAAAATGGAGGCATTAGAGCATGACACGTTTTCCGTGTCCTACCTCATAACCTCACACCTTGGATGAACTGTGAAAATTAAGACTAAGGGACAAACATCACAAGCCAGCCAAACAGTACTATCTTTATTCTCATGACAAAGTCAGAAGTTTGTTTTCCTTCTTCTTTTTAAAGACAAAAGTCATGCCTTTTCCAACTTAGGGCAATAAAGGCTACAAGAATGGTTGAAAACCCCACATTATCTTTCTGGGTTGCAGCAGTGAGTATGTAGATGCTACATTGATGAAGTGGTAACATGCTCACATTTCCACTGGTACTGAAAAAACAAACAAAAACAAAAACAAAAACCAACCCACTGCATATTTTGAAGCTGTAGCCCTAAGGGCTAGGATCTTACAGGTTATACAGAATTTTTGACAAAATCTGACTTTCAAATTTGTAGGACAAATATAGAAAGTAATGGTGATTCAGTGCAGGCAGAGCTCCTCTCTTCTGAGTCACTTCTGTTCAGATGTGGCAGGAAGATAGGCGGAGGAGTGCTGCATACCTGCAGGCGTCACCTTACCAGCACCGTGTGCTACAGGGATCCTGACCTTTTGTGGGAGAACGAAGAAAGCCTCCATGATCTTTCTCAGCACAAAGCTTGTTCCACTTCAATGTTCTGGATGAATCCTAGCCTAGTTATTTCCACCTACCAAAAAGAAATGAAAAATAATAAAAAAATCCCAGCCAGAAAAAATTATCTCTGAACCAGAAAAGATAATCTGCTCTGACAGTCCTTGAAGAAGAGGAATGCTGTGTCACAGTGGAGAACTAGATGTACCACCACAGCAGGTGGTGAGACAGAGCACAGGCTAGTAAATCTCTACAAGATCCTTCTGGATTGGAGGCACCAAACTACCATCACGTGTTGCTACTTCTTTTTAACAAATCACGTCTAATCCAAAAAGTGGAATCACCTAAAAGCTGTTGTTGTCTTGGCACTATTTTTAGTTGAAGAAACCAAGTCTGCAAAGTAAACTGGATGCTAAGAAGCTCAGACTAAAAATACCTGAGGGCAACATTTGATACCTTTGGATCGGAAAACATGGTTGAGCAAGTAAACAAGCTACATACACACAACTCATCAGCTCAGTATGGGAGAGACTGGCAATACTGTCTATCCTGAGAGAGGACAGCGTGTAAATGGGATGACCTGTGGGTAAAGTCCATATGCTCTCCTAAACATTCTGTTCCAGCATTTGCAAAACTCTAGTCTGAGTGTCTGAGTCAGAAGACGAGGGCCTCCTCCACTTTGCCAGCTAAAGACTCTGAGTGAAGAAGACCGAGCACAAATTTACTCCATCCTCTCTTCCTCCATGTTCCTTCATGCCCCAGATGCCTTCAAGGGAAAGGGGAGGACAGTTCTGTGGAGCAGCTCATCCTCTTTCTCTGCTCACGCTGGGATTAGCAGTCATGTCCTGGGGCAAGGACTGAGGAACACTAAAACTTTCCTTTTTGTCTTCATGTAAGTAGGTAAGGGTACATTTTGGACACTGCTTTGATTGCCTCAGTGGTTAGATGAAAGCTAAGTTGCTTGCAAGCTCAGTTTCCCCAGGACAAGCAATGCAAAAGGAACCAAGTCCTTTTAAAAAGAAGTGTTGGGTTGAACTTGGCAAATGAGGATGTGGTATCTCCGGGCCGTAAATTAGAGCCTTTCAGCTCTCTGACAGGAATGCGCAAGTCACTGCTCTGGAGGGCTGAGTGCATGAGGCCACACAGAAGTCAGTTCCTGGATCCAGAGCTGCAGTACTGGGATATTCATGTGACAGGTAATCAGTTGCTCACTAAGGACTTTCCCCAGTAGCATTCCTCCAGCATGGCTAAGAACCAGAGGGACTGAAGTGTGTTTGAATGAGCTTTTCTCTGTATTTCTCTCCACTTATCCACTTTTTTTTTTCCTTTCTACTAGCCTACTAGCAGATGAGCACTGTTCTATGACTCTAATGTCTAGCATACTGCTTGTTGACTGTCAGTTTAATCCCTTGTAATAATAACTGCCTAGGGTTTAGTGGCTTCTGTCTTTCATCAGAATCACAGTATTTCTTTTTTTTCCTGCTTATCTTGACTGAAATCCAGATGCAACCTGATGTAACTGGGTTTAGTTACATTGCCTTTAGCAGAGCTCCACCAATATGGACTGGCTGAGAATTTTTTCACAGTGATGTTCTTTGTACTAGGACTTTTTGTTTTGCATACAAAATACAAGCAAGCAATGAGTTATGTGGGTCTGTCAGTCCAGGCTACATGTATATGGCTTAGCAGGCAGCTCTGACCACTGGTTCTTCCATCAAGTATCAAGATGGGAGTTGGCATGAAACATTTTAAAGATGTGCAAGAGTTGGAGAGAGAGAGCTGTTCTTCTCCTCGAGTCATCCAGCTATTATACCATGCAAATCAACATCAGTGGGATTTTGCAGATTTGTTAGATGCCTGTCTCTTAGTTGCCTGTGACCAGGACACATAAGTATGAGAGTCTGGTGTTTAACATGCCAGCTTCTAAGCTTCAGTAGTCTGCAAATCCACGTTTATTCCTTCCCCTGTACAATTGCCTTGCTTGTTGTCGACATCATGAATTGTTGTTCTCCTGACTCTACATGTGTCACATGGCAAGTGTGGGAGCTTTGTGATTTTGCAGGTTCAGCCTCTGGTATCAGCGCTCATTCCATCACACCATCATAGCACAACTTCAGTTCATGCCAGGCTTCATTCTACCTGCTGACCTGCTCTAGCACTGGGAAGCACTATTCATTATGGCATTCATAACTTGGTATTCCTAAACCCTTTTCCCTTTTTTTTTCCTACTGTCGTTTCCATGTGTTCCCCTACCAACAGCATGTTCTCACTGTACACTTTATGGATGCATTCAACCTTCTCTGTACAGCTATCATTCACCCTGCTTCATCTGACATACTTATTGCTTTCCTATATACAGGCAATATGTCTTTCGTCCACAGTTTCACAAGCTTTTAATTTTGTTTGCAGAATCACTGAAATTTTGTGTCAGCTCCTCCACTGCCCTTTAAAGGGAAGAATGTCCACATCAGATTGAAACTACCCTTGGTGCTCTACATTTGGTGATCTAATTGGGAATAGTAAGGCTACAGTAGTCAAAGATCATGCTGATTAGTGCTCAGACACTACAGCAAAAGGGGCTTTGGAAAACTATAAGATTAATTGGTTTTAGGAAAAAAAAATCCTGTGATGCAATCTGTTATAACAGGGACGCTCTGTCAGAAAAGCAGTGGTAGGAGCTTTCCCAATTAAGAATTTTTTAGCAGAAATTGACAATTCAAGAACTAATCATAGATAAAGACCATACATTGGCAAGAATGAGAAGATGATGAGGATGATGAGGGTTCTAAGTTTCTCATGCTGTAATCTGTTCAAGAACATGAGAGTGCGCTACCTACTACTGTAGTGTACGCTTTCCCAGATGCAATCAAACTATTGCCCAAGTAATGTACACTGAGCAGAGCACTGGACAGACATTCTGCTCCTCTCTGTAACAGGGTGTGCTTGGTGGATTAGAAGACAAAGCTGTGTCTAATGTTATTAGCTGAATGCTGTCACAGAGCTATGGCATTATGGAACTTCAGCAGAAATGTAAGTCTCACTGACCAAACCCATTGTCTTAATAGTTGAACAGAAAAATACTTCTCTTTTCAACCCTACCTAAAAACCATGAAGTTTTAGGCCCTAAGCATTCTAATAATAGAATTAGCAAATCAAGTGTGGGTGTGTATATGTATATATATAAATATATAGAGAAATTCCAACCACATTTACTTGACGGTGTACTGAATGTTCTGAAGGCCATTATTATTTACCGAAATAAAGCACCAGCAAGAATGAATGGTGTGCAATACAATCAGGGGTCTTTGTTGTTTTCAGAAACCTAATGAATGAACACATGACATCCACTGGTTTCTGACATGACAGGCATATGGTGTTCATAAATAAATAAAAAGCCTGATGATACAGTTACGTTGATACCAGTGAGTGGTAACATTTGGTAAGCTGGCAAGTTGTCTACTCTATCTTGCCTTGACAACAAGAACACAAAATCTCTGAGTAAAAACAATTAATTGTAACTGATAGCTTTTGGGGCTTCCTCCAACAAAGTCACGTTACTAGGTTCCAAAAGAAACATTAGAAAACTTTTTAATATATAGCTTCAGATATATTTATAACAGCCATTAAAATAATGCGGAAGGCATTTGTCAGCCACAATAGCATTCAGCAACAGTATCTACGTACCTGGTAGAGATTCACAGTTATATCAAAGAGTGAAGAAGGACCTAGGTGCCTACGTTCTGCTTAGATTCAAAACTGAGATCCTGAAAATACCAAAATAGCCACCTACTGGACAGGTACTTCTCTCAGGTTTCACAGTGGTCTACCATTTGTGGTGCTTACTGGAACAGGGTTGACCTAGGTTCAATTTCCAGATCTCTTTATGGGCTTAGGAACCCCAGTGTCTCATCTCTCCCAGGAATGCTCTATGTATACACCCCCCTTTCTACATATTTTCACTGCCTGCCTCAACTGTCACACTTTCACCAGCAGCATCACTACTGCAAAATTCGGAGGACATAGGAATAAATGTCTTTCTTCCACACTTGCATTCCAAAGCCACAACCTGATCCCTAGCAGTGAGTCACCCCAGCGACCCATCCCAAAACACAAAATGCATATTATCACAAGCAATTGAGATAATAACTGTGGTGTAGTTGCCTACAGACCTCACTGCAGCACAATAGATGCTGTACAGTCCATGCCTTTAAATCTTCAAACCCATTAGTCTGACTGCAAACTTAGTCATACATCCAGCATAGTCAGGTAAACACCACCAACCAACAGCTAACCCTAGACTCATCCTCATATCAGGATTCATCTGGCTTCATCGGTTTCCCGTGGTACCTCCAGGTTCCATAGATGAACCCCGCTCTTCAGGCTTCACTGTACTGAACCCTAACCCATAGCACAAAAACACAAGCCCTAATCAGGCCAGAACATATCTGAGGTGGGCATAATCTGAAGGAACTACCCTTCTGGGGTGTTTGTGGTCACCTCCCTTGGGTTAAGGCTAGCCTAAAATTTGGGGTTAGGGTACAGTTTAGGAGAGAAAAATACAATTTATTCCTGAGCACTGAAGTGTTCAAATGGTCTTGAATGCATTTACAGACAGTAGAGATCATGTCCCTTTGGATAAATGTAGAGTTAAAGTGATAATTAAGACAGAGAAAGAGTTGGAAAATATTTTTATTTCTGAGGGCTGCTGAAATAAGATACAGGCTGGTGCTGTAGTGCCAAATCAGCCCCAGTTTAGTCACAGGATAGTAAAGATCATCCATATAAGAGCTGGAGGGCTGTATTTGTTTTTCATAGGGTATGCAAAAATAAAGGCTTGTATTGACAATACTGAATGGACTAGAGTTAGCTGCAGAATGGTAGGGATCACCCTTCTGGGATTTAGGTCAGTATTCGTGAGGTATCCTAAGGCTGGAAAATTGCACGCTATATTCTGTAAGACCACCGAAGTAGGAACAGGTTTGATGCTGGCAGGGCTGAAAGGGTAAAACTGAGTTTTGAGGGGTTACCCCTCAATAGTAGGGGTCCTCCTCTTGTGTTTGTGTTAGTGATATGGTGAGAGGAAAGAAATGTTCTGGAGTACTGTATTTACTTCCGAACTTTACTGGAATTGCCATCTGAAATTGAGGATGCTAATACAGTAGTAGAATGGTTGTAGTAGAGCTTAGTAGGATATATTTTGATCTGTTAATGGCCAGGGTCACCTCTCCTGGTTTTAGAAGAGAGGATGTGTTAGCTTGACCGAGTAGGAAGAAAACTGCTTTGGACCATAGCAGTAATAATTCTTGTGTTAAGGCTACAGTTAGCGTTCAGTTTAGGGGCACGCTAAGGTTTGAGGGAGAACTGGATGGAGAATTGTGACCATCTTAATCCTCTAGGGAATATCAAACAGGAAGGAGGATGGTACTAGTGAGATTGCACCTCTTTTAAATTAAACTGTGGCTAGGTTGAAGATTGGGATTAGGGTGTGAGAGAAATGAGATTACAGAACTGTCATTCTAGGACCACCTTGCAAAGGCTGTGGTCCCGTCAGTAGTTGCAGTTTAAGGTTAGGAAAAGAAGGGCAAGGACTGCTGATATTATATGTGAATCCTGCAGGAGCCACTGAAATAGGATGAGGTTAGTCCACAGAAAAATCTAACAGGCAACAATTTGGGCTTGGATGGTTGTGCTGACTCTCCTGAGTCAAGACTAGTGTTAGGATTAAGAATTGACAGAGCAGGTGTTGGAGCACTGAGTTTATTTCTGAATTCTGCGGGGACTATAAACTAAGTTGACAGTTGGTCCTGAGAGGAATAGGTTAGATGGAATGGGTGACAGCCGCTTTCTAGGACACAAGCAGTTGAAGATCTTTTGTCATTTCTTCTTTTTGCAAGGGCCGTCAAAACTAACTCTGACCAAACCCTGAGTTTTCTGTCTGCCACAAAAGTGTCTTAAACTTATTATACACTAGCCAGCACCACTCTTCATATTGGTCCTGATTAACTCATTAACACCCGTTGCCCAGAACCCTAATCCCAACATTATGGTCAGGCCTGTCACTTCTGCCCAGACAAGACTACCCATGCCCTAATCACTCCTGAAAGTATTTGTGCCTTTCCATGCACCGTGGCTCTTCCAAGAGACAGCGAGAAAGCTGTCCCCAATTCTCCTGAACCCTAACTGAGCATTGGATCCCATGGCTCCAACCCCTTGTTAGTGCTTAGATTAATTCTGTGTATCTAGCAACAAACCAAGCTGTTCTGCCGTTGGCTTCTCAAGTTCTCTGAACTGAACTCAACACATAGAGCAAAGAACTAGCCTCGCTGTCTGTCCCAGACACGCCTGTGCTTTTCTGTTCTGATCCACAGAAGGCCCCAGCTCAGTCTTCACAGGATTGTGGTACCCATTACAACAAGCTCAGATTGACAGCCCCTGTTGGTATTCATCCCTGTGAACTCTAAGCAGGATTAAGCTAGGTAACAGAATCAAGAATGGAGGAGAGTTAGAGATACTGTGCAGAAAAGCCGAGGTTGAGGAGCTAGGTTTACTGCTGGCTGGGAGACAGCTCCTGTAAAGGATGTATGGGTTCAAAAAAGGATCACTGCACTCTAGACAAACAGACCAAGGATGAGAATAGGAAAGTGAAGATAACTAGCCTAGGATTTAAGTTATGATTAGGATGAAAGAAGAGATTCAGCTTTTGAAGAAGATGGATGGAGTAGAAAAGATGATGGAGTAGAAAAAGCAGACAGTACTGGTTGGGGAAAAAGGTCAAGAAAGGCTTGCTACACTAAATTTTAAACTCGTGATTAAAACAAGTGTGGGACAGAGCAGGCTGAAGATACATTTTTTTTTCTTGTAGGGTCTGTAGGTCTCTAGCATGATGGTAGTGTTGTAGTGCAAGTCTATTGTTTGTGGGGGTTACCTTTCTTTGTCGAAGGCTATGGTTGGTTGGAATCACATTCATGCCTTAGGAGAGAAGGTTAGGAGAGAAGGACCAGAAAAAGCTTATTCATTACATGAATCTGTAAAGGCTGCAAAAATAGTAAGAAGACTGGGGACATCTAAGGGAAATCAGCTGTGTTTTTTCATTAAGAAATGCTTCCTGGACCTCAAGTTAATGATGTCATTGTGGCTGTGTTTGGATTTGTGACAGAAGGACTCAGGCTAGTGTAAGGGCTGCCTGATGAACCCTACCTAAATGGAAAAAGTATGCCCTTTATTGGGATATAGATGTGGAAATTTAAGTTTTGTTTCTGGATCCTGGAAGACCTGCTTTTTTGCATTGGGTCAGTCAGAATCACTGATCTTCCACTTGGACTCAATTATTTGTTGGGCTGTGGATATAATTTGGAACTGGTGGGACTTATCAGCTCCATTTATCGCTGCAGGCTCTGTGGGCTAGAAGACTGGAAAGAGGACTGCCACCAGCCTGGGTAGATGCATCACACTTCAGACTGTGGACAGGGAAGAATTTCTTGAATGACTATGGCTAGAAGTAAGGATAGATTACTGAGTTGTACAGCAGGCAGCTGTGGGTTTGGAGAGGGAACTTGGACAAGCGGGATGGGAAGAGGACTTAGTTGCTAAAGTGAGATCCAAGATTAAAGATACCAAGGCAGTTCAAGCGTTCTGTTTAGCCCTGGAATACATAAAGTCTGCAGGTCTGGTATGAGCATCTTACCGTTGACAGTACAAGGTCATCACCCAACTATGGCAAAAAAACCCTGTATCTGTTACTGGATCCCGCAAGCAAATTAAGCTGAGAATCAGTTTCTGAGAGCCTCTCTATTGGACAAGATAAGATGATGTGTTTGGGGCTAGAAGGAAGCTTTGTGCTGAAGATCTACTAGCACTAGGTCACTGCAGAAGGCTGACACTATTTGGAGGATGGCTGATGTAGCTAGCCATAAGAGATTAAGCTACGGCAAGCACGAATTGCTGGGCAAGAGAATAAAGATAAGTCTGTTGTTTGGGATGAAAGAGGCAAATTCCTCAATACAGCTGCAATACAGTTCTGGGATAGCCGAGCATTGCTTTCCTGGCCTTCATGCAGGAGTTTCTGTAGTGACTGCAAAACTAGGTTAATTCACCATTCCTGCAGACACCACAAGACAAGCAGGAGTGCTGGGCACAGAAAGGGAAAGAAAATATGACGGGACGGGCTATGTTTGGTTTAAGGTGAAGTTCATCCTTCAGGTCCACAAGGGGATGAGAAGTTATCTGTACTCCTAAGCGGTGTGTCCTGTAGTGGTCTAGTGAGTGCTGACACCTTTAGTTGGGATACTATTTAAGTTCAGGTCACTGCTCCAAATGACCAGAGCTTAAGGTCACAATTAGCCCTTGGAGCAGAAGTGGCTAGTGTCAGGTTTAACACAATGTTCCAGACCAATATGAGAACTATGCTGGGAGAAATTCTGGGGCAGAGTTAGCTGGCCTAACGGGATTCAGGCCAAAGTGAAGGGCTTGGCATCGCAGGAACCGAAAAGCAACATTTATGTCTGGACCACAGAATCACAGAATGGTTAGGGTTGGAAGGGACCTCTAAAGGTCATCTGGTATAACCCCCCTGCTCAAGCAGGGACACCTACAGCAGGTTGCCCAGGACCATGTCATAGAATCACAGAATCACAGAATGGCTTGGGTTGGAAAGGACCTTAAAGATCACCTGGTTCCAACCCTCTGCCATGGGCAGGGATGCCACCCACTAGGTCAGGTTGCCCAGGGCCCCATCCAACCTGGCCTTGAACACCTCCGGGGATGGGGCATCCACAACTTCCCTGGGCAACCTGTTCCAGTGCCTCACCACCCTCTGAGGAAAGAACTTCCTCCTAACATCCAGTCTAATTCTCCCATCTTTCAGTTTAAAACCATTCCCCCTTGTCCTATCACCACCTGCCCTTGTAAAGAGTCCCTCTCCATCTTTTCTATAAGCCCCCTTCAAGTACTGAAAGGCCACAAGGAGGTCTCCCTGGAGCCTTCTCTTCTCCAGGCTGAACAACCCCAACTCTTTCAGCCTGTCTTCACAGGGGAGGTGCTCCAGCCCTCTGATCATCCTTGTGGCCCTCCTCTGCACCTGCTCCAACAGGTCCACGTCTTTCTTGTGCTGAGGGCCCCAGACCTGGATGCAGGACTCCAAGTGGGACCTCATGAGGGCAGAGCAGACAGGGACAATCACCTCCCTCCACCTGCTGGCCATGCCTCTGTAGATGCAGCCCAGGATGCAGTTGGCCTTCTGGGCTGCAAGTGCTCACTACTGGCTCATGATGAGCTTCTCATCCACCAGAACCCCCAAGTCCTTCTCCACAGGGTTTCTCTCACTGAGTTCTTCACCCAGTCTGTACTCATGTCTGGGATTGCCCTGACCCAGGTGCACACCTTGAACCTGGACTTGCTGAACCTCATTAGGTTCATGTGGGCCCACCTCTCAAGCCTGTCCAGGTCCCTTTGGATGGCATCCCTCCCTTCTGGTGTATCAGCTGCACCACTCAGCTTGGTGTCATCTGCAAACTTGCTGAGGGTGCACTCAATCCCACTGTCTATGTCATTGATAAAAATATAACATAGCACCGGTCCCAAGATGGACTCCTAAGGGACACCACTGATCACCAGCCTCCACCTGGACATAGAGCTGTTGGCCACAACTCTCTGGCTGCGGCCATCCAGCCAATTCCTTATCCACCGAATAGGTCACCCTTCAAACCCACATCTCTCCAATTTAGAGATCAGGATGTCATGTGGGACCATGTTAAAGGCCTTACAGAAGTCCAAGTAGATGACATCAGCCGGTCTTTCCTTGTCAAGTGATGCATTCCAGGCAGCTTTTGAAGATTTCCGAGGAGTGAGACTCCACAGCCTCTTTGGGCAACCTGTGCCAGTGCTCCATTACCCACACAGTAAAGAAGCACTGCCTGATGTTTAGATGGAACCTCTTGTGTTCCAGTTTGTGCCCATTGCCTCTTGTCCTCTCATTGGGCACCACTGAAAATAGCCTGGCTCTGTCTTCATTGCATCCTCCCTTCAGGTAGGTATACATATTGATGAGATCCCCCCCAAGCCTCCTCTTTTCTAGGCCAAAAAATTGCAACTTTCTCAGCCTTTCATCTCTCATGAACCTGGCTTGAATATCAGTTGGTGCTAACATATTAACCCAAATGATTTAATCTGGACAATCTGAAGCCTCAAGTAGGACCTGGGCCTAGTTTTAGTGACAGCATGGCCTAGTACTGTACAGGCCATCAGAACTAGGGCAAGGACTGCTGAAAAAATCAAATGGGGCCAAGGTTAGATATGGGGCAAGCAGGGCGTAAGTCTAGGGGTAAGTGTTGTCATTACGGTTAAGGTTTGGTACTGGAGGGGCTGAAAAGTTTTGCAAAAGTCCCTTCTGCAAACTGGTGCAATGCTCTTTTCTATGAGGGAGAGAGGGACTTCACAGGAAAAAGTCTAACAGACAGAAGAACTAGGAAAAAGAGGAAAAAGAGACACCCGCACTTATCAAGACTTTGTGACCACAAGGGAATGGTTCAGAAGTCCATACACATGTGCACATCTGTTTTCTCCAATCTTTAACCTTCCTCCCATCCTTCCTGTCTCCCTGTGAGTCTCCCTCCCCCAGAGCTCCCACAGTCCTCCATGTCACACAGGCGTCCTTTCCTTTGTTCCTCGGTGTCCTTCCCAGTCACGGCACAGGGCAGTGGCGGCAAGAGAAGGGAAAGACAAGGGAAGCAGCTTTACCGATTTCTTTCACCCCACGTCCAGAACAGTAACAGCCCCACCACCACCACCACAGCAGCCATGGAAGTGCTGCAGCACCGTAGCTTTGCTCGCCTGGGGCGCCAAGCAGGCGCTGGGGCTGGGGTCTCACCCCCGGCCTTTGGATGCAGCTCCCTGAGCGCTGCCAGCTCGCAGCGGGCCCTGCGGCCGGGCGGGCAGCGGTGACCCCGCCGGCCCCTGATCGCCGCCACCTCCCACTTGCACAAGCCCGGGGCAAAGCCACGCTGCCCCGGGGGGCGCGGAGCCTCCCCCCGAAGCAGCCCCTTCGCCCGCGCGGCGGCGGGGGGCATCCAGCTGCTGCCGCCAGCTGTTTGCCAGCCCCGGCGGGGCCGTGGCCGAGCGCGGGGCCGCCCCGCCGCCGTCCCCGCCCCTGCGAGGAGGAGGAGGAGGAGGAACCGAGAGTGCCCGACCCGGTGGCTTTTAGGGGGGGGAGGCCGCTCAGTCGTTCGCGCCCGGGCCCTGCGCTCCTCTGCCAGCCGCTGCTTCCGCTCGTTTTCCAGCGCTACGGCCGCCAGGCTGGCTGCTGCCCGGCCTCTCCTCCTCCTTTTGCCGGTACCTACCTCAAAACCCCCGGAGGCTGCGGGGCTGCGCTCCTGAGGGAGGAGGAAGCTGCGTTTGCGAGAGCGAAAGGGAGTCGCAGCGTAACTGGGTGGTGGGGGGAGACGGGAGGGCAGAGAGGAGAAAAAGAGCAAGAAAGAAGGAAGGAAAGGAGAGAAGAAGAGAAGAGGGGGGCTGACTCTGGACGCGGGTCTCGCCGCCCAGGACCCGCACGCCCCGGCGGCCACGCGTGGGTGCAGAGCGCGGCGCGGCGCGCAGGGCCGGGCGGAAGATGCACACGACGCAGAAGGACACCACTTACACCAAGATCTTCGTCGGGGGCTTGCCCTACCACACCACCGACTCCAGCCTGCGCAAGTACTTCGAGGTGTTCGGCGACATCGAGGAGGCGGTGGTCATCACCGACCGGCAGACGGGCAAGTCCCGGGGATACGGCTTTGTAAGTGCCGGGGATGCGGCTCCCTCGGAGCCGGGGCGCGGGGCAGGGCGGGGGCCGCCTCCCGCAGAAACTTCTGCGGGGGTCGCTGCCAGGAGCCGGGCGGCCCCGGGCCCGGGGCACGGGAGGGGCTGCGGGCGTTGCTTTCCTTTCTTTTCCTTCCCTTTCCATTATTATTTTTTATTATTATTATTTGGTTTTTTGTGTGTTTTTTTTTTGGTTTTGTTTTTTTTTTTTTGCCTCCCCGCTGGGGACTTTGGAGAGAGGCGGGGGGAGGATTCCCGAAAAAGGAGCGTGCGGGGGAATCGCCTCGCTTCTCGCGGCGCCGCCGGGCCGCCTGTTGCTCCCCGATACGGCCGCGCCGGGGGTTATCTGTCTGCCGGCGGCGGAGCTCGGCCCGGGCCCGCTCCCCGGGGGTGGCCGGCTCCCTGCCGCGGGCGAGAGGCTGCTCCGTCGCCGGCCGGAGCGGTCTAACGCGCCGCGCCGCCCGTTCAGGTCACCATGGCTGACAGAGCCGCTGCTGAAAGAGCCTGTAAGGACCCCAACCCCATCATCGATGGCAGGAAAGCCAACGTGAACCTGGCGTACCTGGGCGCCAAGCCGAGGATAATGCAGCCAGGTGAGGATGCGGCCCGCAACGGCTTGTCTGTGTGTACCCGAGGTTTCTGAAGGGAATTAAACTTTCCAAAAGGTAGTGCTGTCCTGCGCTTCCCTCAGGTAGACTGTGCCTTAAGGTGTGCTTTGGTTTCGATTTTTACGTGCAGCGTGTAGTAACTTTCTGGCTGTTGTGTACATAAGCCTTATTTAAACACCAAAAGCAATAAGGGAAAAAGTATCTGAAGTTCTCGAGGAAGATTTCCACAGCTCGGACACTTCAGTGGTTATTCCTACTCCTGGGAATGCAGTGGCACTGACCATTTACAGTATCGCCGCAGGGAAAGATTGGCCTAGGAATGAATCGCTTCCAATGTGTGCGGTCTTATTAATACAAACAGTATCTTAAAGCAGAGTCCTAAGACAGATGGGAGCTATTAGTCAGACTTAAAAATGAAACAGCTCTTCCTAAGCCCTCATCTGAGCCAATCTGATGTCCTATCCACTCCCCAAACTGCTGCTTCGCACCAAGAGAGAGAGGAATGCAGTGTGTGTGCACGCTGGTGCCCTAAAGGAAGCCGCTCTGGATTCCTGTGTGCTTAGCCTGAGGAACACTTTCATGAGTAATTTAGTGCCCACAAAGGAAAAGGGGGTTTTATGCTTGGGCATTTGAAGAACAGAAATGAAGTTAGGATTTGACTCCCATGGTAAGTCATTGCGTGTAAAGAGGGCTGAAATTTAAGTCTGTAGAAAGTACACAAATACACCGATGGCTAGAAAGGACCATATCATCCTTCAGGGGCCAACATTAAGGACCAGAATGCAGCACAACAGAAGATGGTAATGAAAACTTTGTGCTTGTTGTTTAGCAAAGGTCATTCTTCTAAACATCTCTAGGAAAGTGTGCGCATCACTCTTTTAATTTCTGTATGCGTGTGCGTGTGCATGAGCTCGTGTATGGATTGATATATTTGGCTTGCTAATTTGTGGTTCTACAGCCTTAGAGACATCGTCACTGGAGGTTGTTACTGGACGCTGTTACCCCATGTTTGTGTGCATGTGTATATATACATAGCATAAACAAACAGCCAAAAGAACACTCATACAGAGAATGTGATGTGTTTTCGTTGGTAGGTTTTGCCTTTGGTGTTCAGCAGCTTCATCCAGCTCTCATACAGAGGCCTTTTGGGTAAGTCTGTTCAATGGGACCTCGAACAGGGGAGGAAAAATATTTTTGTAAAAAACGGAAAGAAAAAAAGTATGATCCTTGAAGGCCTCTTGTAGTAGCATCCTTATAAACTCACCAGCAATACTGAAGTTCTCAGACTTACAAACGTATACCCGTAAATGTGCTCACTTTGTCGGTAATGTTCTGAACGCTGTAGCCGAGTCAAGTTGTGTGGGACGTGTCCCTTCCACCTAAGGAGTCCAGTCCTGTATGACCCTATGATAAAACGAGGAGGTATGACTTTATGCAAGATTGCTGTGCCCCGTTTCTCTTTTTTCAGCTTGACTCAATGTTATTTATCTCTTTCTAATCTGACAGGGATCGTTTACAGTTAAGATAACTGATCAGAAGGATATGATGATAAGAGGTGGAATAGTTCTGTTTGGAATTAAACTCTGTAACCAGTAGACTCAAACACAAACAAGCTAAAATGGTGATTAACGATGCATGTATGTTTTTTTCATATAGTCAATAGACCTCCGTGTGCTTTTTTTATTTATTTATTACAGTAATGAAGTGGTGTTGATAGCTAAACTGTGTGCTTTTATTTACTTGAAAGAGCTGTAGTGAAAGTTTTTTGGGGGGGGTCTTTTTAATTTTGTTTTTGTTGTTGAGGAGTGACTTTGCCATGGGGAGCAAAGGGCCTTTTTTTGTTTCCTTGCTTTCAAGCTGTAGCTTGTGACTTTTTTAACCTTATTTTGTAGTGAGTGCTAAATCGTGTGACTTCTTGATTTTTAAGTAAATCAACATATTGCTTGCATGTTCATAATTTTTTGGGGTTTGTTCTTGGGAGGGGTGTGGAGCTCCTTATTAACAATGTGCGTCCATTTGGGCTTTCTAATTGGAGATTTTTTTTTCTTCAATCTGACTTTAATATGTAGCACATTTCTCCTTTACTTGAGTATACTATTCCTAAGTATTTCTAACTCTTGCTTCTCATAGGAGGTGAGGTCTGCTTTAAACTTTCCATACAGTGTCACTTCACTAATGCACACTGGCTGAGAAACATATTGCGAAATAATGCATTTTGCTAATTAATGAGTAAGCTAACAATAAAGTAGGGAAAATGCGTCACAAATGTATTTTGTTTATTTGACTAGAATAGCTTTAGAGTAGTGTACCTAGCTGTTACTAAGCAAGAATAGCTTCTCAGCAGTTTGGTTCGTCAAAAGTATAGGTAACAGTTCCTGTCCTCAAAACTGTAGGAAAAAGTTTTCCTAGAAACTTTATGCACTTTTAAAAGAGAATGTTTGTTCTTCTGAGGCACTTGGGGAGGTTGTGGAAAACTTTTTGTCTTTTTTTTTTTTTCTTCCTTCTTCCTATGATTATCCTGTGCTGTATTTTGTTTGACTTCTTTGAAGTGTGAGGAGACGACAGTGTATATGCAGCGATCAGTTTATGATGCCTGCACTAAGGTAGGCAGGAGGTGGAGTGCGTTGTCTGCAGAGCTGTTAAAGCACTGTTGCAAAGAGAAGCCAGTGGACTGCCCAGGGATCAGCCATGGAGAATGGAGAGCTGTGTATTTTCTGAGCACAACAGAAAAGCAGAACCTGTGCGCTCCGTTGCTTAAAGGACTGTGCAAATGTAGGGCTCCTTCTTGCTTTACTTACCCTGAGCGAACAATAGGTCATTTTAAATCTCGTTTATGTCAGGGAAATTCTTCCAGCAGGCTGAATAAGGTTTTATTTCTAATGCAATGTGTATAAATCTGAGGAAAAGGAATGTTGGACCCAGGGTCATGTATATGTCAAATTGGTCATTTTTAATCCTTGGTTTTTGCCTTTCTTCTGCTATGTGCAAACAAAGGAGATTACTAATTCTGCTTCCCCCTCAAAATTTCCTGTAACTTGTGTCTTTTCTAAAGAATATAGTTTGGATTAGGAAGAATAGCATTCATTAGGATGAATGAACACCTTCATTCTCTGTTTTCCGTGACAATAAAGTGGGGTTGTTTCAGTGCTTGCTTGAATCTATTTTTATTTAAGAGTTCACTCTTAGAGGATGTTGCACAGATTGCACTGAAACATTTGGTCACCTTAAAGCCTTTCTTTCTCCTGTGCAGTTGCACTTTTAAAAAGTACACTTTACTAATAGCTATGTTAAATGGGTTGCAGTGATGAATCACTACCAACCCTCTGCTAATCCATACATAAAAGCTCCAAACATTTTGCTCTGTTTTTTTCCTGCTAAAGTGCAAATGAGTGAGGTGCTGCCGTACTCTGGTCTGGTCAGCAGTGTTTTGTTATGGTTCCCCACCTATCAAGCAAGAAACTGAAGATAATTGGATTATGTTACATTACTTTACTAAGAAGATGCAGAAGTACAACATTCTGAATTAAGTACAATATTATTGCAGTGGAGGGAGCCAGCAACTAGATTAGCTTCAATGCATGAAGCATTTAAATTCTGGGAATTTTTCTTTATTCAGTGCTACAGAGATCAACTCATCCACCAAATAACATTTCACCCTGCTCTTTAAATTCAGCATCTATCTTACTGCTGGTGTGTTTCCTAGGAAGCTGTTTGATCACAGGACTGGTTATCTATACACTCTGTTTTCAGCATTGTTTATTAAAATACTATCTCTGAATTCAATAGGAATTTATGGAGGGGGAAGATGACTTTGCCTCCTAAAATAGATTTTCTCATTTTGCTGATGTAATTTTTACTTTAACATTGGTGGAAAAATACGAGGTTATGCAGAGGCACTGGTGTAGGACATGACTTGTTCTGTTGGAGAGATTTTTTCCCTTTGTTTTTTGTCTAAAACTTGTACCTCAATCAAAATGAGAACATTCCCACTGTTTTTAGTGAGACCAGAGTTAAATCCCAAGTTTATTATCAAATAGTTAGCTGATACTACCTGATCGGTATTGCCTTCTAAGAGGCAATTCTGCCTTTCTTAAGAGAGAAGGAAATGCCTTCTCTTGAGTCTGTGATCAAAAGATCTGTATAATATTAGACTACTGACAATCTGGAGCTAGGGAATGAAGCCACAATAGTGAAAAGTTAACCTGCAGAATGCTAAATGTCCTCTTACTGTTATCAGACAAATTTATAAGGAAGCATGTTAAGGGTCTTGTATGTCTTGATGCTTCTGTAGCTATTCCTGCTATCAGGAGAGCTGTTCACTGACTAAAATCTGCTCTCTAATTATGCTTACAAAACCTGTTGATGGTCCAAAGCAAAACATTTCTTTCAAAGTTAAATAACTACTTCTCAAGAACATAATGCTGAGAGTCAATTATGTGTTAATACTGCTCAATTTCTGTCAGACAGCTCTCTGCATTAGTCTAGAAAATCTTTTCTTTCCTTTGAAACAATTAGCACTCACTTTATTATTGCTTATAGGATTATTTTCTGAGGTCTTAGTTAAACACAAACCTTCTGTTACAACAACAATGAAAGTCTTAAGGCACATGGCAGGAGTGTATGTCATTTCGTTTTGAATATCCCAAAACTACAGTTATTGCTAAGGTTAAATGTTGCTTTCCTTTTCTTTTAGTGCAAAAGTTTAAAACAACAAATATATGTTCCAAAATAAAAGCTACTGCCAGAAAAGAATGCTTAAACCACGTACAATTCTCACACGTGTACTCTCAAAAATAAAGCAGCAGCTTTTATTTAACATTAATGAGACTAAGGATATTCAGCATAATTGGAAGTTGCTTTTGCAACTTTTGAGCTGGCAGAGCATTAAAAGCAATTAGGTTCTGAATGGCTGAGGTCTACATGTGCTGGCCTCTGCAGTAAGAAGACATTTACTTTGGCCATATAAAGCCGTTTTACTCGACTCAAAACAGTTGCAGCATGACAGATGATCAAAAATAGCCCCACTGCAGCTTACACTGTCAATCATCATGTGTGAAATGGCACGGTGGTGAGGAGCCTGCACAGGGTTTATGTTTATTGTAGGGTAAGATGTGGCAAACAGATAATGTTTCATAACTTCACCACCTGTTAGTTTCTTGGCTTAATAAAACAAGTCACAAGAGTTTAAGTGGGAGCACATGTATCTTTCCGTCTTGTTCAAGGATACGGTCGAGTGTCCTAATGTCCTAAGAAAATCTTAGTAACATCAGTTCGAGACAACACATGCACCTAGATAAGCCTGCTTACTGTATCTCTTCTGTTAGAATTATTTTATTTCATAAATGCTGGATGTACAAATTCCTGTGATGTGACGTTAAATGGACTCTGACGTGATGCAGAAGAGGCTCTCACTGACTTCAAATTTGTTTTTATTCCTCTTTACTTAGTACTTAAAGAACATGGTGTTAATTTATTAGGATTGTGCTAGGCTGGTGACCAATACAAAATGCTTGTTTTTGCTCATCCATTTTGTACGGAGAGCTCAGGTAATGATGTATATTTAAATGCACAGAGCCAGCTTAAGTATGCTTCAAATGCACTTCTGGCTAATCACTTCATAAATTAGGTGAGTTTTAAAAACCCAACTTATTGTTTTGTTCTATGTTTTCTTTCCCTCCCCACCCCCTATTTGCCACTCTCGTTTTTTTCTTTTCTCCCTTCACACAGTAGGAAATGAATTCCATTGACATGTTGGGTTTTTATGATTGTGGTGTTCATGTCTTAAATATGGCAACTGAAAATTCCTCTCTGCTAGTATTCCTGTTCACTCCGCTGAGCTCTTTTTTCTTAAATAGAAAACCGGGCTGTCCCAAAGTCTGGTTATCACATATTTTAAACTATATTTTGCTATGAATCTAGCTGACAGTCTCCCTTCTGATTGAAATGTTTCCTTGTTGACCATTTAAGTAAATGTTGAAGTTATTTTAAAAATTAAACAAACAAAAAACTTTCCATTAAAACTTGTGTTTGGAGGACAGCTTGTACCATTGCAATTTGCATCTATGCTTACAGTGCACTAAAAGGTTGGTGCAGTCTTTAGAGTTGGCTGTAAAGGTAAATTTCAGTATTAAATAGTAGTAAATTTGCACAAGCAGTTTTTCATGGATTTATAAAGATTCACACTCTGGAAATGAATTCCATACATGGAGGACTTCTCTGTGGAAATTCAGATGCAAGACAGGGCTATGAATGTAAAATGAAAATTATATTAGATACATTATTTTAAAAAATTGTATTATATGATAAAACACAACTATGAGATGAATTTGTATGCACACTTGTGTTGCTAAAACGATGATATGACCAGTTTTCAAAACTGAAGGGCTAAGTAAACAAGCCAAGGAAACAAATTTTGTGACTTGGAGAAGATGGAAAAATGTGTGTACTGATCTGTTCAGAATGGTTATTGCTTAAGCTGTAAATTTGTGTTTTGTTTTGTTTTGTTTTTGTTTTTGCTTTTGTTAAGCACCAGATCTATTTAGACTTAATCCTATGCCCACCTCCCAAAAAACTCTATGCTGTATGTCTTGCATAGAAATAAACAAGCTGGCACAAAACAGGACATCAGTGGCCTGATAATCAAGCAGGTTTGACCCTTGTGTCCTTATGAACTTTATAGAAGTGTGATGCACATGTACTTAGGAGTCACTGTTATGGATTTTAATAGCATCTATGTAGCTTCCCCTCAATGGCCTCTTGTGACGGAGTGAGCTGCACTATAGTTCGTTTGGAAAGTGTGATTCTTGCTGTGTTTACCACACTTGTGAACTTTATTTAAACTCCTTTGTCGCCTGTGTTGTTGTTGTTGTTGTTTTTTCTTATTTTTAATAAGGGTGACTGAGGTTGCAGAGAAATTAATGTGTGCTGAGTCTGCATAGCAACTTAAGTAGGGTTGCCACAATACGCTCATCTTTCCTGCCCCCCCGAGAGGAGTTTACATAAAATCAGGGTTAAACCATTTTGTTGCCTTATTGGCTATTGTTAAACTCATTGCAGTGATGCTGTCAAACTGCTCAGTTACTAATAATAAGAGTACTCACAGGAAATAATTTCACTAAGAGTCAAGTAGTTCAGTGAGAAGCAGGATAATAAAAACCACTCGTAGGTGTTTTGAAAAACAAATACTGCAATCAAGCTTACTCCTTTAGAGTTGTCTTAAAACTGACATCAGTAGTCCTGGTTCTTCTAAAGGTTTTAATAGCACTAAACATAATATCCTCAAGCAACATTAAACATTCCTGTTTGAGTAAGTCAGCTATAACGCTCTTCTTTGGAGCAACACACCTCTTTGGGCCAGTGAACTGATAATTGGTCCGTTCAGCCTAGTTATTGTGGCAACCCTATGCACATAACAACAACTAAATTGAGTTTGTTTTAGTTCGGAGTATGGATGTGACGCTTAGGCGCTGACTCGCCTACCACCTCTGACTCCCTCTCCCATCTTTCAACAGGATCCCTGCTCACTATGTCTATCCACAGGCTTTTGTGCAGCCCGGAGTGGTAATTCCCCACGTTCAGCCCGCAGCAGCCGCTGCTTCCACTACGCCCTACATCGATTACACCGGAGCTGCGTACGCCCAGTACTCGGCGGCTGCGGCCGCCTATGAGCAGTACCCATACGCCGCCTCGCCGGCTGCCGCGGCCGGGTACGTGGCGGCAGGGGGCTACGGCTACGCGGTGCAGCAGCCCATCACCGCAGCAGCGCCGGGGACAGCTGCTGCGGCTGCTGCGGCTTTTGGCCAGTACCAACCCCAACAGCTGCAGACAGACCGTATGCAATAGCAGATGGACTCCTGAAGGAAGCTCGCTCTTTCTCTTCCTCTTTTCAGCCTTCCAGTATAAGTAGTTAATCAGAGACAATTGATGTTAACTAAGGAGCTTTAAGGAAAGCGATGCTATTGCGAAACTAAAGAATTTTATTCCACTGTCTTCATACAGTATGCATCCAAATCATGTTGTTAGAGGGGAGGGGTAGTGTGGCATGTCTAGTTTCAAGTATCAATCCAGAAGAAAATGGAAAAAAAAAATACTGTACTGTCATGAAAGAGTGGCAGGAGTAGCAATGGGACTTCGTATTTTAAAACAAACAAACAAACAAGAACCAAAAAAGCAAAGGTGTATTTTTTACAGTATCAGGGAAGCAAAACTGCCTTTTTTAAGTGAGAATATGATATTCGAAAACTTTGAACCAGGGGAAAAAACTGAGTCAGCAATATGTAACCTTTATCCATTTTAAGAGGAAACAAGCTTAAAGCACTGATCGTCCTTTGTAGCTTTCAGAAGCTGTCTTCGTGAGGTAGCATCTTCCCACTGTTTCACTAATGGGCATCGAACAATCCGAGGAAGATGGCCCGCTAGTAAGATGGCGGACAGGCACCAAAGTTATTTTCTTATCTGTCCTCTGGATGAGTGGAACTATGGAGCAAGTGATGTGGAAGTAAGGGGTGCAACAGCTGTAGAGACAATCAATAACACAGACAGTTCTGGACAGAACACATCACTCGTGCTCATGTGATGAGCTTGTCACATCCTAATCCCTCGCCCCATCCTGTTTCACTTTTGGGAAACTTTAACTGCTGGTGTCAGCTATTCTGATTCTAAAATAGGATCAGCCCTTTACTACAACAGCCTTCTCTTTCTATTTATTGCATCTATTCGTAACTTGTGAATAAAGGCAGGAAGAAGCTTAATGAATTAAAACCTTTAAGAACTGTTTTAAGGGAATTTTCTTTTCTGAAACCATTTGTACAATTTTAATATCTATTTCAGGATTATATTTAAAATATTTATTAGCGAACATACAGTACACAAGGCAACTTTTGTTACCAAGACTGCAGTTCTTGAAGGGTTAATGGTATCTGATTTATACTGTGCCTTAATTGTTATGCTATTTAAAAAGAAATATTTATTTTGAAAGTTTTACTATGCTGCGCTCTAAAGAAAGCAACTTTAGATGTGACACTGTAAAATTATGTATTCATCTCATGGCATAAATTATTTAGTAGGCTTAGATGTAGCATATTAAATATTAACCTAATTAAGGATGTTGACTTGGATTTATTTAAATTCAGTATGTGCACTGTATGAGGGTACTCTTAAATTAACACTTTTTTAGGTTTTTACATAAAATATTGCTAGTTCATTCTTTTTCCCTCTAATAGTTTTTCATGTAGACCTCTCAAATACATTAGTGCAGTTTTCTCACTCTCCTGTATGTAGACTGACTATTTTTCCCTTTGCTAGGAAATGCTGCTTTACATTGTCCTGTGAAACTACAATACTTGCAATTTTTATTCTTGACCGAAATGGAATTTAATATTTTACACTGTATTGGATTTTTTTTATACTTGAACAATTTCATACAAGGGAAAACAGGATAGCATTTTTATGGACTTTATCCAATGTCACTGGATTTATTTTAAGTATTCTGAATACTAGCCAGTGTTATAATGTAGACATGACTCTCCTGTGCATATTATTTATTCAGTATGTATATTGCTTTACAACATTTCAGATCTTTTAATCTATTCACTTGTATTAAAAACAATAAAAAAAATGTTGTCGCATCCCGTTTTTTGAAGTTTTTGCTCAAATTGTCTTAGATCTTGTCTAGCTAAAATTAGGGGCCCCACCTTTTATGTAATTTTCCTGGTCTATGGGGTGAACAGCAACATATGCAATGACTTTAAATACAGAGATGGATGTAAATTGTATTAAATGGAGGAAATTCTACAAACAAAATGGACAAGATCCACCCTAAGAGTCATCAGAAAATAACTGAGAGTGGAAGGGACGTGGGGAGGTCATCTGATCCAGCCCAGGCTACTTATGCCTTTGTCCAATTGGGTCTTAAAATCCTCCATGCAGAGACTGCACAACCCCTCTGGGCCATCTCTTGCACTGCCCAATTGTCCACATAGCATCAATTTTTTGCTTCTATCTAGCCCAAGCCTCCCCTATTCCTTTATGACCTTCATCTCTCGTTCTTTGGCAGAGAGCCCGGTCCTATCTTCTCAGTAACCTCCTCTTAGGAACTGCAAAGTTGCTGTTCTCTTCTGTAGGCTGAATAAACCCCGTTGCCTCTCCTCTTAAGTCTCATGCTTCAACCCCCAAGTCTCTTGGCCCTCCAATGGATTCACTCAGGTTGATCAACAGCTTTCATGCACTGGGAGGCTCAAGACTGGACTCACTCTGCCAGATGTGGTCTAATGAGTGCTGAGTGAAAGGAAATTATCAATTACCTTCATCTGCCACCTGAGCTCCTGTTCATACAGTCTAATGTACTTTCACTGCTGCCAGGGTTTGCCACTGACAGGGTTCAGCCCACCCCAAGGCCTCCCTCCCGTGTCTGCTTCAGCAGAGCTGTTACCAAGCGAGTCGTGCCCCGGCCTAGGCAGGACGTCAGTCCAGCTGAGATGCAGGATGCTGCATTTGTCCCCACTGAATTTCATAAGGTTCCTGTTGGCCCTGTCCTCTAGTGATTGTAAATCCCTCTGAACGGCAGGCCTGATCTTGAGCATATCATACTACACCCTCCATTTAGTATCATCAGTCCACAGCCTGATGGAACTGCATCCTGTCTCTTCCTTGAGGTCACTGATAAAGATATCAACAGGACAGATCCCGAGGAACTCGCTTTGTAACCAGCTTCCAGACAGAGTATAAGCCCTTTTGAACAACAACCTGGTCAGGATTTTGCCCATCTAGACTGGAACATCCAGAACTGGATGCGAGGATTCTGTGGGAGACTGTACTAAAAGCCTTGCTAAACTCAAGGCAGACAATAACCTCTGCTTTCGCCTCATCCACAGATGAAGTCGTTTCATCACAGGACCAATCAGGTTGCTCTGGCATGATTTACACTTGAAAATCCATGCTGGCTCTTCCCAATCACCACCTTCTCCTTCATGTGCCCAGAAATGACTTTCATGATTGTCCCAGAAACTGACTGTCCTGCAGTTCCCTGGATTGTCCTTGCGCTGTCTGAAGATTGGTGCATCATTTGCCTTTCTCCAGTCATGGAAGACCTCTCCAGATCTCCATTTCCTTTCAAATATGATAGTGAGCAGCCTCACAGTGACAACAGCCAGCTCTCTTAGTACCCTTGGCTGCAGCCCATCTGGGAGGTGAGCAGGAAACCCTTAATAAATGCTGTTTTCTACTCTTTTCTACCATTTCCCCTCCCTGGTCTTCTCCAGAGAATGTCTGCCTACAGGACATGATATTGAGTAGGAATTACAAGCAGATGTCCCTCTAACTGGAAGATGGAGGGCACAGATGTCTCAGGAAAACATGTGGCACAGTAACCTATTATTTGATCTAGGATAAAGAAGGCATCATTGCCCTGCATAGGTACACCCCTACCAATGTCCTGGGACCTTCTGCCTCCATGTGGAGGTGACAGACACCCCAGGGTGCAGTGTGATGGGGAATGCTTGCTGCCCTGAAGCGGGGCTGCGTTGAGATACGCCACAACAGGAACAGAGTAAGTTTATGATTCAGTTTATAAAGGTCAATTGCATACTGTAACATGTAATTGTAATTTGACAATTTAAATAACCTCAGCAAAAAACGTAAATGTGCAAGTTCCACCAGCAAACCTAGTTTTGGACATACAACATGAACACTACCTTATTCTTGCTAAATGTGTAGCTGAACAGACCTCTGTATATAAAATATATCTCAATAACACCTCACATACATGAAATGCAAATAGTTCATATTACCAAGACCAAAATAAAATAACTGAGAAATAGCAGCACTTAATTGTGAAATATGTGAATACTCGGCAGAAATGCTAGCATTTTTCTTGAGAGATGGCATATATGTAAGTAGCAACAAGTTGCACACAATGCAATTTCCAATTGTTTGAAAAACCATCAAAAGAGATTTTACAGGGAAAAGTAACCAGTGCCAAGCTCCTTGCAGAGGGAGGGGAGAAGTTGAAACTAGGAACACCTTTGCTCATAAATATGTAGATCAAAAAGGCGTCATGCCTTGAAAGGCTGCACTGATGAGCTGAAGCTGCTAGCATTGCAATTTTTCTGAATGTTTGTATTTTCCTCATAACTATTGAACATAACTTGGCATTACTAGAGTTCATTGCACCTCATTTTTATTGGATTTTTTCAAAGAAATTAAAGGAATATATTAGGATTAAAACATGATGCGACCATTCAAAGCCCCCCTTAGTCTTTCTATTCAGATGCTGAGCCTTTTCAAACTGAGCAATTCCCTAGTTCTGCTCAAAATTTTCTAAGAAAAAGCATTCTATTCTGCACCTATGTTTAAGTTTTTAATAGCTTGCACATTTGATTTGAATTGTTTTCAGTTCAATTTCAATTAATTTTCCATTTTTTGGTATACGTAAACATTTAAGCAGTGTATTCAAATTGCGAAGTGTGTACCTTCTGTTTTGTGTTTTCCTATGTGCTTGAACTTCAAACCATTAGGTCATACTTCCTCAAACTAGCAATAAAACATGCTCTGGGCAAAGTCTAACTGTAAAAAGCTCAGGCCCATAGGAAACTTTTTTATGAAAACAATTATGAGTGAATAAAAACTGCAGATTATGATTGAATTTGGCCTTGTAACTTTCACCAAATAGACAGTCCTGTGAATGTGATACAGTAGGAAGAATGGGATAATCTAAGAAAAGAAAAAAAAAACACTCAGCATTACGCTATATTACGCTATATTTTCCCTGCAAAAGAAGAGTATACATTACACTCTATTGACTAGCAAGGCTGTATAAAATACAATGTAGAAGTTCACATCCAACTGTTCCAAATATATCCTGAAAACAATAAGGAAATGCGCTTTTTAAGTAGTTTATTACTTTCATGCCACCGTATTACTAGGCATAAGGATCCCAAGGCACAGATTTGTTATATTGTTACATATTACTTTTAGCAAAACCAAGAAAATATCTTAAAGTAGCAACTAAGGATTTTTAAGAGCTTTGAAAATAGTATGGTTATGGTTGAATCTACATCGCGCTTACTATGACCGATGATTGGGCCTTGGGGGTTTGTTGTGTTTCTTTTTTTTTTTCCCTGCAAAGCCCAGTCAAAAATTATGAGAATAAACTTGACATAGTGTCAAAGAGTAAAGAAAAAACTCCAACTATGACTTCATTCAAACATGCAGATATGCACATAGAACAATTATCAGCTTTTGCCAACGTGAAGAAAATTAGCGCTGAAACTTCTCCCAATTCCATGTGCCAATTTTGCTGTGATAAGCCATGAATTTGGGCTAGCTTACAGTACCATTGTTTTGACCTAATCAGTCTTGGATTAGGGAGGAACGCCCCAAAGTCTGCTTCATCACCAAGTATCTGAAAGTCAAGAGATACAGGAATCCGAATTAATTGGTGAGAGGTCTCTGAGATAGATACGCTCTTTAGCTCAGTACACTTGTGTTAAATCTTTGGACCAGACTTCATAGGTGTGCCTGCTTGTTCTCCCCTCCCTAAATGTGGCTGTTGTGGGTCACTTGCTCTCCACTTCTATACAGGGCAAGGGCTCTTGCAGGTGCCCGCTCACTTCCTGCTTAAGAGTGGATGAAACATTTCAGTTACATGAAGAAAAGCCTACAGTCTTTCACCTCAAATTTATCTGAACTTTATGAAATCTGGAAAAAATCTTTACAAAAGAACCCTTTCTGTCCACCGCCTTTGGAATTTACTTACTACATTTGAGACCAGAGCAAAAGATGCCAAAATGCCCAAACTGACAGAGGTAGATCATAAGGAAAGCTCAGTGATTCCACTGCCTGCCATTCATTTGTTAAGAGACCTTTGTCACTGCATTTTCAAAGGACATGAATCAATCTTTATGATACATTTGAAGAACAGGAATTTTTATTCAGCACTGCAGATAAGGGATTTTGCCAAAAACTTTTATTGTTTTTTTTTGTCCTGACTTGTAGTAATGACAAAAATAAGCTAAAGCTTAAACACAATTCCCCCCCCCAAAAAAATCATTTTTAAAACATTTTGTTTTGTTCATTAAAAAAAATGCTATTTTTAAAATCATAAATTGTTTAAAACCAAAATATCCCTGCATTTAGAAAGCATCAGAGTAGAATGTTCTGATTTTTTTTCCTGACACGAACCATTACAATTGAATAGTTTCCAAAAGAATACCACATCAGTATATTTTCCATCTGCTTCAAAGGGAGGACTGATTACTTGCTCAAGGCTGTGGATGCCATACTGTTGCCAAAAAATGGGATTCCCTGGCTATTTGCTCAAACTGCTGGAATTCATCTCCTAATTTGATCACTAGCAATATTTCTGAATGAAGACAGAAATAACGACAGTCTAGAGGCAAAGTCTGTTTTCACAAGAATGCAACTCCATTAGAAATACTTTGGATAGTCAGGCAATTTAGGAATATTTCATGCAGATAAGTAAACACTGGCAGGAGAAAAAACACAAAAGTAACCAGGTTGAAGCACAAGGTTTTCTTGAAGGTGTGTTCAAAATTTTTTCAGATGATGGTCAGTCTCAATTATAATGTAATTTCTTCATCATGCTAATGATGAAGGACCTTAAAAATGAGCTGGTCTCTGTCCAGTGTGCTTTCTTCCTAGCCTTGGAAGAAGGTATGTAGCACATCAGTGCAATAAGGGATGTCCACAATCTGTTTTTCAATACACAGCTATGGAGTAGTGCACATCCCTTGGCATGAATATATGTTACGAATGCTACTTATGGAAAATGTGGTCTTCATAAACAAAATATTAGGTAATTACAGTATGCAAGTTTAAGCATTAATCTTTCCTGCTTTTCAATATTGGCTTTTTTCCATTAGTGAACTGTTTTATCAAGTAAATATATATACTCTTTTCTCATTTTCCGTAAAGTGCATCCTTTCATTAACCAGAATGCCATCATAATTCATAATGTTTTTCATGTAAGAGAGAGTACAAAGATCTCTACATTTTATTCTTCTGTAAATGTCACCAGTTCCACTTACACTGTTGTATCTTGAAACTGGTTTTCCTCTGACCTTATCAAGAACAGCAATTGTCCTGTCTACTCTAACAACACCTGGGATCTTGCCAAAAGAAATCAGAATCTAATGTAAAGCTCCAAGAGCAGTGGTTGAGTGTGAAAACAGAAGCGTGTCCGTCAGCCTTCAGAGAGCATCTGTCAGAAGGGAGCTCACCCTCATGGGGCTGCTGTAGCTCAGCTGAGGGCCTGAGAAGGGCACAGGGCAGTTGAACGGCTTTCTTGCGTGAATGCGTTGGTTTAGCTTGATAAAGGCTAAGCAAAGGGCAAATGAAACAGCACTGTGGTGAATTTCTGGGGAAGAAAATCTTGGTGCCCACTGGAGCTTCAAAGAACCAAGCTGGCTTCAGGGATCTTGTATCGTGTCTTCTGTATAATGCAAACCGCATACAGCGTTGGTCTGATTCCGACAATGGCAGTGGAGCTTGCCAGCGGTTCGCTAAGAATACAGGTTGGCAGAGAGACAGTGTCTGCGGAGGAGCCTCAAGGAATCTGGCTTTCCTAAACTCAGGGAATGGCAGTATTAGGGAGAAGCAGGCACTGTGCCTACTCTGTCTTCTATAGCATGTAAGATGCGGTTTATTTGAAATGCAGCTGCACTGTATTAACGCTATTTTGTTTCTGGAGTGCTGCTTGGTTGCTAATTACCACAGCCGCTGCTGCAGAGAGGACAGAATAGCAAGCTTTGGGCACAATGAAGATGAGCTCAATACCCAGGGACTGCAGCCAGGGCCCAGACTGAAAGCATAAGATCTGCATGAATCTGCCCTGAGAGAACTGCTGGAGGCCAGAGAGGTTTGCTTTAAAGGGGTCAGAAGTACAGTCTGCTCTGTGGCAGTGAAAGTGCTATTGCTTGCAAACTTGAAAAGGTTTTCATGGATTCTTGACGTTTACTGTGGTATTTAATGTGCTTATGAGGATGGTACGATTGTTCAGAGTTTTAAAACTAAGAGCAGATCTTCCAGGTCTTTACTGGCTGAGAACGAGGGTAGTTATTGCCCATTTGGTGACTCCTGAAGACAAATACGCCAATGTGAGACCAAGTTGTTTTTCAGTGGGATGTTATTAAATCCAGGCAGGGTTATCTGCAAAGCCTCAGGTTCTGCCAGTTGCACTGATAAAAGATTTAATGATACTAACTTGCTTTTAATTCCTAAATTAGCAATGATCTCAAAAAAAGAACTATTTTATTGCATTGTTCACAGATCCTGCTATTTAGGAGATCACTCATCTTTGCAAAAACATTTGGCTACTCCAGAGAACAACTCACAAAGTCCTTGCCTTGTTGAGCAGAGCAAGTTGCAGATGAACCCTACAATCAGCACTTTGCTCTACTAGGCATTGACTTGCTCCAAAATCCGTCCTATGGCAACGCACTCCAACACTTGCATGTGTATAGTGGCAGGACAATTCTGCTGTATGATGTGATATGCAGGAAGGATGGAAAGGATAGGTACGTAATAATGTTTGTGATGAGCTTTGGGTCCCCTTCTGATAACAGCTTGATGTGGAGAGGAAAAGGGGAAAAAGAAATATCGATGTGATGCTCAGCTTATTCCCCAGAGTCTGAAAAAAATTATCAGTGTTGAAATTTCTCATGCTGTTCTCATTCCTGAGAAGTGGTAGAAAGCACCCCACCTTGGGATTTGTTGAGAAACGATACGGAGTAAGATCACTCAAAGAGCAGCATGTGGGGCAACCATGCCAACTATGAAATGGGAGGATTGCAGTCTATTTAAATGCAGCCACCTAGGCACGTCTCTAGTTTGTAGACTTCATGGCAGCTTGTCTGGATTTACAGGTTCATGCTCCTGCTGTAGGAGGTTCTGCAAGTTCAGTCTCTCCAACATTGCCTCATTTCAATTAAAAATACACCTGACCAATCTGTTCTTCCTTCTACAACTGAAGTCCACCCTCTTTCTCAAGCACTATGGTGACATGAACCTGGATAGCCTCCTTGGGGGAGAAATTCTCCTAAGTCACAAGGTGGTGCAAAGCCACTGGCAAAGATCTTCTTAACCTACAGGCTGGAAAGCAGGACATTTAGAAGGCAGAGTTATTTCAACTACCAAAGGCAATGCACTGAAAAAAACAGAGGGACAGTGCCTCCTCCATTATTTCTCAAATCCACTATCTCACTTCTTTTCAGATAAGTGCACCTGCACTCATTTCTCATAAACTCTTTTTTTTTTTTTTTTAAATAGAGGTCATCTATATTTACACTGGAATGCGAAATAATAAATTGCCTAGTCTCCTACTAATCATGGAGAAAATGAGGAGTTCATTACACACGGATAGCTGAAATTTCTTATTGCAAGAGAGAAATTTACTTAGGCATAAGAAGCGCAACATTAAATCATATACGTAAAATTTCTCGTAAGTTTATGCTTTTGGTTAATTATTCCTGCTAGAGGAATATAATGTCAAGGGTTTCCAAAACAAAACATTCTTTTTTAAAATACACAGTCAAAGGCTTTCAGTATCTGAAAAGTTAATGTAAATGCTTTCTTTAAAAACAATTAATCTGCACCGTGAATATTTCTTGTCACTCATTCCAAGTATTTTTCCCTATGCCAGACATACACAACTTTCCCTGCCAAAAGTTCAATTTTTCCATGTCTCATTTGGTATTTTATCAGATTGGACTGCAAGACTTCTGTCATGAACCTATTATTTTCTTTATTTAAAATATTTAATATATGCTACATAATGAGTTATATTTCACCAATAATAAGTTGTAATCACTCAAGTGTCTTTCATAAAATGATCAATCTAATATATTTTAACCTGCATTTTATACCCTCTCCTCCTTTCAATTTGCTCTATTGTTTTATTATTCTGTGACTTTACTCTCATGCCCTCCAAAATTGCTGCTGCTGCTCTTTTCTGTGTTGACCTGGACATAGCAGCATAGGTCAGGCAGCATGAAAGCTTTCAAAAATCTGCTGCCTGATTAGGGTTTTGTTGTTGTTGTTGTTAAATAATTATTAACTATCTCCTTTCCCTCTTTCACTTTATTTCCATCCTTCTCTCTGCCTGCTATTTTTCCCTTCTCAGGCTTCAAGCTGCGACTATGCTCTCTAACATTTTCTAGTTCATTGCAGGTCATCAGCAAACAGCTTAGAGAAACTAGATAGCATGTTTGCTCTTTCTGTGTTGCTGTATTTCAATTTTTGATGGGATAGAATCTATTAAGAACCTCTCCAGTACTTTTCTTTTCACATAAGCTCTTTGTTCCTTATGATCTAGGAAAAAAAGTATACACATACTGTTTCTTGCTGAAGAAGAGCAGAGCCACAATTTCAAAGGTGAAGAACATGCTACTGTGTACAGACATTGGCATATGTCTTTACACCACTGATGCATGCACCCAGATTGGATTCAAGTATGTGACCAGGTGCTTTATTATCCACGTATGCAAGTAAATTATAAGCTGTATGTCTAATGAAATACACGTGCAATTGTAATGCATAAAGCCCTGAAAATCTGCCCCATTGTGCTTTTTTATAGCTGATTTTCCAAAGTTACCATGTTCTTATAACAAGCTTGTTTTAGACCCTGCCAAATTCTAGAGACTGTTTGTCAGACCATGCAAGCCTGCCAAATGCGCCTCCTCCAGCTAGCTCTCTGGAATACAAAGCCATCTAAATCTAATAGGTCGTACCCAGAATGAGATTTTGAACTATTAAAATCAACTGCTGCCAGCACATTTTCTTCACAGAGAGTGGTATTCCATGGAAGGGCTTCCATATTCTGAATGATAAGCAGGGAAGGTCTTGATAAGGTTAGGAAATACAAAGATAAATGGTTGAAATAGTAGTTTAAGAGACTATTAACAAGTAAACAGTATTTTTCAGAGTGACCTATTTTCTGTGGAGCAAACAACCAAAAACCAAAAGATCCGTTGGAGTAGGAGGCAGCAGAATAGGACTCCTGGAGATCCTGCAGGAAGGGTTCATTTGAGAAAACAAGAGGAAAGAATGGGACTAGACAAAAAAAAAAATTAATTCACTCTTTCAATAGTGTTAACAGAATTTGCATAACCATTCCTGTTTCAGAGGCTTTGAAATTTTGTTTCTCCAGCTGTTTTTCTTATCATTGTGGCATGCTTTCTCTTCACACACAGAGCCACTTAGCTCTCAGGCTTTAACAGACTGCTGGCATCTTTCAGCTGCTCTCAGGCCTTCCCTTTTAAATCTCCCAGCTGCCTCTCTTACCCCTCAGAACATTACTGGCCTACTCATCTCCTGTATTTATTTTTTTTTTTAAATCAATTCCAGCTGCCACATTTGGTGCTCTGGATATTTTTCATTCTCTCTCTTTCCCAGCATACGTCACTTTGGGGTGTTTCTGGGGGCTAAGGGGATGACAGCAGATTTCCAAAGCCTCTTTCTGCTCTAGTAGGAATCTCATCCAAATCCTTTCAAGATTTTCATGCACCATACTGAAGATTTCTTTTGGCTATTGGTGAATGCTGTGAAGGGGACAGGAGGAGGGCTTGCTGCTAAATCCCCAAGGTGGTAAAAATACAATGATCAATGATCAGATAATCAAATCTCACCTCTTGCTGTTTCACAGATCTCATGTATCTTGATCTCTGTCCTCCTAATAGTGCCCAAGCTCCCACAGTGGGTACAAAAGTTCTGAAATTTAGAAAAAAATCCAGCTTACAGTTTAGAATCACTTGCCCAAGAGTGTCCTGATTGTTACATTACTCTTGTAGCCTGCAGCCTCTGGAACTGACATGGAAAAGGCTTTATGCATGTTTAAGAAACATACTTTGGTGCATGTGAATCCTTTGACTTTCATGGTTGAAAAATAAACTTCATACACAAGTTCCTCTTAAATGTGTAAATGACAGTTTAGACATACTTGGTGGTTATTCTCATGCACTGCTTTGCACTTTAAGAAGTGGGTAATGTTTTCATTTTATCTTGGCTTTGCAAAATTTTATACCAAACCTGTATGGCTACAGGAAAATCCAATTACCATCTAATTAAACTTACTCAAAATTAAATTTCAAAGCTATTAGACTTCCTTGCCTCCATAACTTTGGCAAAAGTCAAAGACCTGGCCATGCGAGGTACTTCGATGTTACGGAATCTTAACTGGGTCTTCTATAAGCTCCCTTTCAACAATGTCATTTGAGTAAACATGCTTGAAGGTTCAGGAAAGAATAATAACTAAAAAGAAAAAAAAAAGATCTTATCTATATATCATTTAAGTTTCTGTCTGATTTATCCAGGGCTGTTCCTTTTTCTTCAAGACCTTTTTTTTCAGTCCAGATAGAAGCTTAGATTTACCCACTGGAGTGGACCGGGTGAAGCACTTTCTCTGCAACAGGTGCCCACTGTCCACAGATGAGCCAGGACAAAATGCATTGGCATCCAGCACTTGCTTTGAAATAGGTCGTAAACTCAGAAAAATCTCATTTATAAACATTGTACCAGTCTGCAGAAAAGGGCACGTTTGGAACTGCCTGAGGAAGGAACCTTCCTCTGCCACTGTGGAGGGAGGCTCCTCTCCTCATCCTCTTCTCTTTTCCTCTCTGAAACTCCTGGCACAGTGTGAGCAAAAAAGGACTTCTGGATCTGCTTGCTCTAAATTGTTAGAATGAAAAAGGAACTGTATCTTGAGGCTTTGAAAAACATCAAGAAGAGCTTGCAGTTTGAGTTTAAAAACTGATTTGGTCACTACAGTGGTCAGGAGAGAAGTGAGCATAAAATTGGCAGGATACAGTAGAGGAGAGGCTGGAAGAAAGGTTTTAAAGAGAGTCACAGACATTTTCACACTGCCTAAAAATCATTTCCCTGCCACAGTGGCCTTCTATACAGTACAGTGAAATAATTTAAAATTCTCCGGATACCTTCCCAGAACTTTGGATCGGGTCTTGTGGTCTTGTCTTCAGGCTAGATGGTTTTAATAAAGCATATTAACATTTTCAAACACGCTTTAGCATGGATGAAGTCAGGACAGCTTTGGGATCTTCACAACACATATGATTGTTACCTGACCCGAGAACAAAAATGCCAGGCTCCTCCCCAGTCTGGTTTCTGGTGCTTCCATAAAAGCTTCTCTGATGGTCTTGAAAGAATTTGCAAGTCAGCTCATAAAATAAAGGAGAATCACATCCCACAATTAACTAGGCAGTCATCTAGCACATGCAGCTGTCCATACCTGCCAAGTACTATCAATACTCTAAAAAGAACCCTATTAGTAAGAAACGTTGTTATTTGGATTAGGCTAAACTGGGGTTGCCTAGTTCCAAAGAAATCAAATATGCTGACCGTGACACAGCACTCTCTACCTTCCACATGAGATCACCAGATATCTTTGACAGTGAGAAATGAGAATGGGATTATATATTCAGTATACAAAATGCAGAATCACTTTCTATATCTAGGGTTGCATCAAGTTAAATGGCAAGAATGGGATCAAATGCTTTCCCTCTTTAAAAAACAAACAAACAAACAAAAAACAACAAAAAATAGGATGCATGTCCTCCCCTTCCTGCAATCATCAGACAAGCACTGTCTAACAATGCCAAACACTACAATTCTGTATATGATATTTTACAAGTGCTGAGTACTGCAGTCTGGTACAAAGCAGGAATTGTGTCTAATAGAGAAAATGTAAAGTCATTTCCACAGGCCTGACTTTATTCTAGGAAAATTATTGTGCTCCCTGGTCAAGAGACACATAGATCCTCTCAGTTACTGTCAGAAGGAGCCTCTTTCAGCTGCTTGTAAAAGGAGGCAAGGGAGACTAGCTCACCTAAGACAAAGCTTGCTTCTGGGGACTCTTCATCTAGTTTTGTCTTCTTCTATGTAAAATGTTGTCTGCTGATTTTTTGTTTTTCAAATAGAAATATCAGACAGGGATTGCCTTATTTTGCATCTCTGATTAAAACTGAACTAAATCCTGAAGATAGTTCATAGACACTATCATAAAAGCAACACAGCAACACAATAAATTATGAATGTATTGTATCAACAGCAACGGTACTCTGTTACTAATTCACAAAACAATCACTAGCAGCCTGAAAGGTATAAATTGAGACTATGATATCAGAGATTGTCAGTAAGGAATAATAGTAAGCATAGCCTGCATTTAAATAGACCATTTGAAACCACTGGAGGAAAATGTTCACGGTATGTTTTAATTAGTTTCCATTTCAGAAGAATCAGGATGGATCTATTTTGTGAAAATTTCTAATTGAAATTATCAAAATATGTCTATTGTAAAAAGTGGCATCTCCAGTAAATAGTTCATTAGAGAAGGAAAGATTGTCTAAGAAGAAGTGAAAAATGGAAGGAATATCTTCCACCACATTTTCCATTGTTTGAAACAGTGTTTTCTCTGAAAAAAACAAACAAAAAATTATTACAGCAAAATTCTGTAAGTACCTACTCTATTTAAATGTTCTTTTAGGAGGGTGCATGAAGTGCACAAGGACCTCTAAGGGCTTGGAAGGAAGGACTATTCTTCTTGTTTTGATTAATTTTCAACACTCAACTTCCAATAAATCTAGTGTTAGCATCTCGTTATCTGAGCTGACACAGTGTAGATGCTGTACAATGTTTATATTACATGTGATACATATTTCCATGCAGCTTTTGCAAATGAACACTTGTAACTCTATAAAAGTCATACACTGTAAGTGAAGAACAGATGTCACAGACTTGAATCCCTATCATTGAGCACTAAGGTATGAAAGAATGGGAGGAATTAACCAAATATAGTAAAAAATTTCACGTAATTGCATATTGAATTTTATTTCACATATGCTATGGAATACCAAACTTGTACATAACACATTCATTTTATGCATAAAACACGAATATTTTTTGCATATTGGGTATCTTCTTTTAATTAACAAATTATTTTAGGGTTGAGACAAAGCTGCCTATTTTCACTTGCACACGCTTAGATGAACACAGCTGTCTAAAAGCCTTTTCTACGTAGTCTTTCCTACAATATTTCTACTGTGTTACAGAATCATAGACTCATCTAGGTTGGAAAAGACCTTCAAGATCACCAAGTCCAACCACCAACCTGACCTATGAAGTCCCATCACTAAACCGTGTCCCTTAGTGCAATGTCTACACGTCTCTTAAATACCTCCAGGGATGGGGACTCCACCAGCTCCCTGGGCAGCCCATTCCAATGCCTGACCACCCTCTCCATGAACATGTTGCACTGTATATCAGTTCTTTTTGATGACTTTTGCTCACTGCAATGTGAATACATGTGCATACATCTGCAGGCGGATTAAGAGCCAGACAATGCATGGAATGTAAAAGATGTACTTACCATGTAACTAACACAGGTGTGGTAGCACAAAGGTGCAAACCCAAACACCTCAGAGGACTGGGTAGAGGAGGGGAGTTTCAAATAAGCTTAGTACCAGTTGGCCAGATTTTATCCTTGTGGAGCTTTCACTGAGTTTGTCCCATGACATTGTGTGGCAGGCACTCTTGGAAAAAAAACTGCTAGAAAAATACAGACATTTGTTCACGTTTTAAGAAAGGTGCAGATTATATAAGTTCTTTCAAAATAATTGGTTGATAAGCTGGAATTATTGCAGTTTTAATGGCCATTTTTACCTGGCTGAGACAGTGGACCAATACCGAATGTCTATTAAGTGACTTTTCTTCAGACAAAAGAAGGCAGCAGGCTTTTTATGAGTGAGTAGTCATAGCAAATCTGTAAGTTTGAAAGGTGGGTTATTTAAAAAGTTGTGGAAAAGTTTTAAAAGTTGTTTCATATAAGCAAAATGATTGTTAGAAAGTCTGAGCTCTTCATAAAGCTGCACCAGAATTTCACAGCCTCAGAATCAAGGATTGTGCTGTAAAATCCAACATTCCCTCAATTATTCAAACACAGCAGTTGTATAAATATGAGCATTAGATTATGAATCATTACTAGTCTGCTTCCTCTTTTTAGGACAGCATCGCAACTGTCCTGTCAGTAGGTACAACCCATAGAGACAACCAAATGTTTGCTGCTACAACACACTCATGGAGCTGGTAACAGCCAATCCCATTTTATCCTGCACACCACTAGCCAAAATAGCCAGTAGTGCTGCCAAACTCAAAATATCTCACTAAGTCCTTCTGATAATACCAAAGGACAGGAGTCCCACAAATTCAGATCTGTCACCCTTCTGAAACAGATGGGACTTGATGGGAAAAGCATCATAAAACAACTGAAGAGCCAGTAGTATCATAAAACTTGATTTAAGCCAATTGAGCCAGCTGTATCATAAAACAACTGAAGAGCCAACTGACATATATTTATTCCCCTGCTTTTTTGCCATTTACGTGAACTTTACTCACCAGCTATACAGTTACTGATATGCAGGTTTGATGGCAAGTTATTTCTTAAAGCACATAACACATTCTAAATTAATATATTTGTGCTGAGCTGTAACACTGCAGAGCTATCTGAATGCAGAACCTGCAGCATGACAGGTATTACTGGGACTCTCAAGCGCAAGTTATTCTTATAAAGCCCAATGCAAAGTTCAACAGCAGAGCTTTTGATCCACAGTGTTTGGTCTGACTCAGACAGGAATTCAACACATTCATACTTTGCTGTGAGTACCTTGATTGAGGCTTCCTATGCGGTTAATAAAAAATTAATAGAGTAACGTCTTGTACTCTGATCAGTGCATGGTTCACCACTGCCTATCAGCACAATCTCAGAGCTCCCACTTTCCAATGTTGTATCTGTGTCCAGTGTTTGAATTCCGTGTCTACTGGGGAGTCTTTGTGGGCATGACTGGACAATGACTTGGCAATATACAATATAGAAACCACTGTTGATTGGCATATATTTTTGCTAGTCACATAAATAAAGTTTTAAATCATTAACAGCATATATATTTCTAGTTTGAGATTATATTTCAAATAATTCGAACAATTGCATGAATGCTGGGACAGACATGCAGGAGCTATAAATCAGCAGATCTGTGCAGCTTTCAGTACAGATCTGGTGTCCTAGAAGAACTGAGAATCTGACCTGAAACATTTTACAGGTAAAAATAATTGTTACAGATAAGAGTCTACTGCTAAAATATTAACAGAAAAATTTATATCATGGTCTCCAAAGATATATTAGCTGATTAATACTACCCAAAGACACAATTCTTGCCCTAAACAGGTAACAACCTCATCTAGACATAAAGGAAAGTAGGGGAAAATACAATGCCAGGCAGGTTTCATACAATAAAGTCTTCAGCTTTCGCAGTCTTTTCAGTAATAATGCCTATTTATCTCACAAACAGAAGTTCGAAGAGGATGGCAAGAATGCATATTTGTTCTGGCCCAAATTTAATTTTCAGTTAAAATCAAAAAGCCCCAAGCCACTGTCAAAGCAAAACTGCCACCCAAAGCCACCCCCAACCGACAAAACAATCTATGATTGTATTTAACACACCTAGTGATGGCCTGTCCAGGTTTTGTACCAAAAAAAATGCCCCCTGATATAAAGGAAATAAAAAAAACGTGCTCAAAAAATCTTTGGCACAGGAAACAATCACGTAGCAATAATGAGGTCGCAGTAATGAGGTTATTTTTGATCTCAAGCTAATTCAAACAGTTGGAAGATCATTCCCCAATGTACCAAGCAAGTCCCAATCCCCTTTCAACTCTGAGAGAACAAAGGAACAACAAACATGAAAATGGGATAGTGAGATTGTACAGAACCAAGCCGTATGAATGAATCTAGGAAATTTGCATTAAAATTGTAAAAATTTGGAAATAATGTAGAGGGAGCCACAGGACGAATTTTAAGCATTTTCAATGCTAAGTTTACTTCCATTGTACTGAAATCACTCTTATTTAGCATGAAACTCCATTCAGCAAAGAAATTGTGCCTGAAACAACAAAAAGCAGCAGCTTGGCCAAGTTTCCTAACAGATCCGCGGATAAGACCACAAAGCATTAGTCTACAGGGAAAAGCAGTTGACTTGGCAAGTCTGTATGTGGCATGCTGACCTTTTTTTCAGAAAAGGTCAGCACGGAGTCAGGTTCCTGAACTTCCCAGGGATTCTGCAGCTCTAAAGCTGGGGGTCTTTTACACTGTAGCATCATGACAGCCTAAAGCAACATGAATTAGTAAGTCATTTTTTTAGTTCCCACAAAACCTTTTCAGCAGTCCAGGAGCAATCAGGGGTGGTATCAGTCCAGTTCTTGGTGGTCAGCAACTGTGACTATCGCTGAAAGCCTCAGCAAGAGCACATAAAAACAGCTGCACTTGGGTGAAAGGCTGAAGGTTTCTGGGAGGAGGTCTGATTGTCTGTTGTCTGCTTGATAGCTACAGTGCTATCAAGCCCGCTCTCTTTGTTACATTCAATGCAGTTGAAAAGAAAAAAAGTCAGTGATTTTTTTTTTTTACAAGTATTTTTAGTAAAATACTTAGTAATACTTAGTGTGCTTTAGTAGAAGCACACTACGTACCTTAGACTGCGGGAAGCAAGTTCTAAGCCATGACAGATTACAATAAATTGATTTGCTAAATAAGCAAATAGAAACCCTTGAGTTCCACAGCACTTCAAGCAATGGAATGACAGACTGAAACAGGTTTAACCCTGATACTAGGTTAAATCTTAAATTATGTGTGCAAAGCCTTTTGGTTTTTCAAGGTGTGGCTCACACACAGAACGGTCAAACCAGTTTTTAAAGACATAAAAATTCATAATTAGAGTGATGATTTTAAAGAATCGCAGAATAACTCAGATACAGAGCTGTAGATGCTACAAATCATCATATTATTATTAATTTCAAAGGAGCTATAGTTGCTACACTGTTGAACTTTCTGATAATTCTTTCAGATGAAATTATGTTAAATTTTCTATTAGGTGCATTTATTTTATCTACTTTACATATTTTTCATATATAGGTCCCTGGTTTCACATTTTTAGGTTACATCAGAAAAAAAAAGATTTAAATAAGGCAGAAGCAACTGCATGAAAAGGACTCCCTTGCTGAAGTTAAAAAGTTTTAANTGCTATAATTATTTTATATCGCGTATTGTAGATATCACATAAATAAAGACAAACTAAACTGATTATTTGCATTAAACAGATGTCCAAACTAAAAAAGTATTAGCAAAGAAAACTAGTAAAAGAGAAAAAGGGATATTTCTATGTTCTTGATCAGATATTTTAGCAGCATACTGCAATTCAATGTGTATAGCAACAGAGACGAAACTATTATGACTACTAGTACCAGAATTCCTTATACAAAATAGATCACTCATATGTGAAGCATCATGCACATATACACGACAAACCAACCCTAATACAATACTGGTTCACTTGTTCTTATCATTCTGCACGTAATCACACCTCCCCAGCTAGTCTGAAGTCCGTAACTACTGAGTAAGGAGAGCTAGAAGTGCACCCCTAGCATCCAAAACTTAAACAAACAAACAAAAAAGCAAATGTGATTGCTTTTCAACCAAGTACTGCACCAGGCAGAACCTACTGCTGCTGTACAGAAACTGAGTAATCACACCCTGTGCAGGTGGAGCGTGGGAGGTGAAATCTACGGGCAGTGAATGAGGTTGCAGGGCAAGAGGCACACCCACACAGCAGCTGCTACTGCTGTTCCAGTGAGTTGCCCCAACATCTAAAGGAGACAAGCTTGCTTCAGAGGTGAGCTGATTCAGCTGCACAAAGGCTTTAGGAGGTTTTTACTGACATTTTTGCTAATTACTTGCTGAATTACAGCTATCTCCTATCAAATAAAGGTAGTGACTTAGTTGACTTCAGCTGGAACAGGAGTAGGCCCATAAGGGCTGCCACCTGCTCTTTTAAATCAATGGCTAAACTTGTGTTGACTTCAGTCATCCTGGAACAAACACACCTTTAAACCTGGGGCTCTCCCTTGAACAAAAATGAACTAAAATCAGCAGGTGTTTTGCTCAAAAGGGTTCCTGTACAAACGTCCAGTTTCTAAAAATGGCCCCAGGACAAATAAAAATGAATTGGCACTGGCAATCTTCTATTTAGTGTCTATACTGAAATGCATTCTTGTAAGTGAAAGAGACCTAAACATCTCTGAGGATCTGAGCCTTCATTCATTATCCTCTTCCAGGTCATTATTAGGAAATATGAATATATAGGTGTGTATTTTAACTCACACATGAAGCTAATTGTTCTAATGCTCATATTTGTTGGCATTCAGCCAACAGTCAGATATGCACGGTAACTATAAATCTAAGTTTTCTTTGTATTATTTACAAAATTAACATTGCATTTCTGAAAATGAAAAAATTAAATAGGCAGTGATTAATGTCCTAGAATTGACATCCAAAATGTCAACAGGAGAGTGAAAAATAAAATAACTAGTGAAAGCAAACAAATAATAGGCCCTTCTGTTCTGCTTTTATTAATTGAATGGTCAGTGTCCACAGAAGACATACAACCTTCTGGCTAGCGACATGTATCACAATAAAAATCAGGACAACCAATGAACAAAACAACTTCGAACAAACCCCTTTGTGGAACATCAGGTTCTCTACCAAATTTGTTCAATTACACTGAAAACCAAAAAGATTTAAGGAAGATCTGCTAATGAGGATTCCTGGGAAAGCTACACTACAGAAATATTTCAACTTTTGAAATGTTATCACATTAACACTGGTGAACCATTACAGATATTGATGGATGACTTGGGAAGAAGGGATTATATGTGTGCTAACCAGAACTGATGATGGAGATCAGCCTATGGTTCCAAGAATGCTAATGTGGGAACCCTCTTCTCTTTTGTTTCCGCAAAAGATTTCACTCCATTGCTTCTCTAATGTATTTTATTTTCCTTTTGTTAAGTGCGATACAAAAGAACTCTCAACAATTCATTCCTTGCTGCTGATGAAATGCAACCCGCGGTCCCCCAGTGTGGCCCATAACTTTGCTTATCACTGAGGTACGCACACAGGAGGTCACAGAAGCCACAGACAAACCACTCAACCAAGCTGATAGGTTTGGCTGATTATTACAGGCTGAATGAAGCTGGTGGCTGGAAGAGGCTGACATTTCAGGATTGGTCAGCTCAGATACAAGCAACAACCTTTCATATGGTCTGGGATTGATAGGTGCCTTTAATAACGGTTTGACTTTGTAACTAATACATTCCTCATGGTGACACATAACTGTTTTGGTTATTACTCTTTAATGTTTTATAAGCACCAAAAGACACACAGCTTTGAAACAATACTATACAAGTGTATAGTGCTGCAATGCCTGAGTTTGTCTTATACTGGGAAAATGATTTGGTGTTGCTTACAACAAATGTATAACAGTAAATCTAATGAAAGACCTTACAAGTGCTTGTGGGCCACAGATTCTCTATGAAGGTGCTTCTGGTTTCTCTCTTTTCCATCTAAAATATTTATATTTAAACCTAATAGGACATATAAGATTTTGGATAAAAAGCTCTTTTATCAGCTATTAATTACATGTTTCACAATATTATAAACTGTGGGTTTTTTTACTGTTAAGTTTATATTGTATTCTAAGCGGTTCTGTTTTCCTTCAAATATTACATATAGAGTCAGCCATATTATCTGATATCTAAATATCAAATCTTCATCATATTTCTCTCTTGTGCTCCTTTCTTCACACTCTGTGATAAGTCAGGGCCAGATCTTACTTACATTAGTGGAAATCTCTATAGAACCAACAGTGTAGTTTCAGAGGTACTGATATAGCTGAACCAGAATCGAAGCTGAAGTTCTTATTTATACCAACACTTTATATATTTTTAATGTTCATGGTCTAATTCATAAATCAGCTTTAGAATGATGTTTTCCTTTCTTTTCCTTCATGAAGATACAAGAATGGCACATTTGATGGGGGATTAAAAGAGAACTCCAAGATGAATTATTCAGGAGAGCAAACAATATTCTTCCCTAAAGAAAATGATAGCTTCTAGAAATATGGTGCAGTATGTACAGAGCCCATGTCAATACAGGAAAGCAAGAAAATAAGAATGAAATAAATGACCAATTTTTAAACAAAAAGATTGTTTCTGGTATCTAAATCATTGACCTACATTTATTCAAGTGGAACATTAACCTGGAAATGTAGGCTGAAGTGCTGATCCTGTTAGTGGCAAAATACTCACTGACTTGAAGGGGGAAAGGATTTCACCCCGGCAGTGTGAAATATTTATAGTTCTTTCTAATCCATTCTAGGCATCAAACTTACATATGTTTTGTTCCTTTTCTTTGCTCTTCCTTCCCTTTTTGGAAAAAAATAGGAATACTGGGAGATAATCTGGCTACTGGAAGATAATCTGGCTAAAAAGGCAAAAACTATTTTCGGCTTTATATTTGTTCCTCTATTTTAATAGCAGAAGTTAATTCATAGATGATGGAAATTCAAAAAGTAAGGGAAGAAAGTCAGCCATTATGTAAAGTGTCTCAGGCTAAGGTCCTCATAAAAGGAAAAGCTCTTCTTTACTCAACAGAAGAAATTCTTCTGCCACAGCTGAATGAGAAAAGCATGTATTGACAAGGATAGATTTCAGAAAAGGGAGCTGGTCTCAAAGAGCTCTCAGAGTACTGCAAAATAAGAAGGTGGTTCTCCATTTGCCATGGAGAAGATGAAAAGTAGGGTAAATGACTCTGCTAGGCTCTGTGCTGCTGTGCCTGATAGCTCCTTGTACCTAATCTAGGCAGTTATCATTTGTAAAATAATAATTTAGGCTGATGAAACTGCATATTAATGTAAGTAATGTACTGTACCTAGGGATCCTTGCCAGCAGTCTCATTTTGCAGGATGTAAAACTGAGATATCTTTAGTCTTCAAGGCCGCGGTCGAGGGAGAGGTTGAAGGAGCAGAAGAAAACTCACACCGCTATCGCCCCTGGTATTCCAGTTCTGTATTGGAAAAGCATAAACCACCTCAGCACCTTTTAAGACTAAGTCAAAGGTTTCAGAGACTGACATTCAAAACTTTCCCAATCCTTTCTTTGTCAGGGTTAGTAAGTGTACTTACAGAAGACATCTGTCAATAGCTAAATGGTTAGTTACAGGACAAACCCAAGCATGGTGAACGGCAAGGGAAAGGTCTTCATTTTCTGCCTGAGTGAACTGTTCTAACGGGAATGAGTGCCTATCTCGCTTTCCCCCCCTTCTCACACATCCAGAGCAAAGGAGATTGGAGATAGACAAAACCAGCTAGGTACACTGTTGGCAGAAGGGGGTAGCAAATGTCACCCAGCAGCAAATTAACTATAGTTAATTTGAGATAAAGAACAAAGGAATTCTGTCTCTAAGGGGGCTTCTCTGACATACATGGCCTCTCTTATGAACCACGCTCTGAATAAGGGCACAGTGTAGTTAAGTGCTTGGAACACTGAAATTATACTTGTCAGAATACACATTTGGTTATCTTCTCACGTTGCTATTTGATTTCCTATGAAGTGTTCTGTTTGTAAAAATTATGTAACCAAGTTATCAATCCGTGTGATTTTACCATAAATTTTGCACAACTTGGTGTTTTCCTTAAAGTACCATTTTCTAGAATCCGGTGATTTGACATAATTAAGTCAAATAGAAATTAAGTTTCTAGCCCAGTGGGTTCCACAGTAAACCTTGAATTCGTGACTTGGTTATTCCCCCAAATCTCAGAAATAGCAGCAAAAGGAATCTCAAATATCCCCAGCTTTTTAGAAAATTCATATTTGTGCTGTCTGGATTTTTCAGTACTTCTACTGCACTGACTGTCTGGGCTTTCTTGTACAAGAAGAACATTGATCTCAGGGAATCATTAGTAAGTCATCCCAGGACAAAGTTTAGAGCTGGCCCTATGCTTTCTATCTCTAGGGGGTGAAAAAAGTATTTGTAATCTGGATTTACTGGGAAAAAAGTAAGCCATGCAGAACTTCTTCAGCAATAAGCAGAAATGGTTCTTACTGAACACTAGACCAGGGATTTTAACTGTTAGTAAAACAGCACATAAAGAGGACTGATGCATTTCACTGATGACATAGAAGCAGCAAGTCTTGACAAGGTCTGATCATGACATTGATGCCATCATATGCATGGTGAAGTAAGAAATATACTGGGAGACAGCTGTGAAAAGAATGTCATCTAGTAAGAAAAAACTGCAGCTGCAAGAAAACATAGATTAAAACACCAGACTTTCATGCCTGACCCATTTGCAAGTCCTGAAGGCGACTGGGACTCCTGAGGATGCTGGGACACTTTGAATGAGTCAAAGCAACTGTGGCATGAAGAAGATCAGGAAACATTTTTAGTAGTTTTTGATTTTCAGCAATATTTGGGTACACTTGCATTTTCCTAAGAGAGACCTGCATTACAAAGCACTGACAATGACAAGGGCAATGCTGGTGGCCCAGCATCATGGTGAAGCTGTCCTGAAACTCAGTGAAAGCAGTACCGTATATTCAACTACAAAGCTGGAAGCAGTACCTCGCTTTGTTTAGTGGCACTGATGCATAGCCAGAGGACACCGCTAGTCTCTTAAAGGATCCCATACAGCCTAGATTGAAAGAAACAATTAAGAAACTTGAACAGAAATGCTAGTGATTCTAAAATGGAAAAACTAACGTTGACCGATGAGTAAGACTTCGTCAATAGTTTTGACTACTCCTTCCATAGTTTTCATATGCAACAAAGGAGTAGTTGAAGATGACATAACATGACACTCAAACACCTGAAAATTTGGCTTTCCTTCCTCTGATTCTCAGTTAAATCATCCTCACTAAAAGTATTCCTTGAAAATTTCTGCCTGTAATTAATTATGAAACTTCACTTGAAATCCATATCAAAACCCAGCACTGTTTAAAACAGGATTTTTAGCAGTACCACAGAAGCCTGTATCTCATGATAATAAATAGATAGGGCAATGTAAATACTTAGCAGAACCAGGGCCCAAGCCTATGATATTTGTCTATGATTGTCCCGCTCTACTCTGCGCTGGTGCGGCCTCACCTTGAGCACTGTGTGCAGTTTGGGGCACCACAGTACAAAAAGGACGTGAAGCTATTGGAGAGTGTCCAGAGAAGGGCTACAAAGATGGTGAAGGGCTTAGAGGGGAAGATATATGAGGAGCGGCTGAGGTCACTTGGTTTGTTCAGCCTGGAAAAGAGGAGGCTGAGGGGAGACCTCATCGCGGTCTACAGCTTCCTCATGACGGGGAGCAGAGGGGCAGGCATCGATCCCTTCTCCCCGGTGACCAGCAACAGGACCCGAGGGAATGGAGTCAAGCTGGGACAGGGGAGGTTCAGGTTGGATATCAGGAAAAGGTTCTTCACCGAGGGGGTGGTCATGCACTGGAACAGGCTCCCCAGGGACGTACTCACGGCACCAAGCCTGTTGGAGTTTAAGAAGCGTTTGGACTATGCTCTCAGTCATATGGTCTGAATTTTTGGGTAGACCTGTGTGAAGCCAGGAGCTGGACTCGATAATCCTTGTGGGTCCCTTCCAACTCGGAATATTCTATGATTCTATGATTCTATATTCACTGAGTAGCTTTCCCAATAGAATAGCTCCATAGAAATGAATTAAAACACCAAACTGCCATTAGTGAAAGTAATCACAAAGATTAGTATTTGTGAGATCTGGGCATTTTCCCCTTGGATTCAGCAAAGCCTTTAAACATATACGCAATCATAAACAAGTAATTCCATCCCTATGCAACAAGCTGCTAAAATACAACTGGAATGCCTAAGTGCTCTGCTGCACGGGGATGCCATTACTCACATGCTTAATGATAAGCACATACTTCTTATTTAACTTTTTATGTTGCCATGCCTAAAGAGAAGCATCCAACTAATTAATGTGCAATTATGAAATGAGAATCCACACCCCCAGAGCTTAGTGTATAAAAGAGAATACAGAGACAAAAAGCAGTACAGTGACAACTTATCAACCAAATGTCATTTGAATCTGTCTTAATCTTATTTTACAGGTAATCAGATTGGATGATGACATATTCAGCCTCATTTCACAATAGTTTGAAAAAGGAGAGATAGTCCACTTTTTTGGCAGAATCTTCCTTTTTTTTTTCCTGCATGTCTTGACGCTGGATCTGTCCAAGATATCCACAAAGCGTTCCTCACTGATCCATTTAGTTAATTGTGTGCTGTTTTTCAAATTCTGTAGACTGAACAGTTGATGTGGTAAGCAAAGGGCATCTGACAAGTACTGAATGCACTCTAATATTATTTAAGTAGATCTATCAAGTCACATTACCAAGATTTCCACAAGATATTCCAATTTGTTTTCACCTCAATATGTGCTTATGCAATTTTAATTCATATTAATTTTTCTGCATTGCCCAGCAAAGATAGATTTCATGAAATCAAGGAAACGAGGAACAATATTTGTGTTTTTCTCCAAACTCATCTATGAATCATTTAGATGCAACAGGGAAGTTTTACAACCATATACATTCAAAGTCTGTTTTCAACAAATACTGAGAAGGTAGGCATTAACATTTTCAACAGTTTTCTTCTGTGAAAAAACATAAATGCAAATAAAGTATGCACCAGAGTATTTTCTTCTAAGTAGGTTACAATTCTGTCATTCTATAGAGATTTTGATAGCCTATCTCTACAGCAGCTTCTGACATGTACTTTAGGATCCCTGCATAATTTCTGAAATATATTCTTCTATAAAAGGCAATAAAGTACACCAGCCTTGGCACAGATTGCCTGCAGCAGCAAAATTAAAAAGTAAAATGAAAAAAATATATATAAAGTTATATTAAATGTCACATACTACGCTCCATGACGCACTATATTTTAATTGAGTATCTTCCAGCAAGAGGGCTCTTACTGCACTTTTTGCATAAGAAGAGCACCTCATAATTTCAGGAGGAGTTTGGGATAAATTAGAATTGTAAGATTTTTTTTTTCTAATATTAATATATTTTATCTACATTTTTAGAAGACTGAAGTTGGTGATAGTTTCCCTACCAAAACAGTATACAAATAAAAGCCTTTAACCTTTAATGTTGCAATTACTGTCATCAATTTATGTCCTGCATATAAACCTAAGCCAACATATGAATGCATTGTCAGATTGAGGGAAAAGTACTCAGCCCCAAAATCTAATATTCCAGGCTTTCCTTGCTTACTGTTGCACTTGATGTCAATGCCAAGCAGTTTCAAAACACATTTTTTATTGCTGTCCAAGCCTTCTTTTTTCTGGATGGGTTAGAACAATAACATGTCATCTATTCAGTATTTTTATACATTCAGTATTTTGCAAAGTCCAAAATTTGCACAACTCTCATTCTTTTCTTCTCTTTAGGGGGCTGTTGCTAGGCCTGAGTTAATACTAAAAAGTTTGTTATAGAACTGCGTTTTAAGATTGCTTTTATTTATATAGAAAGTGCTCTCTTCTCTTATATCATGTTTTCGGGAGCTACATCTTACCTTACATTTCCACAGCCACTGGGTTTCCTCAGTATTATGAGGTCACTTTATAGTTACAGAAGCTCCTGTTTTTCCCTTCTTGCTAAATTTATTACTTCTTGTGTTCCCTTTACCTTAGTCTTAGCCTTTGGCGTTTGCCAGCATTCCTGGGGAACTGAAAAGAGCAAAAGAACTTGATGTTTTTGTGTAGCTCCTATGCTTGAAGAAAGCACTAGAAGAAGTCTGGAGGGAAGAGGTGTTACAGTGAATTTGCTTTAGACATGCAGGGCATCTGCCAGTTTGGTAGGCTCGTAAACAGTTCCATGCAAAGAAAAAAGCCCAATTGTTTTCCCGTCCTTTTTACACGCCTGTGATGTAAAAGAATGAAGTAGAGTGCTTGATTGTGCTCTTTCAGTAAGAGCTTCTAAAACTTTTCATAAGTTAACGACATTACATTTTCCTCAAATTAGGCTGGCATTCTGCAGAAATCCGATGATGTTTACCATCCCAAACTTTCCATTTATTACACTGACACTACACAGGTGTTGGGATGTTTTTTTCTCTGAGTAGTATGGAATATGGACCTTGAGATTTAATTTAGTCATTCCACAGTTTCTTTATCCTTTTGGGTTTCCTTTCCAGAAGGAGATCTCTGGGCATGTTTATCGCTTCTCTTAAGCAGTTTCCATGTTCTGTGCATTTTTGCAATCAGGTCTTCAGTTCCATACTATGCTTTTCCCTTCCATATTGTTTTTACCTCTTGGAAGGTTTGGCAAGACCCTTTGGTTTAAAACCTGTACTGTTCTGTTGATTTCATCTGGCTTTTTATATATGCCAAGAAGAAACAGTTCTTTTCACTGTGTACGGGAAGCTGCAGCACCAACTCTTTGAAGCTTCTGATGCCAATTACATTGTCCACACTAGTGAATTCTGATACTAGATTGATTGATCCTTGCAGTCAGCTTGCTTTTGCTTATTGCTGTCTTCTCATCTCATTTCTGTACAGACATACAGAGGTCTGTGAGCTGCTGTAGCTATGGTGACCTTGTTAAAATATAGTTTTCCTCAGTCCCCATTTAACAGCTGCATAATTAGAACAAATGCTTATATTTCATATTTTATAGTGTTGTTGTCAAACCATCAAAAGTGAAACGCAAAGTCTTCTAAAACAAAGTATGTATTTGACAGAGAAAATTGCCACCAATTTTTGCACAGCAACATGGTTGACTTGGAAAAATGCATGTGGTCTTTTTTTTTATTACTGACTAATGAATCCTTTCTCATTGCAAGAGCAACCTGCTTCTTTAAAGGCTGTGAATTCATCGTCTTCTCCCAAGACTTCTGTGCAGAAAGTCAGCTCAGTGGTACTTGAAGGTGAAGCACATTTCAGACGGATGATCAGATACCCCTTGGGACCATGTGGTGATGAGCACCACGTAATTGCAAAACTCACGTGCTCCCATTTGGCCAGGGGTAGGAACTAGCATGAAGCCCACAGCGCCTGACAAACGAGGCCTAGGCATGCGGGTTTACCTACAGGGCAAAGCACTGATTTCTTGGCTGTACCGAAAGACGGCAGCCACCCCACTGTGGACACAGCTCTTGCAGCGCTCAGGCTGGTACAATTTAGTCCGGTTTGGAGAAGGCGGTGGGCTGTCCTGGTGCACACCTGGCTGCCAAGCGAGGGCTCTGCCTGCGGACAGCAGTTTGCACACCGGCCCCGCTCTCCTTCCCCAGTGCTGGCCAGGCCTGCGTGGCATGGTGCGCCCGCTTCCCGCTCGCCCAAGCCATGCCCGACAGGCAAGCAGGGCCGCCATGCCTGGGGCCGTGGGTGCCCCCAGCCGGGGTGTCCCCACCCGGGCTGCCCCCAGCCGGGATGCCCGTGCCCTCCCCAGCCCGGCGGGCCTGCCGCACGCTCCTCCGTGATGCTGCACCGCTGCCATTTCCTCTCAGGCACTGCGCCGCCGCCGAGAGACACCTCTGCCTTTCCCTCTCCCTCCATTTTCACACTCCACCCACTTTTTGCTTTCTTTCTCCATCTCTGTCACCGTCTCTCTCTCTTTCTGGACTTGTCTTTATTTGGCACTCCCGGAAGCCGCTGGGCATTTCTCTCCCTGCCTGCCCGGGCAGCTGATGTGACTGACGGACACCGGCTCCCGCTGAGGAGGAGAAGGAGGAGGAGGAGGAGGAGG
>VXAL01019203.1:236645-270109 GCA_013399475.1 Chauna torquata
GGGGCTGTGGGTGCGCTCCCGCCGGCGGCGGGGTGGAGGGGCCGGGAGGGGCCGGCAGCGGACATCTTGTGGGGGGTGATGAGGGGACGCCTTGCGGCTCGGGCCGGGGGGCTGCGGGGCTTGGGCCTGTCCCGGTCCCCGTCGCGGAGTGAGCGCGAAGAGCCGCAGGGGGAAGCAATCGGAGGGCGAGAAAAGGCCAAGAAAAATGGCACGGCGGTTGCCGGTTCCGCTGTGGGGCCGTGCCCAGACCCCCGCGGGCGGCAGCCTTGAACGGCTCCCTGAGGGGTGCATGCGGCTGTCCCTCAGCCCCCAGCCCGAGCCCCGGCAGCCGGCTTTCTGTCAGGTTATCGAAATTAGCCCCTGCTTGTTCACGTAGACCTGGCTGTGTCAAGTGATGCCGGTCTCGAACTCTCTTCGTCAGCGTAAGATGATCTAATTTTGTTTGAGGCAGCTGCAGTGCTCGCTGGTTAGCTGGGCTCCGAAATGTTTGTTCCTTGCACGCTTAAAGCCAGAGGTATGTGTTGGAGGTGATGAGAGATTTAGCCTACTGAGTAGCCCACAGCTTTAGCTCTGAGAAAAGCACAGGGTTAAACAGCATCTTAGGGAGAGAGATCTGAAGAAATGATATATACACTTCTATAAATATATGTATGTATAAGGAATTCTGCAAATACAGAAGGACATTCAGGGGGAGCAGGAGGAAGACAGAAGTGAAGAATTGTGAAGCTGAGATGCTGCATTTTGCAATAACGTGACATTTGAAAGGAGTACTCCCCCAGAGACTCAGCCAGCACAAAGCCAAGAAGAACTTGCCATGACTCCACCTAAAAATGTAAAATCTGTCCTTTGCTTTGAGGATTACTAGTGATCTATATCTTAGCATTACAGGATCAACAGTGAGGATTTTCATCAAGTAAAATTCAGATTTCATAATGAGTAGGGGCAATCTTAAAAACAAAGATTATCTGGGGGAAAAAAAAGCTGGCTTTATATGCATTACCTAAGTGTGGTTGTAATCAAATGATGGACAATGTTTTCAGAAAAAAAAAAAAAAAATCCTACGTAGACGCCAGTCCATTAGGAAATAATTTGAAGGAGTCTGTTATGCAGAGGGGCAGGGTGGGATCAATACTTCAAATTTTAATTATTTTTTTCTAAGTCTGAAAAATGTGGCAATGGTTGATGGACTATCGTGTTTCATTGTTCTGTGAAACTGCAGTCAGAAAATCAGTCCTACTTCAGAAATGTAATTTTTAAAACGATTTAAAATAAGAAAAGTGTTAGAATGAGTTGAAATTCAATACAGTATTCTCAAAGCTGGCCTTTTAAAACATTACTGATAGTTGGCTTTCCTATTTTTATGCAAATTTAATCCTGTCATTTCCTTTTAATTACTGTGCAAATGATTATAAACTGTCTTCTGATTCTATACATTTCCAAAACAAGGATTTCATAACACTCATTGATTATATATTGAGCAAGTCTGCACAAGAACACAAGTAATACACCTTCTGTAGCAAAGCCAGTTACATTGAATGATACGACCTTTTAGGTCTTGCTCATAGCAAAAATGTTAGTCTTCTGATGATTCTTTTGCTTCTTCCACCTCAAATGAATGCTGCTGAGATGTGGAAGGTGGACAGGCACTACTCCAAATGTAATGAATAAAATATGTTTTCTCAGTTAAATGCAAATGAAGAGGATGTGCATTATTTACTATTATAGTAGAGTGTATGTATGATATTTTCATTATTCGTTGCCACCTATGGCACTCACTTCAGTGGAAAAAAGTGATTCCTGATATACTATAAGGAGATATGTCAAGATATATATAATCTTAGCAAAGGTACTAAGATTACATATATTAAAAAACTTCCCTATCATTAGATTTTCTAATCCCAGTGTATCATCTACGTTAGCTATTTAAAATACCAAGGGGAGCCTAAACTAGAAAAAAAACTGTAGAATTAAAATTCCCACAGGACTAAAATTCATGGGAATTGGAATTAGCAGGTATTAGAAAAAGTATAGTGCAGCAAGGAGAGCTGGAAGCAGAAGAATTGTTTTCAGCTCCCAGCCTTGAGGTTGGCTTGCAGCATTACCTGGAGCAAATCACACAATCTTTCTGTGTTGCAATCTGTAGCCTGTTGAGGACAGTAACATTGTAAGAGGTTTGAACTCTCGCGAGAAAAACGGTGAATAACCAAGCATCTTAAAAAATATTCTTTGTGGTCCTGCATGTGTTTTAACGTTGTGTGAAACAGCAGCAGACTCAGTAGTTGCAGTTGCTGTCTACTAGAACGCCTGACTTGACGAAAGAGAACATTCTTTATTATCATGCTTATTGGGCAAAAACAAAGAAATGCATCCAATAAATCAGGTATAAATTACTTCAGTTATTCAGACAGCTCTTTTATTATGAACTGGTTAAAAGATTTTGCTTGATTAAGCACTCTCACTATATAAAAATAATTTGAACTCCTTTCTCTAAAATTTTAAGTGCATCTTTTGAAACAGGGAGAGCAATTGGGAACTTGTCATCGGTGTCATTTTCCTGAGGTATATATACAGTCAGCTGCTCTCATATTTTTGAAAAATGAGTAATTTTGGCAGATGCAGTTTACTGACTCTCCAAATAAGAAATGCTTTGAACTCTAAAGGCTCAGCTATTCTTGGAGAACGTCACTGTTAGAACTATGCCAGAATATCAACACCTTCCCTAAGCAGTGTACACTGAAATGACAAAAGCACACATGAGCACAGCTGCATCTATGGCAGAGGTTCTGCTGATTCAGCTAGGGCATGAGTTTTTGTTTGTTAGTTTTCTTTAAACCTCTGTAACTTTTGTCACCATGATAGCAAGACTTAATGGCATACATATGGCTTTAGTCCATATACTGAGTACTGTTGTCTTCATTTCACCTGTGTAGGTTCAGGTATGCTATGTCAAACCTCAGGGTGTTTTCATTACCAAAAAAGGTCCTGTTGCAACTTGCTGCATCTGACCCATGTGTTTCAGAGAAGAACACACTAGAAAAATTGCTTGTAAAATCCAAAACACCAGTAGTACTATGCTGGGAATCAAAGGTTTAATGGTTTTGTGGTATATATTAAGAAAAGAGGTAAATGGTCAAGCCCCAAATTGAATAGTGTCTTATTTTTCCAAGAAGACATGCTCAGATCCTGTGCATTAAGTCTATCTTTTCTATTACTTTAAATAATTAATTGCTTTCTGGGAGGAATGCAGAGAATGATTTATATTTCCATGTGTAATCTGTCATTATTTAGAGTGAAGAAATAGTTGAATAAATCAGCTAACAGCTATGGGTCCTCTAAAGCAACCATCACAGAAAAGGCTAACCTTATAAGCATGTAAGATGAGTCAAATTTGATTTTTCTGGGCTTCAGGATACCTCATGCTGAAACAGAAGAGGGATAAATAGCTGAATGTCTCAGATCCTGTAAGTGAGCATGGTTGCATGGATTATCATTAAAACTTAGGACCTTTAAGTAGTAACCAGGTTATAGCAGGAAATAGAAAGGTCTTTTTTAGTAGCAGGTGGCCCATTTCATCCTGAATCAGAAGCAAAGGCACAATCCATTGCATTGCTAGCAGTATCGCAGAATCAGTGGCCTGAATTTTAGAATGGGAGATGGGCGAAGGCCTTGAGTTTTTTGTGATCAGTGAAGATCACAAATGAAGCCACAGCAGTTGCAGGGCAAAGGCAGTACGCAGGTGGCACAAAGTTTGCTTCAGCCCTCCTGGCTGCTGCCGTGCTGGAGGAAGGGCCACAGGCTGCAGGCTGAGCAGGGAGCCATGACGAGCCTGAGACCATCAAACACAGAGTGCTGAGATCATAATTGCAGCAGGACATTGTGGTAAGAGCAAGAAGCGTAGCTAACCTAGCTGAAGTTAAGCCCATCTGACAGATGTCCACCACTGCTACTTCAATCTGAAATACTCTTTGTTACTCAAAGTTGCTGTTGTTTCATTTCATGGGATCGGTTGCATCAGAGCGACTTCCTTTGCATGGCCAGAGGAATGTCTCCTCTGACTTTTGAATTCAAATTGAGATATGCTGAAGTAACGGATGCATTCCAGAATTGACTTGTTGTGCCAACTCTTGCAGGTTTAAATGAGGAATACCTGCATGGGTAGAAGGGATTATCCTTCAGCATTGGTGGTGGAGAAAACCCCAATAATCAGAAAGTCAGAATTTCAGGCTTTGGCGCAATATGAATATGCATGTGAAGTAGGATGTGGTAGTGTTCTGAAAGGCCAGCCTGCCAGCAAACAAAACTGTTACTAACCCTGGCACTGAATAATTCAGCAGTCTCATCTTCTCTGCAAAAATCGTTTCATAATTTGTGTTTTTAGAGTTTGAAACCCTGTTTAGTTTTAACTTTCTGCATTTGCTTTTCTCCTGTCACATCTCAGAAGTACAGAAACACAACGTAAGGTTTTGTGCTTTGTGGAGTTTACCCTTTTGGGCAGTGCAAATTCAATTTGGTTGGAACCACAGCATAAAGAATCTTACTGTTCAGTTATTATGAACTGAAGTGAGGCACTTTAATAAAATCAATGCCTGCATGCAATGTTTTCTCAGTTCAGCGAGGCAGTCTGCTTACATACAGTAATTGGACTTGTGACAGGTAATTAAATGGCTTGTAAGGTCTTTAGGATGCTTGATTACATGAAAAGCACTATGCTAATACATAGCAAATGAGGTGGCTAAGAACGCTGTGTATCTGTTGATTAGAGAGACAGTAAAACTCTTACACTTCATTGGAGGGAAAGAAGAAAGTAACAACAAGACAAAGGACTGTGAACAGTGGTAACATAAAAAGGGAGCATAAAAAGAATAGGAGAATGTACTTGGAAACTGAGTTGCCTTGGTTATTTTAAGTCAATCATGCTTACACAGACTGTCAAGTCTTGACTGCTTCAGTATATCATTAAATAATGAACTTGTTCTTTGCGATCACAAAATTGGTAAGACAGCCAGAATTATTCAGCAAAGGATGGGAGCTCTTCACAGAACTTACATATAATTAGAAGAGAACTGATATTCCAGGAGGTACTAAACACATACATGAACACATGGCATATTTTAAAGAATTCATATTAAATTATCAGAAGCCTAACCACAGTCCATGCTATTATTACATTGACTTGTAAGCACACAGCTTGACATGTGCAGTTGCTCACCCATAATTATGGGACTAAACTGGGTTGTGATAAGAAATCTAAAATGTGTCAACAGTCTTAGGGTTACTTGTCAAAATAGAGATTGTTTTACAAAGCAGTTCTGCAATATTTTTAAAATAGTGGGATACAAAAATGCCTCCATTCCTCTCCTGCCTGTTTATTTTTGTAGACAGAAGCATGATCACTGGGAGAGAGAGAGGCAAGGGAAGAGCCAGAATACAAGCAAAAAAGTATGTTTTGTGGTACCAATAGCATAAAGCCAGACAAAGGAAAAACTTAGGTTAAATGGAAGAGGTACAACATGAACCTGCTTTTTCCTCTTCTACACAAAAATCTTTTTTGCTAATAAAAAATAATCCTTTAAAAACACAAAGGGTATGCCAAAGGCAGAAGTCTACAGATGAGATGGTTTAGGTAGCACACTTTTGCACACAGCAACAGAGGACTCATTTCTAGCATATTGGTGATTTTAACATACATTGAGCTACAGACGGAAGTATGTTATGATGAGTACACTAGAGTCAGCCAAGACTTCAAACCAACTTATCAGTCAAAATGGCACAACTGACCACAAAAAGCAGAAGTCACCCATTTTTACCTGGTATTCCAGCTATAACACTTGTCTGTTTTAACCAAAAAAAAAACACCAAACAAAAGTTGTCAAAATTCTAAGGACCATTAAATTTACAATAGTATATCTTTTACTGGGATAAAATAAGAGAAATTTCCTCTATACTTAAAAGAGCATTGCTTCCAAAGGAGCTTGTAGCAGATCTAGGGACAAAACAAGAAAAAAAGGTCACTAAAAGCTCTAATTTGACGCCCAAATCATTCTCCTCACAAAGGGCTTTTCTGAGAGGTCTTCTGGTGTAATACAATTTGACATCACTTTGACAAGCCTCTGTTTACATTCCTCCCCTACAGCTAATGGGAAACAAAACACAAACCATACAAGGTAATGTTTCTGTCTGTCTACCAACACACATTCTTCTAACCAATACTCCCTTGCTCTGCAATCTCCACCCAAAATCTTTTATGGTAGTAACCCAAATAGCTTTAGCAGCACCTCACTGGCCACTCAGCTGGTAACAAGCTGCTTCTGAGTTCTGCCTGGGAATGAGCAGCCCCCAAGACCCCAAGCCAGTAGGTTTTTGTCATTTGGACTAGAATGGGGTGCAGCAGGAATTTGGGTCTGATGCCACAGGTAGCAAAAAGACTACATGCTTAACACAGCTTGGAGTTGGTGCATACATTTGAATGACAGTGTAGGAAAGCTAGCCAGTTCTGGCTCAAGCTGACTATTTTTTTCAGAAATAAAGTGCCGTAAGATGCTTTTGTAATTTAAGGGGATGTTCAGGAATGTGTACGCATTTCCTCTCCCTTGATACATATTGTACAGAAGAACTCTTAAAGGCGACTTTGGATCTATAAGACGTTCATGACTGGCTGCAAGATAGTACCAGCTGGCAGTTTGGGGGGTTGTATATTTTGTTTATTGCATATCTCAGCAGCAATTTATTAAAGACTATGAGAGAAAGCACATGTACAGGCTGCTATACTTTCAAGAATAAGATTGTTTTTCCAAGCAGCGTAGGAATGTTAGATACAAGAAAAATACCAAATTGCTGCCTATATAGGCAACTGCCTTTTTTTGGCATAGAAAAGAAAAGCAAAATCTAACCTGTAGCATCTCAGACGATGAGAATGAGTCAGACCTGGCTTAATTTTTCAGATGCCAAGTGGATTTGAAAGGAGTGGTACTAAGGGAGAAAAAAAAAGAACAGATCACTTCTTTTTCTTCTAAATTAAAAGAGTACTAGGAATTAAAACAAACCAGGGAATCTTATACTGTCTTTTGATGATGTTTGTCAGAATGTCATGCTTTACAGGGTGTCACCATTCCTGTGTTCAAACCTGCCGTTTTTACATGCCTGACAAGTCATCTCTTTTGTTTATTTTTCCCCTTATGCTACTACACTGTTTTTCCCTATGGGCTGATTACAGCTCGTATCTTCTTGAGATAGAGCAATATGGTCCTCTGTCATAAATCACATAAAATGGTAACAAGAATAGTACCTGTATGTTTTGGCTTCCAGTTTGACCGCTATTTGGGATGAATATGTCAGGGAATTTTAGTCTAGAGACTACTTTTTTCCCCTGATAATAGATAAATAGTGCTTTGAGACAGGTGTCAAACTGGGAAGAAAAGCAATGCTGTTCTCCCAAGGCCCGTCTATAAAAAGAGAACTGCTTTTTGGTCTTCAGTGTACCCCTCTTCGCTTCTTTTGGGGAAGAAATGACAGATGGTTGTATTGCCACATGCTTTTAGCACCCCCAAAAAATGATGCTGCAACAGGAAACAAGGCACTTCTATGGGTCCTGCTTATTTTTTGTGCACAAGAGACAGTTGCAATGCCAACATTTAAGTGATTGTCAGTAGATGTGATTTAACACCTTTCCTAGCTCTTAGTTGACCTTATTTTCGGTGAAGAACATTGTGCTTCTCCACCAAGAGAGTAACTGGATCCAGGGTTACACTGGAGCTGAAGCACTACTGTTTTTAACTCCTTATAGGTAGTCAGCAACAACTCCAGGGAAAGATATATGGTTAACCCTGACAATCCACATAAAGATCAAAGCTTTAATTAAAATCTCAATGGAAACAAGACAGAGAATCTGTCCTGATGTAAAAATCTGCCTTATGGGAGTGGAGGCATCCCACAGATGTATTTACATCCTCTTTACTTTTTATTAACATGCAAAGATTTTATTTGGCACTGTAAATAGACTAGTCTTATTATTTATTTATAATATAAGCTCTGATGCTACATCGCACAGACAGTATCTTCACAGAGTCAAGCTGTACCATTTGTGTTCTGGCTCCTTTTGAGCTGTGGGTTTGTGGTATCAGTTTGACCACGCAAGGTGCTGCATGGAATGATAACTAATCAGATGGACTCTGAATATAGGCCAAGAAAATGCTAACGGCTGTCCTAATGTGAGTCAAATGCACGAATCCCTAAGTATAGGCAAAGGTGTCAATGTTTAGACTGAGAATGGATTGAGAGTTGTCATGCTATTGCTCAATGGCGTCTTTACTACAGATCAGTAACATTAATTTCAGTCTTGTTTGTAAGAAACCTAGCTGACATGGTAAAGCAAAGCGTAAATGTAAGGTTACTGTATGTACAGCTGATTTACTCTTGAAGTGTTATGTACAGTAATGGCAAAAGTATACTTGTACTTTATTCATATGTGACAGGATACCTGTATGTACACTTATGGGCACACATGTTTATGAGTATAGATACAAATACCATGTAGTCATGAATTGAATCTATAAGCGGGCAGATAAAAGGTGGGTTCAGTGTAAACATAATGATGGAGGAGTTCTTCAGAGTAACATTTCTCGTAAAAACAATGAAAAACCTGTCAGCCCTGATTTCGTGGTAAAAATGGTTCTGATTTCTGTCTAAAAAGACTAGAACAACATATTATTCTGTAATTGCCTTGCTGTTGATATCTGATTTTAGAAGAACAACATTCTAGTTTTACAGCTAATAGGTACTGAATAAAGCTGTGAAGAATATAGTGAACAAAAGACTATGTTGCAGTTAGAGAGAATTGCATAAAAATGGCCAGAGGGTTATTAAGTCAGGTTATTCCCTTGAGCTTCTGACACCGTAACCCATATTTTTAGCATCTTACAGAGGGTGCTTTCTTGGGTAGAACATTACAGGTCTGATCCGTCACTGTTCATTTGTAAGATTCCTCCAAATGTGTGTAGTCAAATCAGAACTGGATCCTTTGACAGGCAAAATCAGGCTAAAGAGGCCAACAAGGAACAGCTCTTCCAAAGAAATTTTGTACATGTCATCAATGAAAATTTTAGGGCAGATGGAAACAAATATAATTACCTACCAGACCATGTCTTCAAGTAAAGACAAACAGGAAATATACTGGAAATATAATTTAAAATACTGATGAAAAGAATTGTCTGTTAGTATGTTTCGTTAGACCAGCCTGATTTTAGACTGCTTTAAAACATAACTTTTAAAACAGGAATGTTTTTAAGCTTTTACGTAGTAGGGTAGAAAGTGAAAAGAATGTGTCCACAATACTTTTGAGGAATAAGAGTGCTTTGTTTTATTAAGAAAAGGTTTAATATTCTCAGAAAAGTTTACGCATTTCAGAATCTCTCCTGTTACCTTCATATCATTCCTGCCAAGATACTTGTAACCTTACAAAAAGGTTTTTTTTTGAGAATTCATTGATTTTTCAAACAGAATAGTGTACATTTTCAATATAAGCAGAAGACACCCCCTCTCAATTTTGGACAATGTTTGTATGCAACTGTTTAATGTCGTCCTCTTTTGGGGTCTTGCTTTTTTATTTAATGTAAATAGGAAAAAAAACATAAACTCCAGACAAAACTTTCTCATGAGAATGGTTCTCCCGAGGCTTTCTCATTGTAAAATCTTCTGTTTCACTCTTAGGTCAAACACAAACCCCCTTATATTTATAGGGTAAAGTCTGAGGGTCCCACCTTGTTTGACAGACAGCATGACTCAGCACAAGAGCTCTGCATGTGTTTCCACAATCCTAGTAGCTTCTATCACACTTAAATTTTCAAAAAAAAAAAGGATTATTTTTATTCATAAGGATTATTAATACTGACTTGTAAATCGAAAACCCTCTTTTCATATTACCCTACTTTTTAATAATAGCATTTAGACTTTCTCCCCAGGGCAAGGGGACACTGACACAGCATTGTTTGTTTTGGTCACTAGCGTTGTACTGCATTGCACAGTTTATTGGAATCTAGTGTTTTGCTTTGGTATCTCGAAAACACTGTCACTTTTAACAAATTGTTCATTAGCAACTGCTGCATTTGCAAATATATGCCAGGCATGCCTAACCTTTCTGACTCCACAAGCCATACATCGATGTCCTGTGCCTGACAGTCACAGGGTAGGGACCACAGAGAGCCGCTACCTACCGGCTTCCCCCAGCTGGGGATGTGGATTTCCCCATGGCCCCCACTCCTGCACACCCCAGTGCTGGGTAGGGGATATGAGCCTTCATGTCGGAGCTCCGCTTGAGCTGTTCACAAGGATCATGTTAATGAAGAGCCACAGGTCACCACCGACCCCCTTACGGTATGTCACTCAGCAGAATAAAACCCTCGCAACCCTAAGTGAGAAGCACGGATGTTCAGCTTGCTGTATTAAATGACGGAGGATTTAAACATAGCTTTGTCTTTGCTTATATAACTGTTTCTCAGTTTGGAGTGTGTAGAGCACTGTGTTCCCTGAGACATTGGCCAGTATTCAAAAATGTCAGTGCCTACACTTCCTCACATGTAAGAAAACAGATAAGCACATTATGGGGAAATGAAATGATGTGTGAGTTGTTCAAAATGTAGCCTAATCTCTATTTCATTTTACATCAAAAGCACTGTTGCGGCATGGCACAAGTAGGCCCCTGGCTTTTTCTTTCCAAAGGTTAATTAGTGCTTGATTTAAAAACCTTGAGAAACACTGGTTCACATCAGGTACTTTCATAAGAAAAAAAAAAAAAGTGATAGGGAATCACATCACGAGAACAAACAGAAAACCTTTGTGGCTTCTTGTGTAGTCACTCAGTAAAGTGTCTGAGTCTTACTACAAAGCATAAAAGACCCAGGCAAATTTCAGTATGTACCTTTAGAAAAATCAGGAGGTATACATTCAGAGTTTGGCTTTTGGTCAAGTATTAACCAAGTCCGTATTTTTGCCCCAGTAAATGATGATGCAAATCACTGTAGGCATAAGTTTCTACCAATTACATTTATAAACATTTCAGTCATCTCAGTATCTGATTAGAAGCATCCACATATATTTGTCATAAACTGTCCAAATATAGACTGCCCAGAGCGACACTAGCCAGTGGTTTGTATCTGCTGTTTACAATGAAAACCAAGGGTTGAGTACTGATCATATTCCTTGTTGTCCCAGAAGCAAGTTACCCTATGTCAGCTGCTTCCCTGCAACTGTTTATAAACCAGAAAGGCAATACTTAAAAATATGATCTTTACCATAAAATTTGATAAAGCCACAAGATGAACAGAACTGTAACATGAAACATGGGCATTCCTCAAAGAGGTCTAACACTGTTTCTTTCCTGAATGATTTTTTCAGAATGGCAGAGACACATGGCTTGGTGGAGAGACTGGAGAAAGCAGTGACTCGACTTGAATCGTTATTTTCAGATTCACATAGATCTGGTGGAATGGAGTGTGATGCAATTAATGGTGTCAATGGAAGTAAGTCTGTTTATTTGAAGTACCATCTCTTTCTGTTGTTAAAAAACTAGCTTGTAAGAAGAGCATGTGTTTGTCTTCTAAGCATGATTATAAATTAATATAGCCTAGAAAATTCAAGATTTGTCTTGTCTCTTAAATATACTGTCCATATTTCAAGCTTTATTGCTCTTTCCATTTTAGCATTTATATTGTTGTAGATAACTCACCAAATGAAAATGTCTGCTTGAGCCCAGTTAGCAAAAGAAACGAGACATGCCAAAAATTTACGGCACAAATATTCCTGAAGAAGTCAGCAATATAAACACTGAGTTTATCTTCCAGCTCTCAGAATTTCACAGTGCAGACCTACATCATTTAATTGCTTAATATCCTTAATCAAATATGAGTTTGTTCATAAGCATGTGCACACTAAGGGCTGCCACACGTCCTTGGCCTTACTTCGATCTCTCTTGAGCTCACCCTTCTCAAGAGGATCTCCAAAGCACTGCATTGGAGATACAGGAAAGAAATGTGTCTTCATTTTTTCACCTCATACCACCAAATCGTATTTTTTCACTCCCTAGATTTTTTGTTGTTCCTGCAATTTACAGAGTAAATAACCTTATAAATGTGGCAGTTCTGACGTTGATTGAATAGAGTTACCATTTCCTTCCTCAAGAGCTAGAGTTTTTTACCCACAATCCCTTTCTTAACTTCTTGTCCTTTGCTTTCCATATTCCTTGGGCCTTCCCTGGCTTCTCCAGAGGAGAGCACATCCCAGCGGGGACTCGGTTGCTGTACAGAACTCTGCAGAACAAGCAGAAAGTTGCAGGCAGCTTCTTTATTGACAGAAGCAAGTTACTGTATGTCAGCTGCTTTATTGTAACTGTACGCCAACCCTAGCCCAACAACAAATGTAAGGGATCTACCGCCCAGCTATGTGTACCATAGGCCTATGCACTGGCAGTTGCTGTGGAGCAGCTGACTTAGAGCGGTGTGTTTCTGTGGCAGGAAGGGAGCATCTTCCAGCCGGCTTCCAGAGTAGGTGAGTTAGCTGCTCAGAGTAAGCTTCAGTAATAAAACATGTATAGTCTGGAGAAAATCTAGAGAGCTAGTAAACCTTAGCAAAGTCGTGGAGAAACATGATCCATGTACAAGATGACAAATAAATCAATCACTACAAGGAAGTCTACATTTTTCAAAAACATAGGCTTCAATCCTATAATGAATCCATTCGGATGAATCTCTGTACTAATCCAGAGCTCAGAATTGCAGAACCGCAGTTGCTGTTAGAAGACATCAACTCACCATGTCAGGTGCCCTCATGAAAATTACTATATCCTTGGCCTAGACTAAGAGCTGAATAAGGTGAAGAGCTTCACCCCCCAGCGAAGTAGAGCCTTAAAACCCCAGCAGATCTTCAGAAGAAACCAATTGACAAATGTTGTAGGAGTGAGATTATAAAGCACTCCCACTGGGAGAAGCAGCAGCAGAAGCTGAGATGAGCAGCACCACAGGGCACTTCCCAGCCTGCAAGTCTCCAGGCTGAGCTGGCTCACCTGGGGATTCAGGAACTAGCTTTTGCTGATGCAGTTAGGAAAGACTGTGTCAGTTCTTCAGTTTGGACGACTGATGCACATATACTGCCACAAACATAATTCTGTATTCCCATGTTACTGTGTTTCTGCAGAGGTTCACACAGTCTCCGCAGCAGTTGCAGAGCTGACAGTCTTACAGAACAGGTCTCTCTTTCTTATTCTACTTTAAAACTGATGCTATGCCAAAGCATGACATTTTTTAAGTCTTTAGAGGAAATGGAGACATATTGCTTTCTTCTACCATGCCCCCTCCCCCTAAAAGACCATTCCATAACTAGAATTGTTACAAAAAATAAGCTTGCCTTTTCTGTTAATATGTTTTTGGAAACAACAAAATAGTGGGGAGCATAGTAGGAATGTACCTTTACTTTTTTCCTAAATGGTATTACAATGACAGGATTACAAACAAATCATTCAATTGCTCTGCACAGCTCACAGCATAGTAAATGCTCCTGGGAGTTAGCTGTATTGAATAGTAAAATATAGCATAGTTGCTTTCTAGTTTTGCATAGCACAATTGCCATTTGGTGAACTGCTATTTAAAAGTCTGCTCTAAAGTAAGAGGTTACAATGATTCTCTTGGAGACACACAGATTTTGACAAAGAACGTAAATGGGCTTTGGAAAGCATCTCTATGACTAAAACCTTTTGTACATTAGGTCATTTGAGGGGTTTACACACAAACACTTAATATGGAAGAAAGCCCAGAAATTCCTCAGAATTAAAGGTGAGTGACATCAAGAGAACAAAAGGAGCCTTGAAATCCAGCCTAGCTGTCTAACTACAATTTTTTTCACACAGGCCATTGCAAACTCCCATCACCAAAGCCTTTCTTTTTTCTGTCAAGGAGCCAGATGACCCTTATGAAATAAAGAGGTCTTTCAAGATTATGAATTTGGACACAATTGTCATATAGTGCCAGGAAAGCCTGGTACCTCTTCAGAGCAGTCTTCAGGCTTCATTAAGACGGGAGAGAGGCTGGGAAGAATTTTAACCTTGATCTCTCAGATCCTACAGATGCCGTAAATTCACACACGCGTTGTTCATGCTGGACCTGGCAAATGTTCTGAGGCATAGACGTAAGGATATGTCAGGGAGGAAGGAGCGGGCTGGAAAGCATCCAAGGAAAGTTTACTTTTGCCATCTTAAAAGATATCACATAAAGCCGTTTTGAAAGCCAGTTATGCTAGAAACTGAGTCTCATCTGGGTCTTCTGATTGTCCACTTTATCAGGAAACTGCTCTGAATACCATATAGAACACATTGTTTTTATTCCTCTGTCAGAATGTACAGCACATACGTAGTCAGTGGGATGTACCATCTAGAAGACTTGTTTGAGCCTTGTTTCTCCAATGACAGTTTTGTAAGGTCACACAACAAAGTAAGGAGATTACAGTACCACATCTCACTGCATCAATTGACTGTCAATAGATTCTAAAGACTCTATCTTGCTGGCAATTGAATTACTTCTTAGTAAAGGCTGCCAAATAATAGAGACCTTCAGGAATGGGTGGATGGTATAAAAATAGTTGCTCAGTACAGCGCAGATTCTTTTTAGGGGATGATATTTGTTTTATGTACAATATTACAATTTTGTTAATCCTTGTTGGGCCATTAGGCCTTTGAAGGGCTGAGAAATGTTTTGTTTAGCACCTGTTATTTTGATACAAAAGAGGCTTCTCACAGTATACAAAGCCAATTCTCTTCATGCTCCTAGCCAAGTTCTACCAGGAGCAGTTTTCTTTCTAGCTAGAAAAAATCATTATGCAGCCTTCTTCACTGATTTCGCAAATCAATGAGTACAACAGAAATTAAGTTACAGCAATTTCCCCTGTTTCTGTGGTATTTCTCCTCCATATGCTGCATAGGAAAGCCTTATCCACTGTGTGCTTTATGAGCCCATTATAATGGAATGCTCATCTTCTACAGGCATAGCACCGTATGTTGAAGCCTTTGATAGACTGCTGAATGGAAGTGTTGCTGAGTTTCTCAGGTACAGCAGGATTCTTGAAGGTGATGTGAAAACACATGTGAGTATTACTCAAATTTTCTACCCATGATATAAATGTACAAGTCTTGGAAACTGTCTGACCAGCCTTGATTGCTGAGTAGAAGAGAATCTTAACAGCAGTTCTCTGAATTACTAATTCTTGATAACATGTACATAACACACAGAGGGCATTTGGTTGGGGAAGGGCTTTTGGATTCATAAGAGACTGCTCCTCTTCTACAGCACCAAAGGTTGAAGACTATAACATGCAAAATGCATAAATATTCTCAGTCACAAGCAATTTGGATTGTCCTGTTGGGTGTTAAGCCCTTTGCAGGACAGGAACACAGTTAAGAACAAGAGTCAGCAACTGAATAACAATAGGAAGAAATGATAAAATTACTTTGTAACCTTGTGATCAGAGCTTGTTTGTTTCATTTTATTTTTTAAGCCTGTCTTCTATAAAGTTGGTGGTGATAGAAGGACAAAAATGGACTAATTTTACCACAGTTCACAACAGCTTATCAATAAGCTGTTTTATTTTTCGGTTTTGCCAAAAAAAAAAACCACACAAAAAAGAGCCAGGGTCAGTTTGAGAGAGGTCTGAAGGAGTGTGAAGCTTTTGGCTTTATCTAGTAGATCCATGCAATCAGGCCTATCTCCATGTGTGTTAATCATTTCCCAGTTCCTTGCAGCTGCTGCTCCGCATAACAAACACTGTAGCCAGAAAAGCATGCAGTCCTACAAGCTGCTGGGATTGAAAGGACAGCATAAATATTTTGCAAGACAGCCAAAGTAACCAGTCTGTTCACAGAGCAAGAGCTCTGGGATTATTCTGTGAACCGTTTTCTCTGTGGTGTTATATGTTCTTGTTAGCAGGATAGAGATTCTGATCTAGTTAGGCCTAAAAAACTAGAGGGAGTAAGGAGACTGGACAATTCTAGAGGATACCTGTGTTTTTAAGGAAATAATGGACTTCCTTTTTATTTGAAAAAGTCTTTTCACCTTAACAGTTATACTATAAGCTACTATATATTTACTTTGCTCTTAAAATAAATTAGGGAAAAATTAATAAACTGGAAAAAAAGCATACACCTAACTGAGCAGAGGATTGATCCCTGGAAAGGATCTGTTCTAGCTTTGGTCACGAAGTTCATTAGGCACCATTATTTTGTAGTTGCTTTCTCAACAGTCTAAAACTGATATAAAGAAATAGCCTTAGTACTGCACCCAAACACTAACCAATGAAAAAAACTGCATTTAACATTCTAAATGACTAAACTCTTTATAATTTACAGTATCTATAAATGTTTAAATCAGTAAGTGTATTAATTTGACACTTCTAATTGAGTCCACATAAAAGAATATTTATAATTTATCTGCCAAGTCTGTGAATAGTCCCCAGCATATTGTTGATGATAGTGTAATGCAAACCGTAATAAGGAGTATATGTTAGGACTATGAGATTAGACATAAACAACTTTCCTCTACATAAAGAAACCGGTGATTCTGTTTGCAGGCTATTAAATATTCTGAAATCTTAGATTCTGAATTTACACGAAGCAGACTGTGGTTGCCTTATGCTCATACTTATCACTGCAGCAACATCTGTGCTTTACCTTAACAAGTGGAACAAGGAGTATTTTTCTTCTGGGTGTCTTATAGGCCACGTGTCTTCAGCATTATACTTGCAGCTGCTGTCTCTGCCACATAATTAGCTGAAGGGAAGGTTGTATTTTATTTCAGAAAACACCTGTTGCCTAGAAAACCTCACATACCTGACTGACCAGAATGGTAATATGAGTGAAAGAGAGACTTTATATTATGCTACAGAAATAACAGATTTAACATGATGTGTTTTGTGCTGAGTGCTGTAAGGATTGTGTGGTTTGTGTTTCTGGCGAAAGGACGACACCAGCCATAACTAGTATCTGTTCTGGAGCCCCATTCCTATTTTTTCAGCATGCTGAAATAGTCTATTGAAAGAGAACAAAAAACAAAAAAGAGAACTAGCAGCTAGCTCCTGGCTCCATGCAGCACAGTGGATTTTACAAAGATTAGTTTATCAAAGAAGTGTTCTGCTTAGACTCAATCTTGAGAGCAACATATTTCTTATTCAAATTACAGTACAAGCAATGCTGAATCTCTGAGGTCAACTGCATTAAAGAAACTAAACGCTTTTTAAAAGACAGAGAATAGCTAGCATTTTTATGTACTCTATTTAAAACAAATTATCCTAAATGGCTAGGATAAGATGCCTTTCCTGTCCTGTCACTATGCAATAAAAATCTGGTGATTATATGGGCACTTCTATGGCATACAAAGTCCCCTAGAGGCATAGGATTTATGAAGGATCTGTATGCTGTCCATACAGCACATGTGAAGTCAGCAGAAGAGTGAGTATGGCCAGGACTGCTGCCAGCCAGCTGTCCTTGGCCTGACATACCAGTGTCTTGGAGGCTGTCACCAACTATTACAGGTTAGAATAGCTCTGAAGCTGATTGACCATGTGTGCTAACACTGGACCGTTCTTCTCTCAAAATAAGGGAATTCAAAAGCAGTAAAAAACAGACTGTGGGTCTACAGCATAGAAAGTTCTCTTACATCCAGCAGATATGATAGCACTGGCTGATTGCTAGACCACAGAGACACGAGTTCTATCATTATTTGCCTAGATGCATCCACCACTACAGAAAATGTGCTGAGGAAGACAGAGAACTGCCTGTGGAAGACAGTCTGCCTTTGGATTGCGTCCCAGCGAGGAAGCTGGTCAGGCAGATTTGATGTGTTCTTTGCCATGTCAAAGCACAGCAAGCAGGATATTAGAATAAGAACAGGTTTTTGTGATGTGTTTATGATGAGCTTCTTCACATTGTTTTTGTTTTTGTGATATCTCAAATGATGGGATGCTTTGGCTTGAGTTTGAACAATGTACTAGATGAGACATAATGATAAGAAGAGAATGTACGAGTTCTACAAGAAAAAGACAGATAACAAAATTTCCATATTACAGTATTTCATGTGGTACAGAATAAAGAGGAATTACAGCCTTTCTGTCAAACACATGGACTAATACTTGCCTTTTTTATTATTATTTGTAAAAATCCTCTAACCTCCAAACCCCACTAGTTCAAAGAAAAGATTGTCTGGGTGATTCAGTTATATTCCCTTTTCTCTCATCCAAGCTATTTAGCTTGGAAAGGAAAACTATAGAAATATTGACATCTTTTTCCTCCTCTCTACCATCAACTTCCAGCTGCTGAAATGCAGAGCTCAAACAGACAACCAACTACACTGTGAAGCATACATTGGAGCACTCACAAATAAAAAGGCTGTTGGTTAGCTTGCTCCTTACTGGGAGAGAGTTAAGATACAACTCATTGACATGTACGACTACACACACAAGATACCAGAGGAGCAGCAATTTACAGCACGTTATCCCATCTGCAGGGGTTCTCTGTATGCATGCACCGATGTGTTACCATTGTGAGCAGGGGAAGCAGTGTTCACACTACAGAAATTTTGTTTGCATGCACATACTCACAGAGGTTTTCTTTTCTTTATCTATTACTTCAAAGCTATGACATTCTCCTCTACTCCTTCCAGGCGTAGTCCATGTGAATACAGACAGACATCTGAAGGCAGGAGTTATCTTTAAGGAGGTACCTTTAAGGAGTTATCTTTATATTCATACTTTGCAAAGTGCAGCTCCAGTATGGCCCATCAGCAAAGTTAACAAATCATAGCTTTCTCATTTCTTCCAAAGAGTAGTCATTACACATGGAATAGCTGTATCTTGTCTTTTCTTGTGAGAGATGTTGAAGAATTAGTCAATGGCTTTCACAGCCTTGAACTTTGAACAGAATGTTCTGTGATATACCAAAAAAACACTTTGGCACTTCATATTACCTAATCAAAAAAGCACAGACTATCAAACCCATTATTTGGCTGATTCGTCATTAACAAGGCAATTTGCTTACAGGGCAACAGAATGCACAAGTGTACTCTCGTGTTGTTCTTTTGTGCCCAGAGGCTGTGCGGTTTTAGGCATTGTGTTGAAAGTTGAATTAGAGCTCAGAGAAGAGGATGATGTCAACATGCCCAAAGAGAAGCTTGCTGTCAGGCTGTCTCTGCATTTCTGTGATAGGTATTTTCTGGCGGATGAAATAAACACCAAACCAAGTAGCTACCACTGGACTGGGAAAAACAGAATACAAGAAAAATGAATAAAGACAAGTATTTTTTTACAGTGTACAAAACATTCAGCTGAAAGAAAGAGACTAAACATAGAAAACAGTATTGCCATCCACCAAATTGATTTTTAATGGTAATTGAATTATATCTCTCACCCTGCATGTCTACAACAAGATATTTCATAATGTAGGCAGTGAAGAATGATCACTTTAATATGACAAGCAAGATGGAAATACAATATACACAATGTAGCCAAGTGGCTAATCCAGAACAAGTACCATTTTTAGGTGCTTTACAACTTTTGATTGGTCTGTTCCAAAGGATGACTTCACTCCTGGCCTAAGGGTTGGATCTGGCTTTAAAACAAACGGGATTTATTGGGTCAGGTGCAGTGGCGTGCAAACCTGGTTGCACTCGTCTAACTGTAAGACACCTGGTTGGCAATAAAAATGACTCTTAAGCATGAAGAACCTGGCCATGGCTAGTCTAGATCAACATCCCCTGAAAGACTGGGAGTTTTTCCATTAATTTTGATGAAAACTGGATCAAGCTGTTAGTTTCTTGATACTGACATTGCTCTAAATGCCACTTGCTTTTCTTCATATTTAAAAAGGCGAGGAAGAGACAAAAATCTAACAGACCCTGTTGAAAAATATGTGTCATGGTGGCCAGTACTGGGCATTTAGTAGTGTACTGCTGGCATGAGAAACATGCACCTGTAAATTTAGGGTAGTGGTGGCGGGAATACATAATGAGAACGTTCCATATGGCATTCTTTCAGTCAGAAACACAAGAAATCAGAAACACAAATAGCCAAGGCTGTCAGTGGTTTTCATAACCTGTTTTCCTGGGGCTTGCTTCTTTGCATATGGAATAGTTCCTGACTAAATCCAAATACGTTTGTTTCAAAGTAGTGGAGCTGATCAGAGACCATTTTTTGGATAAGGGTCTAAAACTGTTGGCCCCTAAAGCAGGGATTATGTCTGTATGTGGTTACCCAGTAAAATAGGATTTTCTGGTTTCAAAAGGATGCCAGAAAAAAGGTATCAGAATGATTTGAGTGGGAAGCCTTAGATGCAGTGGGAAACCAAAAGAAAACTCTGTCATGTTTGCCCGAGAAAATGTTCAAAGGTAACTTGCACATATGAAAAAAAATCTGATAGTGAAGTGCTCTTTAATCTACTACATGGATTCAGAATGATATCCAGTGTTCAGGCTAGATATAAGGTGCATCTTTTACCAACTAATTTAATTAATGATTGGACCAATTTACCAAGGCATACAATGAATTTTCAGCCATTTCAAGTCTCTAAATCAGAACTGATCATATGTTCTAACTCATGCTAATTTTGTTATCCTCTAAAAATTTTTCGTTGAAGCTCTGTAAAAGCAAATTTGAGTCTACTGACATGAAACCTCTTTTTCTTGGTGGTTTTCCATGGATTCCTTACAAGTAGTCTAGAGACCTAGAGGTGCAAGTACCCCACAGGTTGAAAAACACTGCATCAGCTTAACCAAAAATCATAAGGTGATACAATTACATGACTAAACTAGTTAGCTAAATGACAGGTAGCTTTCATGTGGACCAGCTGCACTCACAGCTACAAACACAGTGTGACTGCGTCTCAGGGAGTCTGTTGCAAAGCCATGGCGTAGGACACTTGTTAGTGGAAAGTAGGGAAAAGCTTATTAGGGATGATTTGAGACATCTACAAGAAAGGCTGGAAGGAGGACCTGGGGAACTACAGGCCTGTCAGTCTGACTTTGGTGCCAGGGAACATTATGGAGCAGATCATCCTGAGTGCCATCACACAGCACATACAGGACAACCAGGCAATCAGGCCCAGTCAGCAGGGGTTTATGAAGGATGTGTCCTGCTTGGCTAACCTGATCTCCTTCTCTGTCAAGGTGACCTGCTTAGTGGATGAGGGAAAGGCTGTGGATGTGGTCTGCCTAGACTTCAGTAAGGCTTTTGACACTGCTTCCTACAGCATTCTCCTGGAGAAGCTGGCTGCTCATGGCTTGGATGGGCACACGCTTCACTGGGTTAAAAACTGTCTGGGTGCCAGGCCCAAAGAGTAGTGGTGAATGGAGTTAAATCCAGTGGGAGGCCGGTCACTAGTGGTGTCCCCCAGGGCTCAGTGCTGGGGCCAGTTCTCTTCAATATCTTTATCAATGATCTGGATGAGGGGATCGAGTGCACCCTCCTTAAGTTTGCAAACAACACCAAGTTATGTGGGAGTGTTGATCTGCTTGAGGGTAGGAAGGCTCTACAGAGGGATCTGGATAGGCTGGACTAATGGGCTGAGGCCAACAGTATGAGGTTCAACAAGGCTAAGTGCTGGGTCCTGCACTTGGGGCACAACAACCCCATGCAACGCTACAGGCTGGGGGAAGAGTGGCTGGAAAGCTGCCTGGTGGAAAGGGACCTGGGGATATTGGTCAATAGCTGGCTGAACATGAGCCAGCAGTGTGCCCAGGTGGCCAAGAAGGCCAACAGCATCCTGGCTTGTATCAGCAATAGCATGGCCAGCAGGACTAGGGAAGTGATTGTCCCCCTGTACTCAGCTCTGGTGAGGCTGCACCTTGAATACCGTGTTCAGTTTTGGGCCCCTCACTACAAGAAGGACATCGAGGTGCTGGAGCATGTCCAAAGAAGCTGGTGAAGGGTCTGGAGAACAAGGCTTATGAGGAGTGGCTCAGGGAGGTGCGGTTGTTTAGCCTGGAGAAAAGGAGGATCAGGGGAGACCTTATCGCTTTATACAACTACCCTAAAGGAGGCTGCAGGGAGGTGGGGGTCGGTCTCTTCTCCCAAGCAACAAGCAATAAGACGAGGAAATGGCCTGGAGTTGCGCCAGGGGAGGTTTAGATTGGATATTAGGAAAAATTTCTTCACTGAAAGGGTTGTGAAGCATTGGAACAGGCTGCCCAGGGAAGTAGTTGAGTCACCATCCCTGGAGGTATTCAAAAGGTATGTAGATGTGGTGCTTAGGGACATGGATTAGTGGTAGACTTGGCAGTGCTAGGTTAACAGTTGGACTAGATGACTTAGAGATCTTTTCCAACCTAAATGATTCTATGATTCTATAGAGTTGGCAGAGATCCAGGGTCCACGAGGAAGTCTTCAGAAGCCTTGATAAGATAATCAGACTTTTACCTTTCTCTCTGATTCGAAGCAGTCCAGGTTTGGGAGGGCATAGCTGACAGTTGTCTTAGCCACTCAGCGTCTGAAAAGTGAGGTCTGGGCTTCTTCCAACAGTATTTCCAGTGAACAACTGGCAAATGAAACCATGTTGTTCCATCAGGAAAACTGGGACAGAGAAGCAGAGACAACATTCCTGCTTTCATCAGCAGCATGAATTTCTTGTGACTGAAAGCTCTCTTTGCTGGTACGAATGCTCATGGTTCTTATTTCTTTTATGAAGAATTATGATTTTTCATGTTGGAGCTCTGACACTATTTAAGCCCATTTATTTCAAGCTGAAAAATAAGCATCCATGGATGTTCATTTTTTTAAATGTTTTTTCTGTTTTGAGTACCACACCATGACACTTATCTCCTGTGCTTGATTGATGTCATTTGTTGCTACAGGCTATGAGCAAGTCTTTTATTAATTTTCAGTCTCATTCTTTCTGAAAAGCACATGCACACTCTTCACTCATCCTGCCTCCCCATCCCTGACCTGCTTTTGTTTTGTTAGTTGGTGGTTGCAACTGTTTTGAGTGTATAGAAATGCTGGGATTGGAAACTGAGAAGGCTGTTCATTGTAGTCAGCAAAAAAAAAAAAACAAAAAAAAAAAACAATGAGCTCAGAATCTGGCTCTTCAGTCAGTTTCTAGTAAAAAGGAGTTCAGTGAATAATGAGAATTAAGCCACAAGGGAAACCAACGTGCGGTTTGAATGTTGTTTTAAATAAGCTGGGAGTGCTGTCAGAAGTGATGAGGATAGAATGTGGCTACAGATGTGTATTGCCTCTTTATCCAGTTTGAATTGCATGGTCAATATGGCAAGATTTCTGAATGTTGAAGAGTCCATTAGGAGAGATTAAACCATGTCACTGTCACTGCTCACTTCTGTTAGTCTACTGACATCCATAAATTGACCTATGTATTTCTATAATTAATCTGAACTGCAAAACAGTTCAATTTTTGCTATTTTGTCTCATATATTTAACTGTGTTTTATTCTAGAGCTCAGAGCTATAATGAAAAAGATTGGTTTAGGAACTTGAAGTAGATCTTTGGGGCTGAAATGTTTCTTTTTTGTTGTTTCAATACATGTTCTGTTTAAAGAACAACCTTAGGTCAGACTTGCTTTCAATCACATCAACATGCTTGTAGATAACTACCTTGCCATTCAGAGAGGCTGAGGCCCACCCTCCAAGTAAGTCTGGGCTTTCACTATTTAGCACCTCTGAAAAGCAAAGCATGCTTCAGGTGGGAAGAAACCTTAAATATCATTATAGATGTGTCAACTTTAAGCTTTGAACTTCCTTCCATGTTACTACATTTTGATCTGGGCCTGGGATTCTTCCAAGGCAATGCAAGTGGAAGTGAAGTTACAAGGAGACAGATTCTGGCATTTTTAGCCTTTGAGGTGTTTTTAGGGAGCTCAGTGGGACTCCTTGCAGAAAGAGGTGGGTAATAATATCAGAAGTTGTCCTGAAATGCGTGAGAGGCAGAACATGCGCAAAGCCATTTCAATAAAAGAGCTATTTGTTTATCCAAGCTCTCTCTCTGAAGACAGTGCATTTTCTTAGAAATGTTGTCATACTCGGTATTTGTCAGATACAGAAAGTCAAGAGGTAAGGTCCTTGATAGGGTGCCCAGGGAATGCTGCTAAAAGAATACTTATGAAGCGATACCTCAACAAGTGCTGTAACCTTTTGAATTTACAGAGATAAGCATCTGGAGTTCCTAGAACTTTTATTTGTTAAATCAGGGACACAGGGATGCCATCCTAAAGCGTGTGAATCTTAGCTTTTCTGAAATTTCCTCAGCGTGTATTTGGACCTTAACTGAGAAGAGTTTCTAAGGCCATAGCTGGGGATAGAGAGTGGGCACAGCAGCAGATCTCAGTGGCAAAACAGTCCATCAGAGAAACAACTGGGGTTCCTGCAGCCCGTGCAGGCCAAAACACATTTGTACAGATGCCAATAAGACCTGCAGATCCCTGAGATCTCTGTGGTTGTCAGGTGCGCTGGTTTATGGTTTCTGTGCCTTGTAGAAAATGTAGGTTTCCCTTTACGCAGGGAAATGAGGTCTCTCCTCAACACAGGCAATCAGGTCCTCCAATAATTCTGAACTCAGATTTCCATGGGAAAAAAAGGAACTTGAATTTTAAAAAATGGTTGATCTTGATAATAGCCAAAGTTAGGACTTCATCTAATCAGTACATAGTATGTGGTTCCTATTGATTTCAGGAACTAATGCTTGTTTTCTGAGATACAGAGTGTACCTCCAAGTAATAGTAGAAACTAGAAGTTTCGAAGTCTGTAAAACTTTAATGTACCACAATTTCTGTTCTTTAATGAAATCCTGGCATGAGCTGTTTTTCCTTTCCCATCTGTCTTTGAGAAACCTACTTGCTTTTGCAGGCTAGCAGGATGTAGAGCTATAACAGCTCTCATAGGAAGATTGTGGCTAACTTCTGTAAATGTGCGTGCAGGCTGGGGTGCTTTCTGTCTGCCCGACCTAACACTCATTCCAGAAAGTTATAACTTTGTGATGGCATAACCTTTGACGTGTGATATAAAGGATATTCTCATAATGTCATTAGTTAAATTAATGCCCCTTGGAAAATTGCATCCTTTTCTGAATAGTCGTTCCTGTATAGTGTTTGCCTTCTACCTCAGGAGTCCTGCAGACAACTTGGAGGCAGGTTAAAACCAACTGATCGCTGGTTGCTGTTACTCATACTCTAAAGCTCATGAAATATACTATGACAGTCTTTAGTTATTAGAAGCTCAAACCAGCAATGATGGACTAGTACAGATTTTAGTGATGTATCCTCTGTACTGTAGAGAAGCCATTTGTTCTTATGATGTTTTTATGTTTACTCTTAAAATGTTTGGATGTTTTTATCAGCTGTTTGTTTTTATGATTATCAGTAATTACATATTACAAAGGCAGAACATGACAACACAAATTCTGCACAGCTGAGAATTATTGTTGGGAACGTCCAGTCTATAGATAAGCACCAGAGACTGAAGATCGAGTGTTGCGATGCACGAGCAGCATTTTTCACTTCTGCTGGTGCGGGGTACTTTACATGTAGATCCATGGCTGTATGCTGTGCAACTTGATGGCTTTGAAATCTCTAGTGGGTGACTGACTCCTCGCAGAAGACAAGTATTGAAGACAAAACAAAACAAAAATTTTAGTCTGTAGATAGACCACAATAATGTCTAGACTATTTATTTTTGCACACAATTCTCAGTATTTTTCAATGCTGAATCTTCTCAAATCTGCAGCTATCAATACTCTACATCTATTTTTAGAACTTCCCTGTAAAAGTTGAAAGGAACAGAAGTCAAGAGAGTTGCAGATTTTTGGCTGATGTAAAAGAGATTCATGGAGAAATGAAGAATCTGGAAGTCAAAAAAGCAGCCTGAGCTTTAGGAAAGCATCAGCTAGTCAAAAGATTTGGTCTGGACTTGCTCTTCTTCTCTAGTTGGTGGGGGTTATTAGAGATGTTTTGGGAGAATATGATCTGCTACTGCTTCCCTTGGCAGTAATCAGTAGCCTCACTGGCCCTGCAGCCAAATATCTATCTGTTTGAAATGGTGACAGATCAACAAGTAACTACTTCTGCTACCAAAATTAATAAAGAATTATTTAACAAAGCTGACATTTACATGATATTCATCAGGTTTTAAAGTTAACAGTCCCTCAAGATCAATAAGCACAGTTCATGTCACTCCAAACTGGTAGTGCTTAGAGTAAATTTGGGAACACTAGAGCAAATTTTATATTGTGAAAGATGCAGAGCATGGATATTCTTTCTCCAAGGCAATAATTTTATAATTTATGTAAAAGAAGCTGACGTGGCTTTAAACACCCCTTTACTCCCCTACATCTGTACAGTTTGTGTAATACAGGGAAATAAAATGACAGGTGAGTAACAGTTTACCCCAAATGATTACTATCCATCTGTCTTAGGTCATTAGCACTGAAAGATCTTTCAGACCAGTATGGTTTGAGTTTCACCGGAGGTAAGAGCTGTAAGAGCTCTGAGTGTTTTAAGTCACAGGTATGCGTACTGAAAGGTAAAACTAGTGAACTGAGATACAGATGCTACTCTGACACAACAAATAGATAATGTTGGCCAGCACTGCCCACAGTTACATGACACAGTGTTTAACACACTGGCAGATAGAAACAGCTAGACAGACCAGTGCTGCTCTAACCTTAGATTGGTACTGGACAGGCAGTAGCAGTGCTGAGAAATTTTAGCAAAAATTCCCTAATATAGACATAGCTATGGAGGCTTTAAAACACTAAAAAAAATAATAAAATGCAGGACAGCTGATTGGTGGTAGCCAAATTTATCTGTCTGAAAATAGAAAAGAAAATATCTGGGGTGGAGTCTGGCTCCATCAAAATCAATGGCAAATCTCCCACTGACTTCAATTTTGATGACAATTTCAACCCCTTTTTCTGCACAGATAAGAGAAAGGTGACAGTTTTTTTCTTTCTCTCCTTTTCCTTTTCCAGTATAAAGTGCGCTGTGTGGAGAACTACCACTGACTCTTCAGCATTTGGCCCAGTTTTAAAAAAGTCCATATCAGCCAATTAGCTGTACAAAATAAATAGTCTCTTCACCTGGCCTGGACAGTTTCTATGGCAGCCCCATACTTAATCTAAACTCCATTCTTTTTCCATTTCTTGCTTCTCCCTTCAAGCTACCAGCCACTTCACCACTTCACTTTGAAGAGGCTCTTGAAAGCAGAATGTAGAATACAAACTGTTTCTCTTCCTCTGGCAGTACTGTTCCCTTTACAAAAAGATTGGGGTATTTGCTCTTAGCAGTGAAGCTCCATCTGTAGTTGTCATTTGCCATCAGTCATTGTGTCTCTTCCTAGACCCAAAGGACCCAAAATTATTTCTGCAGAAACTGTAATTAAAACTTTGGACCACTAAATCCCCATTCTTTTCCCCCATGTCTGTTTAATATTTTGTTTCAGAATAAAGTCAATACGTATATTTCAGAAATCCAAAACGTATATATATCTGTATTTTAATTTGCAAATTATCACTGTTAATGTCAGTGCATATATGTGGAGATGTGTATTACCCTGCAACAAGAGAAGTTCAGTGGATTCTGATATTTACATTATGCTTTTCAGTGCTATGACCGAGGAAATATGTTACTAACTATAATTACCTTTGTCAAATTTAATATTAGCAGGTCAATAGGTTAATTTTATTGACTAAATTTCATTAGGAAATACTTTGTTTCTCTTACTTCTATTTAGTTTTATGATTTTTTTCCAAAGACTGAATTTACTTGTAACTTGAGATCTGAATGCATGTGCCTGTCTTCCTCTTGTAGTTTGCCAAACTGTTGCCACATAAATAATGTTTGTATTCATAAGTGCTTGGCTACAAGAGTGATGGGCAACTTAGATTGAATAAAATGTTTAAAATGAGAAAGAGACAGATCCTAAAATCATGTCTGCTCTGGAGAACTGAACTTTCCCAAACCAAACCGGTAGCAGTTTAAGCTTTCAGTTCAGTGCATCTATGTCAACTCAGTCTGAAACAGTACAAGTTCGGGTGGAAACCATACTCACACTGCTTAAAGAGGTCAGAGCATTGTTGCCATTGGACATCTCTCACAGCCTCTGGCAATTTTTCAAGCAGTGGTTTCTACGAAATATCAAAACCTAACACTGTATTGCGACAGAGTAGGATAAACACATTGTTATTAAACAGGTGATTTTTAAATATGTACGATTCCTCCATTAACTTCTGCAGGCTCAACTGGAAAGAGGCCTGTCTGTGCTGTTACTGTGGTGGTGGTGGAGAGGTCACTCACTGTAGTCAGCCTCAGATTTCAGTAGGAATGGAACTGGGCTGACATTGAATACACGTCAGAACTCTTCTCTTCCAACTATATTAACCAGCTAAGGCAACTATCAAGCACACCTGAGGTAAAGGATTAAGACACCTTATTCCACAGTTTACTGATGGGGAAACTGAGGAGGAGAATGGCATGCCGGACAGCCTTGGCGTTCAGGCCGACAGTCACAGCCATCTCCTCCGGTCTCTAGTGCAAACTGTTAAAGGCAAAGCAGGAAATGTTTTAAGGAACTGGCTTCCTTCAAAATATTTACCTCAGCTGAGGAATATATCTGATGATTGCTATATCCATGCATAATCCTAAAAATCCCAAAAAGTTTATGGAAAGTTTTTAGATGTCAGTTATCTGTTGCTCCAAAATATCTCATTTCTGTCTGCAGATAAATGCGTGCAGGTTTGTGTTCCAGTCTACTCTGATAAATTTACTCATGATTCCCATGCATTTTTGACATGAGGCTTCATTACTATCATTCATTATAACTGAAAGAGTTTCAGTTGATTTATTATGTGGCAATCCTTTGGCTGAGCAGCACAAGCTGTTGAGAAAAATCCCCCCTAGTCCATTTTCACTCATTAGTCTTCAATGGATATGGAAGTCTAATGAAAGAGTCAGCTCCTTATAAAAAAGAGTGCTGTCTGCTTAGTTACACAGCCTGCCTGCTAAACAGAAGGAAGTAGCAATGAAGTGTCACACTTCAAAGACTAAGAGAAAGAATTGAGATGGTGATAGACTGAACTAATACATTCTTAATGAGAAGAAGCTCTTCTAATACTTTGATGGGATGCATGGAAAGAAATACTGCATACTTGGAAATAGTAAAATTCAGAAACCAATTTTTAGTGCTGTTGGAGAAAGATGGAAGTAACTGTGGCAGAAGTCCTATAAAATCGTGCTTGTAAAAACGAAAAAAAATGTGTTAGCACAATCCTTTCATTAAGATTTATATCCAAAGGTGAGAGATGTGAGTGCTTTGCACCCTACACAGCTAAAAGTCTTTGATGCTGAATAAACTTTGGGGATACAGTATCCACAATCAATATGTAGCCTGCTGACCACTGAATGTTTCCAATATCCTATAATAAATAGGGGATAATAAAAAAAAAAAGTGAAAAGCTACAATTTCAGTGTACAAGAGGAATAACTCAAGAGCGTTACCAATGTCTTGGGTGCCCTCAACAGCAAGAGATTTCTTGGAGACAGCTCCCAGACAATTTGAGTAAGTGGCCTTGATCACACTCTGCAGTAGAGGAGGAGTAATAAGCATAAAAGAGTGATACATGTCTGGATGAGAAGTATATCCTGATCCCACATCCAATAATAGTTTTACATTGGTCAGATGAGCGAGCAAGGCATGTGTGTGAGGCATACTCAGGCAATGTGAGTCCTTTAGGAACATCAGTGTATGTCATCCAACAGTCTGTTTCTAGCTATGATCAAATTCCAGTGCTTCGGTAGAAAAGAAGTGAAAAATTAGACAAGAAACCAGTTGTAACTTTGTACTCTGAGTGGAGAAAAAAGTCCTACTCAGTCTCCATAAGTGACCAGTGGGAACCCAAAAGCATGGATTTAATGCAGTGAAAACAAAATGCCAGACACATTGATGCTACCAGCTCAGTATATGTTCAAGAACTCATAAAACAAGCTTAATTTTCTATATCTAAGAGCACTGTGCTCTTGTTTTATGAGCTGTTCTATCAGTATTCAAAGTTCTATCTTAAAATAACGTTGGTTCTTTGTAGGAATTTGGAAGAATCCTTCTGAACTTCACTCTTTGGGTAGCCGGAAATCTTCTGAATTTGAGACTATGATTATTCGTGACCCAGTTTACAGACCTGTGATCAGACCTTTTCTTCCTTCTCTTTGATATTTACCTTGTGTATGAGAAAGAATCATCATATTCCTCAGCCACTGTGCTACTAAGCACAACAAGTAAAACTTTTAAAATTTATCTTTGTAAGACAGCTACTCCATTGCTTTAAACATCCAAGCAGGATTTCTCTGCATCAATTCTGATTTAAGCTCATCTTTATTTAACACAAATGACTAATACTTTACACGGAATTTCAGAGAGGGTCTTACAGTGTCCTCTCCAATGGTATTAACACTTCTGCAACTCTACCAGAAAATATTTTGCCATGTACATTGCAGAACAGCATAAACTCTTTTCACAAAGCCACCTCCCTGGCTTATCTACTTGCATTTTCCAGTCTTCAGCATTTCTAATCAATCAGATTACCATTTACACCCAAAATTTAGCATTGTTTTAAACTGCACGGGGAGGAGGAGGACAGAACTGCTAAATTTTATCCTGTTCATATTACCTGTGACAACAAAGTTATCTTACCCTTCTCAGGTGATGAGTGATTCTCAACAGTATTAAAACCTCCTAACTTTGTGTTGCCTGCAAATTTTATGACTGCACACCTAATTCTTGCTCTTAGAACACTAATAAACATAGTTCTTAAAACTAATCCCTGAGAAACAGAGCTAGTAACTTCCCTTCTCTCAGATAACACCTTCTGTAGTATACCCTACTGTTGTCTCCCTTTTTTTTCCAGCTTCTTATCCAACCTAGAATTTTTATACTAATTTGCATCATTTCCACCTAAATTTCCCATGAGGACCTGCAATAAGCATTTTATATAATATCTATATATACTAGATGTGGTGTTATCCTTGTATAAGAAACGGAAAGCTCTAAACAATCCCTAACAGTAATGATTTTAACCACAGATAAAAACACATTGTAATTTCTCCCATTTTTAATTTGCATGTGTTTTTAATAACTTGTTTTGAATCTGTTCTAAATGTGCATGGTGCCGAAGTCAAACTAATAGTCATGAAATCACTTGGCATACTTTTTTTCCCTCTTCTTGGGTATATTTGCCCAATCCATCGTTGCATATTTCTGTCATCTGGTACTATCCGCAAATGATACATATTAAAAATCCTTTCTACTTGTGCTTCCATCTACCACTGTCTTCAGTAATGAACAAAGATGATACAGACCCAATGATTCTGTCATCTAAGCTACATATATTTGACTTCCCTTTCAAATGGGTTAATTCCCATTGATCTATTATTATTCTCCTTAGTCGCCCTTTCATTATCCTCATGTACATCAAGTTCCTTGAAGAAGACTGGGGAAAAGCATTTATCAACAACAGGTAAGTTATGCATCAGGAATAACATAAGGATGCCCAACTTACTGCCATGGCCTCACTTCATCCCTTTATTTTTCTATTGTTCCAGCAGCTAAAAAACACCATGGCTTTGTTTTACTTGTGTATGCAAGACATAGTTCAACAAGGCATTCATCCTTCATTCCTTTTCTTCTTTATTTTATAATCCCTGAAACAAAGTTCTCCTTGATAATCAAGGCCTCTTCTTACTCTTTGTAGGTTCTACACTTATTTTCATCCAGACACTCTAGCCATTTCCCACGAATTCTCCCTCCTGCCCAGCATGCATAAATTACTTCCATTACTAATGCAAATCCATTCTTTCCTGCATTCAGTCCATTAAGTTCCTTAGGCCAGTCATCTTCATTCAATGATTTTTCTGTTTTCTAAAAGCTTGCCATTCTAAATTACCAAGCTATAGATTTATTTTTGTCTACCTTGCAATATAAGAACTGAATCCATTCACAATCACTTCCTCCTAGAATATTATTTTTTGGTCAGCTGTTCTGCAAGATCCTCCTCATGCACAAAAACTAAGCTTAAAATAGCATGTACGTTGTTGTTTTAAAAATTTCTGTACCAAAAAGTCACTCTTCTGAAATGTCTAAAAATACCTAAACCTTGCCATTATTGATGGTATTTATGTTTACGTCTGGAAAAGTTACGTCTCCTATGCTCATACAATTTCCCTTATTATTTATTTCTTTATCCTTTTATAGAGGTGATTGCCCTGTTCCAAATCTCAGCCTGTCAGATCATAACACCCCCTTCTACCCGAATACTATCCAAGTTGGGCCTCTTTCACCATCCTTCCTTGCAGTGACTTTGATCCTTACAGATAATGCTTTATTCATGCCATCACATTTTAAGATGGATAAACACAATTTGGCTGTTTTACTTTGCTGCAACTTTGAATTTCCTGACTTTTATGTATTTTAAGTTGCAAACACATATGCCTGTATATAAAATTTCCTTGTTTTCTTTTTAGACTGAAGAAACCCCAAAGAAAAACAGCATGAACTTCCCCACCCTTTCACAAAGTGATTATAAATGTACCCATTCATTCATATTAGATTAACTTAACTGCATTTGGTTTGGTTTGGTTTTATTTAGCAATATACACTATTTGTGAATAGTTCTTTTCTGTACCAATAACGCTTTGCTCTAGTCACTACTCATCCACTCGAATGAGATATAGGTGATACTGAAATACTGATTTGATGCAAATCAATATATGATTCATAATATACAGAAAACGTTTAGTGTTCAAAAAAATGTCAGATGGAGCTTTAACCCAAATTCTAGAGTTCTGTGGGGGGAGATTGCCCCAAAACCTTCAGCTGCTATCTCTCATAGCCATCGATCTTAGGGTCTTCACAAAGAGATACAGGCAAGGAATGAATTACAGCATAGTCCCTCAGCAAATATGCCAAGCTCAACTCTACTTAAACATCACTACAGCCTAATACAGTTCAACAGAAAGTTTGCAGGTTGCAGGTCTCAGCAGTAATAAGTTGTTATCCTGCACTCAGAATATAAACATTGCCATTAAAATGCCTAGACAGTCTCTGANCCAATTTCTTAAATGATAAATGAACTAAAAATTATCTGCAGCTCTTGGTGTTCCTTTAGTGTTTGCAATGACAGTGATTTGTTTGATGCTCTCCCTTACTTTTCTCTCATTGCTTTTCTCAGGAACTTCTGAAAAAAAAAAAAAAAAAAGGATAGCTAAGCCACTACTGTAATACATTTTTTCCAGTCAGCGTTGCTGTGATTTAGATGAGAAACAGCAAGAAAGATTTGAGCTGTCACACTTGACTTTGAGCTGCCAAAAAGAGGTAATGGAGGTTACAGGCTAAGGTTTAATGTATGTTCCACCTTTTCTTACAGGCAGAGATGGTACGTGCTGCTTTCCAAGCACAAAG
>VXAL01019203.1:274796-312956 GCA_013399475.1 Chauna torquata
TCTCATTCCATTTCCCACTACTTTTCCTCATACCTACCTGGGTCACCCTTGCTGTTTTCCAAAAATATAAAGACTAGGATACTCTTCACGTCATTAATTCATTACTTACTTGACAAAAGAGTTGCAAAAGAGTTTGAGCCAAGTTTGGCTGCCATTCTACTTAGTTGGTTGACTGTTGCAAACCTGCACCTTTGTACCTAGAAATAGCCTGGGAAGAATTTGGTTCAGTCCTTTTAAGGTCTTCAGGTCTCAAATTTACAGAAGGTGCCAAAGAGTGACATGGACAGAGCCTGAGAGTCCTGAGCCCCAAAGGGAACCCCTTCCCCCTTCCTGTTCTCTGAAATCTTGCCAAACTGTTGACATATTTTTGTTATCAGCACGCCTACAACTGCATGCAACATGTGGTCACAGCCACAGTGATGGACCAACTGACAGTTTTCAGTTGCTAGTCTGCTGCCGTGCAGTGTTCACAGGCTCATTTTAAGATATTGTTGCAAATTCTTACTCAGTTTTAGGTCCACTTTAGTCATTGATTACTGCTTCATTGTAAGCGTATTGCCAGTCTCCAGATGGCCCCCCAGCACCCGTTACCTCATAATTTTGTCTCAAAGGTATTAGATTGCATTTAACCAGACATAAGCTCATGATATTTTCTGATCATGTAGTTAACTTCTGTAGGTATCCTTGTACCATTTCTCTTTCCTTGCTCGTGTTTGCCAAAACTCCCAGGTTGATAGCCCCTGTAATGACAAGATTGAGGCATCTGAGATTCAGTCCTGCCCTGGGGGCAGTGCACTCAGCTGTAAGAAAGCCCAGAGACAACTCAGGATCCAGGGAATACAGAAGGACCAGATCAATGCTACATCTCCCAGCCTGTGCAGAAGAGAAACAGAGGCAGAGATGCACATTAGCATACATGTCTAGACTGGCTCACGTCAATGCCACCAGGCAGAGATGCTCCAGCACTTCATGTTCTGTGGAAGAACCAGGCTCCAGTAAGCAAGGGCTTCTTGCATTGTTTTAGTCCAGTACATCTATACTCAGATGAAGAACAGTATTGCCCTTTAAGGAAGACATTATCCAAGATGGCACTTTACATGTTGTCTAGCTCCTCATCTGACATACCTGCTAAGGAGTTCTGGGGATCCCATAGGCTCTTATTGGAGTCCTGCTGTGCCCTAAAATAATGCCCTAAAATCACCAGACTAGTTTTCAATCCCTGTAGCAATGTTCATTTTCAAACTGTGCCATGTGAGAACCCACTGAACTATGCTGATGGGACACTCCTTTTTCTAATTTTATTTTGGTCTAAATCAGACCACAACCACTCCTAGGCTACTTATTGAACCTGTCAGTCTTACAGTTTTTCACTGGGGAGATCTCAGGTAAACCACATGAGTGTCCAGGTCTGGAAGACTGCACCATCTAACATCTCTGCCCTGGGACATGCCCATGTGGAACCTAGCTGGCCTTGACAAAAACCTGTCAGATCTCAGACGCACAGAACAATTGTGGCTCCACAGAACACCATTTGCTGACAGAACTTTGCTACTTCAAATGCCCTGGGGCCCACTGGTGTGGACTATGGTCACAGCAGCAAAGACTGAGGAGTAAATCAAAAGGCTGAAAACAGTTCATTTGTGTAGTTGTTCATGTTGATGACGTGTGGGATGTTTTTAGGCCTGTGTGACTCAAGCAGCAGGACTCTTTGTGCTGCCTGTGGAAACCTGTAGTGGAAAGGAAAACAATATGTAGAGCATTCAAGTCCATTTGAAAAACAGCTAGAGTCCTGGCCGAAAGTGTTGGGTGTGATTCGGCACTGCTGTAAACTGATGTATGCAGTTCATATCGGGCCCTGGGTTTCTTTGCGGGTCAGCAGCGATTTATTGTCTTTCGTGTTCCTCTCCATTTGCCCTCCATAAGAGTTAGCATTTCAAAATAAACCCATGAGTGACTAAATTAATAATTCGTCATGTGGGGTTTGGGTTTGGTGTTCCCATTTTTTCACAAGCACAAAATTGCTACAGCTAATATTGGCCGTTAGATTGAGAATTTATGTGCTATCTAAGAGGAATAAATGCCAAATACCAATTAAGTCACTTTGGAAGCACACAAATGTGTCTAAGCTTCTGTGTTGATGAAGCTGACCAGACATTTCTGCAGATTTGTCTCCCTGTGCCATAGTCCTGCTGTTACACAGCAGTGCGTTGAAGTGGCAAAACCTGTACTATTGGCAAGTACTTGTTACACCACTATGTTGAAGATTTACAGTCTAAGAAAACGAGACTGAAATAAATTAATGTCTCTCTGTAGTTAGTTAGGAGACCTCTGAACCCTGGAAATATCAGAATACTAGAGGGATAATAGTGATCATACAGAAAGATCTCACTGATGACCTCTACTGCCAATCAGTAAATGCTTCCAGAGAAACCACTGGATTAGGGTGCAGTAGGTTATACTGCAACTGTAAGAGCAAAACCGTGGTACCAAAAGTGAAACACTTTCTGCTAGGAGAGATGGTGATAAGCAGTGCAAGAAGTTTGGCAGCTGCCAGCAAAAAAACTGGTAATATTTCACTGTGGGAGAAATAAGGAAAATAAAAAAACATGTAAGCGTCTGAGAAATCCAGATTTTCACCACAAGTAGCATGATTTGGAGGCTAACTAGCTTAGTTGCTAACTAGCTTAGATTCACCTCTGAAAAAAAACTATTTTCCATATACTTCGTAGAAAGATTATTCCTCACCCCAATTTGAACACTGATTCCATTCAGACTGACACACAGCTGCAACAAAAAAGACAAGCCTTTCCTATACCACATATATACAGAAAAGGATCAACTCCAATTTTAAAGTCTTCTTTACAGATTGCTTTCTACAAAATACAAAATATGGGAAAGTACAGTTAATTAAAACTATTTTAGTTCCAAAATCAGAGCTGCCCACAGCAGAAATGCATATCACCGGTGGTCACTAAAGCTACCAGTATCTTATTCCTATAGACACAGAATGGGATGGCACTCATCAGCTGTAACTGTCCAGGCAGGCATCTTGCATAAGGTGTCTTTCTGGGCTCTCTTTACAGTTAAGGGCAGTATATCTTGAGCGCGGTCTTCACATGTAACATCTATTAAAGACAGAAAGAATTCCTCAGGGACATCTCTTTCTTCATTTACACTAGAGGGAACTAAGTCTCAGCTGAGAGCAGATGCTCACCTTTTAAACTGTTAGAACCGAGTGTGGTGGATGCCATCCATGACATCTTTCACCCCTTGAAAGTGTGGGATGGGACTGTATTAGGCTGTTTGCAGATATAATGACTGTGTCTACACTAAGTGTTTTAGTTCATAGGGGGACAATTTTTTTTTATTCAAATCAGCTCCATTTACTTGTTGTGATCACACTGCAGAGCAGTCTCAGGGTGTGCAAAATGAGCATCTTTCTGATGATGTTAAATGGAAAATACACTCTCAGAGAGCTCCTCATCTACAATTTACAGCTAGTCAAAAACAACCCCCCAAGAGGTGCATAGTGTGAAAGTCAGGTCTTCAGCACCAACTATTTTGCTCCGCAGACCCATTCCTATTAGGCTGCACTATTTGCCAACATATACAATTCATATACAGCTGATTCAAATCAAGTCTATGTTTCAAACTTGCCTGTGAAAATTTTAATGCAAGCGTGATGGAGATTTTGAACTGACGGAAGAAAATAACAGAACTGTAGACCGGAGACAGGACGAAATTAAGGTTGTAGTCATGCTGTTCTGGCTGCAGCTGAGTAAAATGAAGGGGCTGCTTATCCCAAATGCTCTCAGTTTTCTTTTACTGCTCCTATGCCAAAGGTTGCCACCCCCTCACGTAGCATAATTTAAAAGTGTATTTGTTCCCTCGCCATGTTTTTTTTCATAATAGGCCAGGTTGGCTTAAACACTTTAATAGTGAGGTCTGAATTGTGTCACCACCCATCAACATAAAAATTCTTCAGTTAACAATCATCTCAACCCTCAAAACTATGTAAGATTAGCTTAAAATACATAGGGTCTTTAAAAACTGTATTTTTATTTACCTGCTGGGTTTTGCGCCCTTGTGATTCATGCTGGCAGGCTTCTGAACAACAATGATCCTGAGAAAATACCAGCTTTGTCAAGTGAAGGCTGAGATTTTCAAGTAGTCACTTGCTCAAGCAGCCAAAGTTTAAGCAAGCCGCTCAGTTTTAGTGTAGGCAAATTTAGTGTAATAGGCAAATCACAAAACACAACAGTTTGGCCATTCTCTGAATTAAATCCACATGCCCTGGTCCTGTTAAACCTGTCATTGGGGGAACTTCTCGTGTGAGTATTACGAAAAATGTGAAGGAGAAGAAAGTCTGTTCAGTGGGGCCTGTTGGAATAGTAGTATGACAGGCCATTTTAGAAGACTGGGCCTAGACTGTAAAATCTCTGAAGCCAAAGCATAAGGCAGTTCTTGTTGCACGCTGTAACTTTTTTGAGTGTTTTTGCTCCTCAGTGCAGTAGTCTGACTACTCTTAATTTTCTAATAAGAATTGTAAGACATGGATCAAAGCTGACTGGTTGTTTAGGTATTAATATTTAAAAAGACAATCTGGTTTTAATAATAATTTAAAAAGGACAAAGGCATTCTGGGAATTACTTTTGATATTTTTAAGTTGTGCCATTGTTGCATTTTTAAACATTTCAGTAAAACTGATATTATAATAGGAATGGTGTTTATACAAAGACCCTTAAATTTCTGTTAAACAACTGTGCTGTGTCTTAAATGACAAGAAATCTTATCTCGCACATGCCAAAGGCATGCTGAAGATTTTTCCAACAGCTCTGATTCATCTCCTTGAATTCATTTTTTCTTAGAGGTACAGTATAGACAATCATTTTATTAACAACCAGCTGTTTTAATATTCATTGCAATAAAGAAATTATTCTTCTAGAACCCTCAGCACAACTGTTTCTGTATTGTAGAGCCAAACAAGACTAATTAGTGCCAGAATTAATGAGCCTTTCCATATCCATATGCCATATACACTATAATTCATCTGCAGTTTAATCACTAACTAAAAATTTAGAACTGACTGCAGGGAGACAAGACTCGATTAAGTGATTCCTTGCAGGCCTGTATTCCTTTGTGTCTGACCATTACACAGAAGCTCAGATCACAAGAAGCTTGTGCACACACACACGCACGCACACACACACATAATGTGCAACCATCCAGACAACCAGCAGCCACTGCAGAATAGGACAAATGCACAGTGAAGGAAAGGCAGGCTATGCTGTTCTTACAGTGCAAAGCACATGGGATAGAGCTGAAGATATCTTCAAGCCATTTGTGGCTCTTTTCGGTGTCACTACAGTGCCAAGTGAGTGATTACTTCAAGCTACTTCACTTAGCAATATATATTTCACCTTTAAAGCTCTCACAGTGGACTTCTATGAAATTACTTAAATTCACTACAGTTTGATAAACAGTTGATTCACTGGACAGGCTAAGTCCCATGTTCTGGTGGACAGAAATTCTGTCTGTACCAGTAACAAAACTCTCACAAAGGCGGTTGGGAGTTTTTCCACCAATGCAAGTGGAGTAGAATGAGGAGCAGGTCTTATGTTAGCATTAGGGAAAACGTTTGGCCCTCATTTTGCCTTCTTATCTGTAGACATCAACGTGTTCTACAAAGAAAAATAGCTATATTAACATCTTTTTGTATAGAGGAAGCTGGAGCACAGAAAGATAACACAGCTTTCCTAAAATCTGATGATAATTTGGCAGAAGAGCTGCAAAGAGAACCCCCATTTACGGACTCCCATTTCTGTGCCCTATCCACAGAAACATGCTGCCTCCCAGTGCTGTCTAGATACACCAGGCATCTGTGGAGCTGTATTTTTAGCCTTGATATTCTCTTTGGCTGGAACTGAGCCATGAAGATTCACAGCAAGCTAAAGACTGTAAATATCCCTTAGACTTTATAGGAGGAAAACTGGCATAATATCAAAGCAGAACAAGCACTTTCTTAAATTTCAGTTTTGCTAACTGCTGCCATATTTAAAAGATTTCCCTGAAAAATAAGAAAGAACCAACCAGCTGCAGTATGCTGTAAACAAGCAGAAATTAGAAGGAAGAGTTCCTGCACACTATATCATGTTATGGCAACAAAATCAGTTTTTCAGAACTACAAATCATGGAGGTTTCAGGACTTTTTCAGACTTAATGACTTATGCTGGTCATTAAAACATGAACAAAAAATCTCTTCATCTCCTAGTAATACTGTAAACATTGGTTTTCTCCCAGCCCACTTTGTTGTAGGAGAAGACCAAATATCCCCATGCATTTCAGATGCCCAAGCCTTTCTCAAAATTACATTACCACTAAAATATTAAGGCTCCATTGTTGGATCAGAATTTGTTTAAAAATTCAGAACCTATTTTCGTCCTCTTTTGGGGGGTGTCTTTTGAGCTATGTTGATCCACAGCAAACATGCTTATTTGAAGGTAACATAATATTCTGTAAAGCTGAGGTCTCATGGAAGGCTGGAAAGAAGTATTGTACAGAGATCAAGTAGCACATAGACACACTTTGTTTTGTGTGTGTCATGACAGCGTTAGTCCTCAAGAATATGAGGATTTGTTTTCTCCAGCAAACACTTAATTTCACTAAACAAATAGTCCTGAGAAAAGGTGAGTAAAAAATACGGAGTTCTGCTACATTGTCAGGAAAATACCTAAGTACCCTGAGTGACTTCTGAGTGAAGTGCCAGGGAAAATCAGCCTGGTGCAGTCTCCTTGGCGGGACATAGTACGGGTTCTGCAGGCATACTTTCACAATAAAGAATTGGACTGTTTTTATAGGAACATTTTATAAAAGTTGCAACATAGAGTATACAGCAGTTCTTTTGCTTGTAAACTAATGACTGCTTCTCCCTCGATGTGCTGTTTCTGAGTGGAAGAATTTTCTCAGCAAGTTAGTGCTCTAAATCAGTTCTTCTGTGACACTGGATCAGTGTGATTAACATTCACTTTGCAGAGGAGAAGAGCTTGGATAGCTTCTACATTCATTCTGCTTTTCTCTTCACTCCAGACGCTATTCCTTCCGCTCAACAGTCATTCCCCTGGATACCATTCCTTTCTGATTAACACAGGGGAATTTCCCCAAGCCATGCCTTGCAGGCAGTATGTTTCCCATGACATGTTCCCACATTACTTGCAGCCAAAGGAAATTTAAACATTAAAACTTACCAATAGGGAAAGCAAAAATTGATATTACCTTCCATGTATTACTTTCTGAGTCTTGAGGCTAGATGATAAGAGGCCACTAGCAAGTAGCTCATTTCTTATAGAGAGAACAGCTTGGTTAATAACATGAAAAACTCAAGCCAGTGTAAAAACTTCTAAAAAGATTCCAGGAAGATCACATGAAAAATGCAAACATTCTGCTACCTCTGAGATACGGGGTCTCTATGGGCCTTAACCAGGACAGCATGTAAAAATGCTGCCAGTGCTGAGAACAACTTTTGCTGCAACGCATTATTAATACTTGGTATCTGTGCATTTTGGTGCTACAATCAGAGCAGGGTAATTAAATTGTTACTTTAATGTGGAGAATACACTGACCTTTCCTTCCAACTGTTGAAACAATGGGCAGGGAGGACAATGTTAAACCACAGGGTGTTTTTGGACTGCCCATTGTTAACACCCGTGTCTCTCTCTTTTCTTTCTTTTTTTTTTTCAGAATGAGGTGGCGATGCTTCTCAAGCCAATATCAGAGAAGATTCAGGAAATCCAGAGCTTCAGAGAAAGAAACAGAGGAAGTAAAATGTTCAACCACCTCTCGGCCGTCAGTGAAAGCATACCTGCACTTGGTTGGATAGCAGTGGTAAGTTACGCACAGGCCAGTCGGGAGGGCTGCTGTAAATCTCCTTCTGGATGGTGTGGCCCAGATAGGTCCAAATCTTGCAGAACTTTGTAGTCTCATCTGCATAGTTCTTCAGTCTACTACACCTAAGAAGGTGTTTTATAATACACCTAATACATCAGGGAAGGTGTCTAACTAATGTTTTACCTCCTTTCTCCTTCTGTTGTTTCCTGCTACCATGGGTTGATGGTCCTAGTCTCCTAAACCAGGCCCATATGTCAAGGAGATGAATGATGCTGCTACCTTTTATACTAACAGGGTATTAAAGGACTACAAGCACAGGTATGTTGCCAAGTCCCAGTATCTACTAGCCACAGTGAAAGAAGAGAGCATTAACCTTACTAATAGGGTTCACAATACCATCACAAAAAGCATTCTGTAAACAAAAAAGCATTTGATAAGATCTGATTTCAGTAGTTGATTTTCCTCACCTTCTCTTTGACCTGCAGTGTGTTGCATTGAGAATGGCAGCAGCACTAGCAATGCTGGTTTTCACTCTCTGCCAGTTATATGATTATATTTAATTTTCTGGGGTGCCAGAAAGTTGTCTAGCTATCTGCTATGTGTCCTTGTCTCACTTGTGCACTCATGCTGTTGCTGTTCTTGCTCTCTGCTTGAAAATGTGCATTTAGTTGCTAGGTATATACAGCTGAGCATCTACTTCCATAGCTCCCAAAGTGATTTTTCTTTGTACTACTGCATTGTTCTTAAAGAACACAAGGAATTCATAGAACAGTTCCATGAACGAGATCTGTGAGCTGGCAGAAAGAGAAAAAATATAGGTCCTTCCTATGCCCTCTTAAACAAAGTCATGTATAAATCCTATTGATTTGGTGCTTTTTGAGGCTAGATTTTGGCTTTTTATATTTATATCCTCAATGAAAAACAGTATTTGCAGTTAAGTTTTTCCTCTGTAGTGAGGAAAACTTTATGTATATATATTTAAATATATATAAACCTTATGTATATATTTTATTTATTTTATATGTTTATCATATTAGCTATATATTTTATATATATTAAATAGATATTATCTATTATTCTGGAAGCCTTAGGTTACCTGCTTGAGGTAATTGAAGATTTTTACAATGTAGCTTTGGAAGTACTTATTCTTTAGCAAAATAAAGTCTCACATAAAGGTATAAACAGGCTGCGCTAGTGAGGTATAAAGTTAGTTCTTCTCCTAATAAGGAATTCTTTTCCTGTTTTTCACTGAATATTTGACCAGATCACAATGTCTTCCAAAGCAGTGGAAGGCTGTCTTTTGACTTCAGTAGGCTTTGGATTAAAAAACCATCGACCCAGATCCTCAGCAATATTAAACATCAAGCTCCAAAGGAAATAAATAGGGGGTAGGCACCCAAACCCTTGTGAGCATCCAGTCCATAGCAGTCACTGTTCAGTAGCTGTTCTCATTCGGAGCTTCATAAGTAAGGACTGCATCTTACAAGCAGTTTCTCTTTCTGTCCATACTTGTTCTCGCTTACTGTCCCAACAGAAGACTTAAGCCTCCCAAACAATCATTCCAGAGCCAGCTTTTGGCTTGTACTTTTAAAATTCTTGATGGATAAATATTTTAGTCAGATGACTATAACATGATCCAATATTACACTGGCTACATATGAACTTGCAAGCTAGAATGTTTTACAGAACCCATGGATATTTCTTTTTCTAGATTCAGGACCCTGAGACTGAGTCTGGGTAGCTGCTACAGAGCTCCAAATAGCTTCAGCGCTTCTTCAGCTGACTGTGAGCCTGAGCAGGATGACAACACACCCTTCCAGCAGGAAGCAGTGTGTGCCAGAGGCACCCTTTGTCCTTCTTTGTCCTCTGCAGGGGCCTAAAAGCTCTCCAGTGTAGTGGGCCTGAGCATGTTCAGCACTGGGCTGGCTTGCTGCCTGCTAACTGATTTGTCCGTGGCTGTAGGGCAGACGCTGGGCTTTACCTGCTTTAAGCATGAATAGCAATGCTTTCTGGTTTTAAGTACAAACATCCACACCTATAAATATTGTCTCTGTTTTTACAGTGATGAACGCCATGTTGATTGGGTGAAGTCATATCTGAACATCTGGTCTGAGCTTCAAGCTTATATCAAAGAGCATCACACCACAGGTCTCACCTGGAGTAAAACTGTAAGTACCCCGTACCTCTCCCAGTAACCAATTTGACTTTTAATGTAGGTCATTAGCTCAGGAAAAATAAATATCTAGGCCAGGAGCAGAAGTTATGGTCAACGGACTTCCCAACCAAGCTGATAAAAGCTTGAGAGGCAGGTGGAGAAGATGTATCAGGCCTCTGTGGTACGAGTTTTGAGAAAGAGAGAAGAATTATTTAGGATGATTACAACTATAATCCTCAGTTGCAGATGGTGAGGAAAGGCATAGTTCTCCAGGCCTGATACAGTAGAATGTAGGAACAAAAAGAAAACCAAAATTTAAAAGGCATGCCAGAAGAAAAGAAAATTAAGTAAGCATGATGGAGGAAGGAAAAGAGTGGTGTAAAAAATCTGAACAAGAGAGATTTAATAACAGGAAAAAGAAACACAAGGAATTCATACCAAATTCTTACTCCATAGATAGCCATCTTTATAAAACTATTATTTTATATATACAGAGATAGTTTCTGAAATACATACTTCATATATAGATACAGATAGTATATATAACTGTGTGCTATTTATGCTCTCTCTATATTTATATAAACATCTCCTCTGTGTTACATCTGAGATGTATGGCAATGAATATTGTTCTCTAAGAGAAGTATAAACATGAAGAATTAATTTTCTGCTGGGCATAAATGTAAGAGTTTATGTCCCCTGTCTGCATTAGCATAATGTGCTCATGTTTATTATCAAGTTACGAGAATTGTTGAAGTGTATTAAAAGTATAATCAACCGACTCTTCGCCATCATCATTTCCTAAACTTCACCAGTGCACACACATACTTCCACATGCAGTCATTCACACCAAGGCTATCATTTCTTCTGTATAGGTAAATAGAGTTTTTGAACATTGAATGACTATTAAGAGGACTGACGTAGACCACCAGATAATTTAATTCCCAGACCAAACCACTGTAACAATTCAGGAACATAAGAAAGTAAAACAGAGCTTTATGATGGAATGTATCTTAACATGGTATCTGGAAAAATTACTTCATGTCTCCTGCATGGAGGGGACAGTCATGTGAAAGAATGTATATTACTTGTGCTCAGAAACAGACTTTGCAACTTCCTCTTCAGTAGACATTGTACAAGGCCTTACAGTATTCAAGAACAAGTTCAAACATGGGAGAAACTATGATCTGTGTGTACTTTTGAGTTTGAAGCAATGCAAAAATGTTTAAACCTGACAAATTGAAAGACTGGAATGATCTGCTGCTTTGTAGGTTTCTGTAGTAAAAATTTAAAATATTAAACATGATTCTCTGTCTTAATTTAGTACAAAATTTCACACATTCTACTCTACATTTCATACATTCTACTCTATTTTAATGATGGAATGTGAAAAGAACTGATGATTTTTAAATGATTATTAGAAAAGGAAAAGAAATTGTAGCACCCTGTAAGCAGAATTAGCCTGAGAATCTGGAACAAATTTAGTTTGGTAATACAGAGAAAGATACATGTATATGAATATATCTTACTTTAATAGAACTTTACAAGTATGGAAGTAGTGTTATAGAGATTTGTTATATTTGTTACATAATATAGGAGGAAACCTCAGTGCTGTGAGTACTGGTAATCTTATACAAAAATGTAGCTATTGCAGATCATATTTGACTGGTCTTAAAAGCATCTCAGCCATCACATCTCTCTATTTCCTTTGCTTTAGCTGTGCAGGAAATTGCTGAATACATATCTAGGTGTGATTTGTTTATTCATATTAAACGTAGTTTACTGCAAACAGTGCTTATTACATCTTGAGTGATGAGTCCATTACTGCATCTGAAGTATTGATTTCACTCAGTTTGGATATCACTTCGATTTGAAAGAAGTTGTCTTGGAAGTATGGCTCATTTAAATTATCATTCACGTAATGTGTGCCAGAAAGATTAAGTTGCAAACACATTTCTTAAGGATGTATAATTTTTTCAAGTTTTACTGTATGAGTAAGGAAAGTGTGAGCGAGTGTAAGGAAATTAGAATCCAGTAAGTTAGCAGGTTGTTTAAATAGCTTGTTGTTTAAATGTTGTTTAAATATTTTTTATGAAGCTTGGTAACAAATACGTTCAAGAAAGCAATGAGTTACTAAAGTGATAATTTGATTTTTGTTATATATTTTAAGGTGAGAGTGAAAGTCACAGATTCATGCCGTGTGAAGTTAAGCATAAAGGTTTGCAGAATCAGGGCCTAGACAGAAATATGATACATAAAAGCCGTAGAAATATTCCAGACACAGTTGTTAATCATGGCACACAGCAGCTTCCACTTATATGCATAAAAGGAAAAAGCAGTAGTTTGGCAAGGCATTAAGAAAGTGGTACATTTATAAAAGGGAGACGATACAGAAAAGCTATTTTATTACAGAGGGAGAGAGAAAGAAAGAAAGTCTTTGGCCAGTATAAGTACACATTTATAAGTACACTATACCAATAATGTAGCCTTCATATCTGCAGAAGTCAACAAAGCAATGCTAGAAGCGTTATACAAAAAGCTGTTAAGTGATATATTTGGGTATTTCTAAAGAGACTACAAATTCAGGGAGAACATTAACTACTGCTTCTCTTAGAGCTGTACTCTCATAGCTTCAACTGCAACAAAACCCCAGTAGCATCAGCCTGAATGGATTAAGCTTGGGTTTCCAAAAAAGAGGGGACAGGTTTTTTAATGGGCAGTTGGCCTCTTTACCTATAGGGGCTGTATACTGTGGTGCACACATTTCTGGCCGTGCTCCACAGCAGTATCACAAAGCCGTGTGGTTTCCAGCCCCCATGTACCCGTCCATCAAGCTGCAGAGGCAGCTGCAGCCAACCTTGGAACAGATATTAGTGCATACAGTAGTGTTCCTGGCTCTGGCAATAGCACACAGGAAGACACTTTAGAGGAAAGTTAAAGAAATGCATTAATAAATTAAAAGACACACACTAAAACAGATGCAAAAAGTTGAAATAATGGCTAAGCAGTTGGCTCTGATAATAATAGCTACCTCTATTAGCTTTATAATGAATTGGTGACAAAAACAGATGCTTACTGATTTTTGTATCTGCCACAGTTCTCTCTCCTTATTCACTTTGGCCCTGATTCTGCCAAGATGTGTAATAATAGTTTATTCCTTGAGGCCATCCTATTGAAATGTATGGGACAGTGTGAGGAGAAAGCCTAGAAATCAGCAGAGCTTAGCACCTCAAGACCTTTGTGTATTTGAGCCGCTTCTGCTACCCGTGGAAAATGGTGGTACAAAACTGGATCCTCCATAAATCATAGGCATTTCAAGACATCATAGGTACAGACAGGATATTTGTTGATGTGTTCACAGAAGAAAACTACATTTTAGAATGTGCGTGTTCATAAGCAGGATTGTCTCAGGGAATAAAATGTGCCACTCTGTACTTTCATCATAATCTAAAGTTTTCATTTTAATTAATGTTAACTAGATTGTGCATATGTCAGGGAAAACACGCCTGTCAGTGGAAGTCAGATGGATCTACAATGTTTCCTTTAAAGTACAATTTTGGAGTTCATTATTTTGACTGTAAAGTGTGTGCCTCCATCTGCCACAAATACACCCTGTGGGGAGTAGCAGTTCACTATACTCACTATATCTCAATTATGCCATCTTGATAATGGGAACAATAGTAATTACCAACCTAATGGAGATTTGCAAGTTTTCATTTGCTAAATTAAAAAAACGGATACGACATTCTCAGATGTCAATGAGTTTTATGCAAAAAGTGTTATTATAATGAGATGTTTTAAACATCCAGTGTAACATTTTTCCCATGCAGCAACTGTTAAGTTTGGTTGCTACAACCATCTGACTTGAACATGAAATCACAGCTTACAGCTGTACAGCTGTAACAGTAACCTATGTCTTTTATCAGTTTGTTACTAATAAATAGCAAGTGCCCCCCGGCCCCGGCTCCCGCTGCCATAAGGGATTCTACTGAAGCATGGCTCTTTCTTCCCTCCCTCCCTACGGTTTTTTTGGCGGTGCAAAGAAATGAACAGCTGTAATGTAAGCTCACAAGAATGCCTCATAAAAGTTTGTTTGCTACAAGGTCTGCATGAGTAAGATGGGGGAAGTGAAACTTCTGCTCTAATTTCTGCAGGTTAACTTTGCAGCAAGAAAACAACCAGCAATGAGAGATTGCTGTAGTTTCCTGTACATCAAATAAGTGTTAAGAAACAAATCTTACTCGGGGATAATTGTCCTAAATGTTCCTCTCACTTGCAGGTGGAGCTGAAGGCAGTTTTCGCTCTTTGTATACAGTTGTCATTTAGGACAAATTTTTCCAGCAGGATTTGAAGAAGTACTCACAAATTAGAGGTGAATTTCTTTACAGTGTTTGGCTTAATACGGAATTTCACTCAAGTGATGAATATCCCCCCAACCCCATTTACAAATCAAAACAAATTCTTGGGAGGAAGCCTGCATCTGTACAGCAGTTGATGCAGTTGAAGCAGTTGAGATTTATTTATATCCTGTTCTCATTGAAGCCAATACTGTACCTTCAAGTCTTTTTTCCTTCCATTAAAATATATATATATTTATAACTAATTATATAGTATTCTGAAAACACTCTTTAAGTTGAAGTTCTGCACAGGTTACACGTATGGCTCAGAACCACTGAGAAGAGCCATCATAATTCCTACATTAGCCTGTGTGAGTGCATTTATACTAGTCTCAGTACAGACCTTGGCCATTTCATGCTTGTCTAAAATAATCACCTCCACACATTTTCCTATAAAATAACACTGCTTCTCTCCTGTACTATCAAAATACTTTCTTGCAGTGTATCACCTCTCTAAATACTGAGGTGAACAAGCTGCAAAAGACCAACTTCTGCAGGCAAAAGTCTCCTATTATCAATTTAGAAGACCTTGGCTGTGTAAAACATTTTTGACTGGGTACCTGTGAAGATGTAAGCACCATTTTAAACCCTGAACAGGTGACAAATGGCAGAAGTGTATTAAAAGGGGCTTCACAGTTTGCAAACTCAACAGATAAGTAATTCTGCTGAGACCCAGTAACAAGAAAAAAGCGCCTAGTCTGGTTTTTGTTGTTTTGTATCTTAACTCTCAAAGATTACAGGCCCTGCAAGTCAGCTGTTTCATCTAGTAAATGGTGTATCTGAGGGCAGCATAACCCTTTGCAGACAGGTGGCTTAAATACGGTAGGTAATAGAACTGTTGTGCTAAGCTACTTTTACACAAAAAAACACCTTAACAAGAGCTCTGTGCCCCTAAGTCACAGTCCACCTGTTCCCAGAGGTTGATACATGATATTCTGAGCTTCATGATTCTTGTCTTTGGCTGTGCATATGTATGGGAAAAACAATACAAAATGCTGTAATCATTTTAGGTGTGAAACTAGGATTACTGAAAAGGGGGAGAGGTGGAAAACAGAGATACCTTTTTTTAAGGAGAATGTAGTCCCCATTAGGATTTCTGTTTACCTGCTGCCTTGAAAAGGAGGCTTTTCAATAAATTAAGGATGGGATTTTATACCTCTATCTAAGCCACCTGTTGCATCAGCCACAAATAGATATTTGCACCTTAATATGAATGACAAATAAAATAGGTACTGTATATTATATATGTGCATATGTAGTTTATTTATGTGCATTGTATAGATATTTATAATTTGTTTGTCCTCAGTAAAAATGACTATTACAGTTATAAGATGTGGGTATCCACTTATATGCTCTACAGTAGGTTCCCACCGTAAGAACTTTGTTCCCCGCCATTTCCATGCTGCGCTGTGTCAGCTTTAGGTGGCTGTTTGTACAGAGCCTGGCACATAAACTCGTCTATCCCCTCTCGTCTGTCCCCAGGAGAGCAGCACGCCCATGTAATAACATTATGTGGTTCCGACTCAGCTCTGCCCTGCTGCCACAGGGAACCAGTGACAGAGACAGGAGATGCTGATTAGGGCTCCTTGCTGCTACAATACCACAAATACAATAACAGTGATATAGAAGGCTAACCCAGTGAATTGTTCAGCAAATGTGGTTCAGGAAATACTAACATCTCTGATAAGACATAAAAAGAAATTCTTGCTGTCTCTCAGTAGCTGGGTTTAAACCTAAAGACATGTAAAGCTGCATATGGCCACCAAAAATTACAGAGAGTATGGCATCCAGAGCACATGTGTGATGCACAAACTTCATTTTGTTTCTCTAACAAGACTGGCTGTTGTACTGTGCACCAGAGGAGAAATGTGCGCTAAGCAAGGCCCAGCTCCCTTGAAGCAAAGGGCTTCTTCACTCATCTCTACTGTACTTTCAAGGGAGGTAAATGAAATTCAGCGTAGGTGAATTTTGTCTAGCCAGCTGCCTCAATGTAAACAGTCACTTCTTTATTCCACTGAGTCAGCTAGGTAGACAGCAGGGAGAAAAAGAAAAGTACCTCACCATTCTGCCAGTCCTACAAGATAAAGGTAGAAATACAACACACTTTGAGGTTGTACTGCAATCCTGCAAATTCTTCCACAGTGATAATATGCATTTATCAGCCCCAGGTCTGTTAGCAGCTTCAGATACTGTCTCCAAGAGAAGCTGCTGAGGCACAGTCAATGGGAGGCCCTTGAGCCTCTGCAAATTGCTCTGGGCTATCCAGCAAGGAGGAAGCCCTGACCCATTCCTGTCACCCCATTCAGATCATTGTTTAGTAGGAGGCTGAAGACAATTTTCTTCCCTGAGAGAAAATTTCTGAAATTCTGAAAAATTCTGAAAATTTGTGAAAATTTCTGTCCTCTACAGTACTATTACTACATAGTTGTAGGGCCTGCATCTTCTGTTCTTGATAGGACCTTTCTCAGAGAATTACATTTTTCCCCCATTTCAGAAAGCCTCAGGAACAAGATTTATACCACATCAAGTTCTCTGTGATACAAAGCGAACAGGTTAAATGTTTATGGCTTGGTTTGGTATTACATTTTCACGAACTAAGGCTGAAGCTATCTGTTCCCTCACAATTCTTACAAGGGGCGTATTTGCAAATGATGAAGAAATGACCACACCGACACAGTAATGAGACAGTCAGCTATCAGCATAACTTGATGTGATGTCTACAGACACCACAGCACTGAGAACAGCAGCTGTTACCACGGCAAACAGCTGAAATAAAAGAGGAAGAAAGGCGGCTTGCAAATAACCGCCTTTGCTAGTCCAAATGTCTCTTAATACTCTTTGTATAAAGATACACTGTTGTTAACATCTGCTTGAAGCTAAGCTGAAGAGTTATTTGCAAATAGCAAGGCTGGTAAGCACCTGCTGCTTTAGGAAAGATGAACTTTTGCGGGCGTATAACATGCTATTTTATTCCCAGCAGCTCTCACAAACACCACCCTATACAGAAAAGAAATGAATGGACTTTCTGAAGGGCACTTTAGTTGAAATTGGATAGGACTACACACAAGTATTGCCAGATACCAGAACAGTTTAAGAGTCTGGTTCAGAAATATTCTAGAGCCTGAGGGTCTAAGTGGTCTTAAGAAGGTGACTAAGAAAAGGAAACCAATTGCCAGTGACTTAGGTTGATGATATGGAGGTCTATGCATTAATAGGGTCAAAACTAATCAAAAAAGAAAGTTCCTGGAGCCACCCCTCTAGTCTGGTTTTAAAACTGCCTTTTGCATCAGCGTGCTTGAGTACAACACAGATCCCATCTCCCCGGCATGCAGGGAATGCAAGCAGTGCAAAGCGTTTTTTGCATTTCCAGTTCACTCATGCCTTCTGTGCCCTTGTGAGAGTTTCACTGAGCCACTCTTCCCACAAAAAATTTCACATCACTTGAATGCATGCTTGATTTCAGTCAGGTAAATCAAAACGACAAAGAAAAGAAGATAAAAGCCTAAGTGAGACTGAGCCCTTCTTTGCAGCATGTCTCTGTACGCCTTGTCATTAGTGAGACTTGTCTGTCTATTCCATGCTGTTTAATTTCAACTGGGGATTGTCGTACTGGATGTGTCCATGCAATAAGATTGTAGATCTACAGTGGAGCAGTTAGTCCTGGCCTGTACTTTAGCAATCTTTTTTGACTTTGATTTGCCCTTTGATTTTGCCTAGCCTAAATTATGACTGAAGTTGTTTGCAGTTTCCGGAATGGAGCTGGATTTTCAGACCCTGGCCATAGATGTTCAGACATAATTAAAAATAGCACGATGCTCTGTTAGCTTGTGTAGCTGTAACTCAGGTCATAAACGAAACAAGAATTTGTCATGCAGGAGAAAAGTTAACAACAAAGGTTCAATCCATCTCTCATTTCTGTGATTCCATAAGATTATAAGGAAAAATGGGAAGGATGGCTGAACCCCGTATGTCTTCCGAGACCCTGTGACAGCTCCTGTGTTGTTATTAGGTGTAACCCAAAATCTTTTGAGCTCAGTGGAGATAGCCGCTGACTTTAGTGGTTGGATTAGGCTTGCAAAGAAAAGAGGAGGCAGATGGGCAGCTTTGAGTGCAAGGGATAAATTTTTGTTTCCTACTATTGAAACCCACTCAGAGGACTAGAATGTCTTCACTGCTATGGTCAAGAGCTGAGATTTTTGACTAGGCTTCACTTCTCATCAGTGAGTACTGCTCTAGAAGGAAAATATGCTTCTAATTGCCCAGATCCTTTCCCAACTCTGCCCTTTCTTGAAAAGTAAATAAGACATTCTCCAGTCACACAAAACCATGTCCAAATTTGATTGAAGTATTTAAAATCCTTCTGTGGTGTTTGTGTTTTTACTAGACAATTCTTTCAGAGTTCTGGGAGAGAGATCATCCACTCCCCACAATTAAATTCCTCTGAGTTTTGCTTCCACTTTGGTTACTAGACCTTCCCATACTTGTGTTGCCATTTGGGAAACTGTCTTTTGATACACACTGCTCAGCAGCATAATTTGAGCCTGGAGTCTCCTGCTTGGATCAGCGACGGCCTTCACTTTGACGCTTGAGGCAAAGAGACTGGTAGAGTGACCACTATTCTGTGTTGTATGCAGAATACCCAGATAATTCCTGCATCTTTTTTTTCTCCAATGCATCTTTGCAGCCTTTGCAGAATTTAATTGGTGTTAATTACAAAAGGAAATCAGCTGCTTCAGCTTCTAGGTGACAGTTGCTCCTCAAACAATGACTTTCACACACAAGTTTCTGGGAAATCACAGCACTATATTGATGCAGGTGGAAGCCATAAAAAATGTTTGGGAAATCAGATGTCCAAATTTTTATCTCAAGCCACAAGTTAATAACCACTACTGCCAGTACTACCATTAATCTACTCACATAAAGCATACATAATTCACAGCTGCATGTTCACACTGCAGTGTGAACAGTGAGTGCCATTTCTAGGTAGCTGAGTATTTTAAAAAGCCCTGCAAATGCAATTTTCATAATTCTGGATAACCAGGACATAGTGAATTCAGTTGCTATGGTTGCAGGCAACAGATAGGGAAGCTCTCTACTGCACCTCAGGCAGCAATAACTGATTGTGCCACTAAATCCACTTACATTCTTTTTTTACTACAGTAATTCACACTTGTGCTGACTCCACTGCAGGTAACATTACTGGCATGAGCACAGGCAGGAAGACACGCACTGTAAATCGAGGGCCCAGTGGGGAAGATGTCCCCAGTCTAAAATAATAACCTGTAATTACTAAGTACGTATGCAGAAATGCTCAGAGTTAAATGTATCCATGCAACAATGAAATGTCTCTAAGAGCAGTCCACATCAGAATCTGGTTCTGGTATATCTTGACAGTAAATGATAATTCCAAAAAGGGATTCTTCTCTTTTGTTTACATTTGATTAAAAGCATTTAATAGCATTTAATAGAATGCTATTCTAGAAGAGAACTCATTTTTTTAAGAGATCACAGATCCTTTCAGAAACAATCACACTGTGCTACTACATCAGCTTCACTACTCCCTGAGTACCAGGAATTCAACGAGTCTTCTTCATGCAGTGCAATTTTAATGCCACTAATGTGACAAAGAATCTTGTGATATATTTATCACTAACATATTCCATAAACAGCTCTTTCAAATGCGACAGTACCTATATGCTGAAGACCCATATGTGAAGAGAAGGGTTACATTAAGATGTTAATTAATGATATTATTACCTTTCCATGCTACTCTAATTAGGGTCATACTGACTGAGAGGTTTGAATGCAGTTAGGTACTCAAATGTGCCAAGCGTTTTTTTTTAAATCATGTTGAAGAATAAAAATGCACGTGCAACTCAGCCCCTTTCCCATTATCGGTTTGAGATCACAGGCTAAAACTAGTTTACTTTTTAAAAAATAGCTACAGCTTTCACTCCTGTGAGATGCATAAACTGAATGGATCCTCTGACGTTTCAGTTTAGTGGAAAGGAGAAAGGGGTGGCATCGTAAACAGTTAAAAATACCCCCTGAGTCCAGCTAAGCAATATCTATTTCCAGTATTGATTACCAGGGATGCATTTTTAACAACCTGTATCTCCTAACAAAGGTAGCAAATTAGAGTAGCTGTGACTCTGTAAGTCCCTGTCATTTTTCCACTGTATCTGCCCACCTAATAAATATGTATTAGTGCAATGCACAACACCTGTATAAGTAGCTAAATTTGTCAGAATCCATCTAATTTTTCACAACTGTTCTTCTAAAATAGTCTCTGCTCTGCTGCAGAGATGCTGTCTGGATGAGCAATTTCTGGAATCAGAGTGACGCTTAGTGGCAAGACAGAAAAAGTGATTCTCAGCTTCTCAGATTCTATCTTTTCTATTAGTAGGACGCATAAAATTTTAATCAGCTCATTATCAGTATTTTCTGTTTGCTTGATAATATTATATATGAGTATTACAATTCAAACCAAAACATGTACTTTTGATTACGCAAACTAATAGAATGATTGCATTACTTACTTTATCAAGGCCCCCTCACTCATAATTCATGTGCTGTGATCTCCTGCAATAGAAAAAAAGAAAAAAAGAATTTGAGAAATCAGAAAATACTGAATTTGAATCTGCAATCCAAATCTTTGCAGATTATTTGAACCGTCTGAAGAATAGCATTTTACATCCTTTATACAATTTAGCATCTTGCATATGTATAGCTGACTGTTCATGACCGTCCCAGTTATTTGTTAGACAACACATTTTCTGTATGTTTCTGAATGCACATCAAGTTATGGCTTACTGAATATGGTATCTGAAAAAAAGGAGACATTTTCACTTTTAAATATGATAAGTGTTTACATATCACCTATCGTATGTACATATAATAAATTATGGAGTCTTTACTATTAAAGATGTTTAACAATAGTCTTGACAAGCATTTCATAGAATTATTTTAGGTGGAGTAGTTCTGCAGCAGAGTAGCAGTGTGGACTATCATCAGCCCTTCCAGCCTTGTTTTCATTGATGCAGGGAAAGACTCATAGTGTTAAGTTCAACGATGGTACCAGAAGTTCTTCTGAGCCTGTGGCTGCCTGGAGTCACTGAAACTCACAGTATCCAAGGATGTTAATAAGTAAGAGCTATCATAATACAATGTTCCTTGAAAAACTGTATTTAAAAATAATCATCTCCATCTGTCTCACACAGGGTCCTGTTGCATCACCCATGTCTATGAGATCCGTTCTAACCAGTGGGTCATGCCTCTCTCCACCACCTCCACCACCGCCACCACCACCTGGACCTCCCCCCATCTTCGATACAGAAACCGTGAAGGATGAAGGAACGGCATCTCGCTCAGCCCTATTTGCACAGCTTAACCAAGGAGAGGCAATTACCAAAGGTCAGGAGAAAAGAAAACAAATTTTGACCCTTGAGTCAAACTACATCAACAGCTGCTATATGTACTGACCCAAATTCCACCAATGTTTTTAAGTTACATTTAGGCAACTCAGATCTTTCTGAGGTTTGCACTGAGTCTGCTGGATGGGACTGCATACCAAAACTTCCTTCAGAAGTAACAGCACTCAAATTTGTTCAGCATCCCTGAAATTCACACCATTTATTTAGAAATCTTCATTTAATTTTAAGCTAGACATCTTCAATCCCCAGTAGCTGGTGAACCTTAAATTTGCAATTGCAATCAGAATTTATTCCCGTTTCTGATTCACAGTCAGTGTACCAACCTGCGTCAAAATGTGTTACGTGTTAAGTGAAAAGGTATGGCTCACAGATCGGTGTGATAAAGCTTTTTGTATTAATACGGGACAGTTGTAATTAAAGTGGATGGCTGTGAGTTTAAATATATACAATTGATATATCTGCATTTAATGCTGTACAGATAGGTCAAATTATAAAAAGAATCTCACTTTTATGGATGTAAAATTATGCAACAGCAAGCTCATAGAGCTCTCTACAGACAGAGAGGGACTAAAAGACATTGCTGCATTTCCTGTCAAAGATTTTAAGACAGCCCACCCACAGTAAAAAAGGTTTTATGTGAATTGCTAAAAATATGCATGCGGTTACACTTTAGGTGGTTACACAGGCAAATCTTGAGGAAATAAAAATGTAAATTCATAGGATAATTTAACACAATCGCAAAGGATTTAGATCTTTCTTATTTAAATATGAATACCCTTAGGACAAGAAAACAGACTCTCTTTTATAAGCACCTTTCTTTTTTTAAGGGCTTCGACATGTCTCTGATGACCAGAAGACTCACAAGAACCCCAGCCTACGTGCCCAAGGTCCATCCGTTCGTTCTCCCACGAAAAGCCATACTCCAAGTCCCACCTCCCCCAAGAATGCCCCACAGCAGAGTCATGCCCCTGTCTTGGAGCTGGAGGGAAAGAAATGGAGAGTGGTGAGTTCCAGTCACACGTCTGAGTTGCACCCTGCACATTGCGAAACAGCTTGAGCAGTGAACGTCTTGCAAAAGGTTGTCCATGATCAACATGCAACAAATCAATGTTGCAGCTAAAATGGGCTGATTCTGCATTACTCTGCCTTGCTGCAGCTTAGCTGTTATTAATCTCTAGGATCTAAAGTTAATTCATTTCTCTCTGAGAATCTGAGACAGTTCATCTGAACTGGAGAATGTCAAAATCAGACAGTCCCCCAGAAAAAAAATCCAGTGGAGAATTCCAATTAAAATCTCTTCTTTAAGGCCACTCCTGTGAGAGAACATTATCACAGAGCACTTTCTCCATCTTTGTTAACCAATGGAATTATACATTTATTTTTCATCATCCATTCCATGCAAACACCTCGCCCATGCTTAAAAGTGCAGAAGTGTTTTCCTTTTGCTCAATCTACAGATGGAAAAAGATAGATTTGTTTAAAGCTTGGGATTTATTTTATGGAGCCATATACCAAAGCATCTGTGAGTGAAAAGTCACGTGACTGCATTGGTTAAAAGAGAGGAAACTATGTGCAATTTAGTCATGCAGAGGTTTAAATACACAGTCATTACTGTGGAGTAAAGATTGCACAAGGTGCAGTCACAATTTGCCTGTGTTATTTTGCATTAGCGATATGTTACCTGGAACTTTCCTTGTGGATCTCTGGTCTTTCCTTGACATCCATAGAGGGTAAATGTCCTTTCATGCTTGAAAGGACATGAGGGTAAATGTCCTTTCAAAGAAAATTTCTTCACATATTCCTCCTTATTGTTTATGGTAATGCCTGCACCTGTTCATAACACACTGTATAGACCACTACATCACATCTGTGGGAACAAAAACTTGGTCTGTTCTTCAAGTTCCTGGTTCTAAGTTGGATGGGAGCCAAGCAACAATTTTGCGAGGGCATTTTTGAATTGCTGTGAGCATAGTGTCTTTGCTACAAAATTAATGTTTTTTGTCTTGGTCTATACCAAGTTCTTCAGTTCTGCATCTCTAAAATATACACGTGTATCACCTAAGGCTGAATTACGTGAAATATCTGATCACCAATCAGATTAGATTTTTCAGCCACCAGAAGGATATTGTTCTGTTGTAATGGTGCAATGATTTGAGGATACGTTGTCCTAAACTCCGTCTGACTGTTAACTAGCTAAAGACAACCAAATAAATAAACTTTCTTTTGAAATAGGAATATCAAGAGGATAAGAATGACCTGGTCATTACCAACACTGAACTCAAGCAAGTGGCCTACATTTTTAAGTGTAACAAATCTACACTTCAGATAAAAGGAAAAATCAATTCAATTACTATTGGTGAGTGGATAGCTCAGCTGGGCTTTAAATGCCAACCTTGAAAAAACTGACTTATGTGATTAACAATGCATCTGAATCGTTCCATTTATTTTAATGGACTGATCACCAGTGCCCAGCTATGCAGTACAAGACTGGGAATTTTTGTAGTTGATGCAGCAGGTGTGCATGCATTTGCTTTTATCTTGCCTTTCGTATTTATGATTGCTTTTATTTTAGACAACTGTAAAAAGTTTGGCCTTGTGTTTGACAACGTTGTGGGAATCGTGGAAGTGATCAACTCCAGGGATATTCAGATTCAGGTAAATATCTACTTGAAAAACAAGGATAGAAAGAGAAAGAGAACAAGCAGAAAGAAAAAGCCCAACATTTAGCTACAAGAGATTATTAAAAACTCACAAGAGCACACCAAGAATAAGAGACTGACGCATCTAAACTATCTTTATATGAGCTAAGTTCTGCCGAGGTATTTAGAAACTGCCTATGAAAACTATTGAGCGCTATTGAATAAACCTCATTTAGTCCAGCACTTTCTGGTTCCAGTGAAGCTGAGAGATCTATACACTGGAAGTATTATTACTTCTGGCCCTAATTTTGTTGCTTTCGTGGTAAACAGCTCCTGGCACTTCAAAGTTTAGCAGCTCCACGGAACAAATTCCGGCACTTAGCTAATTAGTTTCTAAGCCCAGAAGCTGGTTATTTCTTTTTTTTTCTTATCCTCTCAACAAAAATGTTCAAATAGACTGCTAAAGGACAGCTAAATGACTTAAAGTGAAAGTAGGCACTGGGATTTTGAAAATCTCCCCTGCCAGCAACAGGACACATTACGTGAGTAGATAATGTAGACACTTGCCTAGAAATGGGCTATGAGCATCTACTGGTTTTGTCTTTGATAATCAGTGAGCAAAGCTTCATCAGAGTTCCTATTCCTTTGTGGTTCTCATGAAATGAAAATACACATACTTTTAATCCGTATATTGCCCTCTCTATAGAGGACATTGCCCCATTCAATATACAGGCAGTCTGCCTGACATTTATGGCACTTCACTCATTCAATTCCAAAGAGGTCTAAGTATACATGCTGTAATACTGGGTTGTGTCCAACATACATGATCTAGTTTCAGGAAAGGCCCTTCCTGCGGTCACAGCCACCACAGGAAAAAATAACAAGATTTTTTTTCATACTTTGAACCTCTTGCAAGTGACTGACATTGCTACCAGCTGTGCATCATCTTCTGAAGTGTAACAAGCAGTTTTATTCATGATCACTACATGTCTTCTTATGGCACAGGCAGTTAAAGATCCCAGGCATTTGAGTGTGGTTTTTTTTTTTTTTTTTAATACATATATATATTTTGTTATCATTACTGCTAGAACTATTCATGAAAGATGAAAAATTCATATGTAACGAATAGCAAAACCACAGCTTGTTAATATCCAAACAAAGGGGAAATATCTGTTCTAAAAACAAAAATTCTTTTGATTAAGCAGGTTTTATGAATATTGCATAAGGCTTCTATGCCATTGAGCAGAGTTGAGTTCCACTTAAGAGTCTGGCTATAAGCTGCTTGAGTCAGGCAGCTTGTGCAGGGTTTGAGCACGCCAAGTGCTCAAAACCTCAATTTTCTCAGTATTTTGAAGACCTGAGCTCATAAATTGCAAATATGTGATACGTTAATGCAACAAACTTCAGTAAATTCACCCTACAGATTTTGCTATGAATAGTTACTTCAGTGCTACCCTGCTTGACTCTCCTTCCTCCCAGTGGCATTTTTTTCTTGCCTGATGTTTGCAAAATTTGTTACATTAAACATACCCTCCTTTTGGTCTCAATTGCATGAGATCCTGTCAAAGAAAAGAAAGATCATGCATTGATCCATTACATAGATCAGACTTCAGGATTGGGGTGGGATGCAATGGACAGACCACTTGCTCTTTCTTTGCTGTCACATTTAAGGGACTGAAGCTGAAATTATATTCTTGAATGATGGGAGACACTCTTTTTTTGTTAGCAAATACATATCTGTCATGTGCTGTTACTGTTTTATGGCTCAAAATAAGCTTTGTCCTTTTGATACACTGTCCAGAGTATACTGCTGTCCTTGGTTTCTGCCAGAGAGGGCAGGAGAAGGAGGAATTTTTACTGACAACCATGAGTCAGCCAGTTAGCCAGGAAGAGATCTTTTAATCTGTAGGACTGTAAACAAGAGAAGATTTATATCCCTTTCTCCCGTCAAGTAAATCTTGTGCTTGCTTTTAAAGTGACATAAGAAATACCTTTAAAGATTTAATTAAATTGATCTCGGTATTTTTTAGAACTGCACCTTGCCTGAAGGGGATAAAAACCCTTTCCTGTTGTATGCTGTAAAACCTGGAGGAGCTTTGAAGTTTTTAGAATGCATCACAAAACGCTTGTTGAGTAGCGCTGTATGCTGGGATCTTTCATTTGCCCATAATGGGTTGGAGTTGACGTGTTTGATTTCTTACCAGTCTCACTGATGAACAAGGTGAACACTGCCTAAGTATCAGCACAGAAATGTCAGTGAAAGTAGAGAGAATGCAGAAAGCACTTTCATCAAACCGTATATTAAAAGCTTGCTGTATATTATAAGTTTGCTGCTGCCTATAGATCTTTGTTACCACCACCAAGAACTTTCAGTGCCTAACAAACAGATAGCTTCTATCTCGAATATAAGCATCATGCAGACAGCTGAAATACAGATCAGATGTTGGTGGACAAAATTAGACCTGGAGGCAATAAGGATTTTATTAATAGTATCTTTGTTTCTTTTTTAAGATTTGAGAAGTATATTTCATTTTGCAGGTGATGGGGAAAGTGCCGACCATTTCTATTAACAAAACAGAAGGCTGCCACATCTACCTCAGTGAGGAGTCATTAGATTGTGAGATTGTGAGTGCCAAGTCCTCTGAGATGAACATCCTCATCCCCCAAGATGGTGATTATGTGAGTGAGATTATTGTTAGAGATTTTCTCCCCCTACCCAACTAGTCTTAGTAGCTAAAACTGCTGGGAAAGTAAGAGCTAACATACCACACATATTAACATCACCAAACAATGATCCAAAACAATTGAATTTCTAAATACTAATATGTCAGCTCTCAGTGCAGAAAGAACATCTTTTTTTTTTTTTTTTCCCTGGAGCATAAAGTAATTTCAAAGATGAGACATTATTTGTTCCCACTTTGATAGGTGATGGCTTCATCTCCTGTCCATTTAATTTTCTTTTCTAAATTGGTACCTAAACATAATCTCCCAAAGAAACTCACCTCACACATTATATGAGAGCACTCAAGCCTGGAGAGGATGATGCTAAAGCTAAGATAAATATATTATTACCACAGGTGAAGTAATACAGTATTATATACTTTTATTCTAACACTGTTGATATATGGGTAGCATCTGCAGTACTTTTTCTAGTATTTTTCAAAAAACTGTTCTTAGAAGTCACTTAAACATGAGGTGTGCATTTCATGATGCAAAGGCTCCTTTTTTGTTCTAGTAAGACTTTAATACTTGGCCCTCCAGCATTTCTGCTAAAGTCATGCTCTGTCACTTCACACTCTAGCAAAGGATCATGCAGGTAAAGCATACTTGTAATAGCTCAACAGAGCAGTTTTGAAATTGCATTGAATGACCATAGACAGAACTTGAATTTCTCACAAATCTTTCACTCTGGAATACTGTATGGTAGAAAGGTTTAGGCTTTATAAAAGAAGATAGGTGACAAGAGAATTTGCATGCTCCACATTTCCAAAAGTGACTACTGGATGCCTATCTTCAGATAACTAAAAAGGGAATGATTTTCACTGGGTGCATATTCACCTACTTCTTAAAAAAGGTCCTTTTGATGAGTCCCTCTCCAAATCACCTGAAATTACTGGCTATCAAAACACCATGAGATCTGGAAGAAAAAGTCCTTCCCTCCACACTTCTGTTTCCTGGGAACTGAGGAAGATCCAACGTCTCTCCTGCTTTTACTGAATACATGGAATGGAAGGAGACTTTCTTCAAAGTTCTGCTCTGTTTTGTGTATCCCACAAGGGATGCTGTGTCTCTTGAAGTATATCACATGTAAAATGATAGGTTGGTTTTTTAGATTTTATTCTTCTGTATTATATTATTGCTTTCCTCCTTAAAATTAGTCTCCTCACTAAATCTCCCCACTGAAATCCTTTCTACTGTCTTCCAGGCCAGTCACTGATGGAGTCTAAAGTCATTTCTGACAGGAGGTTTATTTATTTAGCTGTTCCAAATAACGGTATGAGAGGGATTATTACAAAGCAGTACTATACCAAGGCTATTTGAAACTGGGTAGCAATAAGGCTTTTTCCTCTGTGGCATTGTAAAATAGCTTCCTAGGGTAATGTGGAAGGCCCCTACGTAATCCTGGCATGTCTGAGCTATAAATGCTTTCTCAGTCATGTAGCACTAATAGTATTCCACCAGTTTTCATGAGCTGTCCACTGTTTATCTAACCATCAGTGTTGCTTTTGTTTCTTACCAGAAAGAATTTCCGGTTCCTGAACAGTTCAAGACAGCATGGGATGGATCTAAGCTGGTCACTGAACCTGCAGAGATTGTGGGTTAACTTCCTAACACCATGCCGCACTCGCTGACCATAGCCAGCATAAGCAAAGCAGTAATGTAAAGAACTAGAAATAGCAGTAGGTCCTACTGCTGTGATAGGCCTTCAAGCGTTAGCTCTGCATGCTAGAAACAATAACTCATCTGGCACGCTTTTGTTAGGCATCCCACTATTTTTCAAGTTTCCAGTTTGCCTTCACTTACAATTTTAATTCTAAATGATGTCATGTGAATGCAATGGAGTAAACCCCCCACCCTCCGGTCACATCATTGGTTTGAAATACTTTATACATTAAGCCAAAATACTGCATGATACACTTCGTTATCATATTGCTTCAGGGCATTCCTTTTTATGTTTCTGCTAATCAAAAACAGCATTAAGACTCTAAGATGTTTATTTTTACCTTTTAAGCTATTCCTGTACAATGCAGTAAAAATATACCCCTAGAGAGAACTACTAGTTCCTTGTAGTTCTGTGGCAATCATGATGTGTTTTTTTTTTTTTTAACATGCAAAAAAGGACAACTTTCAGCAATACATTTTGCTAATGGAAGATGAAAAAACATGATATTTTAATCAAACACTTTTCTAATATGTATATTTAGAAGATCCCTATGTTTTCAATTTTATTATGGTCCACACAGACTTGCTGTTGCCCTCTCAATTCTTGCAAATCAGTAATTCTTTCTAAACTAAAGCCTCATCTAAGCTAAAACCTTGCAGCAAATCACTTGAAAGTTTTTTTGCCCCTCAGATATCTTTTTTCTTTTGTTTTGAGACTATCTTTCTTTCTTTAAAATTTCACATTGTATCTTGCATCCTGTTCAGAAAACTGAGAGGCATGTCAGATACCACTTAGTTTGCTTGCTAATAATGTTCCTTTAAAATATTGCTACTGTAGCTCCTGTTCATTAATATTTGTTTCTTCCCTGCGTTTGTAAGACTTATTCAATTTCAAATACATCCATGAAGCAAAGCCATAGATTTATGTCATTAGTTGAGCCCAAATAAAGCCCCTGTTTAGCCCTTTGATTCTACTTTATAGTCCCTATTGTACATGCTTTTTTAACAAAGGTAGAGTGTTGTATACGTTTGTACTATTTCAGCATATAATACCAACAAAATTTTAAAAATTTAAAATCAGCATATGTTTTTGATCACTTGTAATACTTTGTAATGGTGAAATCACAGTGAGATGCTTGCAGAGCTAGTTACAAGCTAAACTTTGTGCCTAATTTACCTTGAAAGTACATTAATCCTTGAGGGTTTTTAAGTATCTTTGATTGTAAACCCTATATAATACAACAACCAGTAGTGCTCATTCCGCAAGGTTTTGCTATCCGATGTTTAATCTGTGTATAATGTGTTTGCTTTAGTACATACCATTTTTTCAACAGTAAACTTCTTATGAAATAAAAAGGAAAATGTACTTGTTTAAATACAAAAGTTGTTCAGAGCTTGCTGTATTGTACTCTTTGTCCTATATGCTTTCCCCTTCTTAAATGCTGTTTCAAAACTTAACTGAGAAAAAGTAGCTCCTCCTCCCATTTCAGTAAACATTATCACTTCTGCTGCCATAATCCACCTGACAGTGAATAGTGGGTATTCTGCATGCTAGCAGATAAACCTGGAGTTTCATGCATATAACTTCAATGACAGCCACAGAATCCAGCCTTTCACGATTCTCATTTTTAGGTACACCTGTATCTCCCAGAAATTATGTGTATGGAGATGATCATGACCTGGTGCAAGTTTATAAGGTTTGCCTTCTATTTTCAGCTTTTCCCATTGTTTTCCTGTATGGCTTTGGATGTGTCCCTCCTGTGTTAACAGACTCCACAAGTGATCCACTCCATATTTCACTTGGATGCGCTTCGTATCTGAAAAACAGGCATCGCATACTTGTCGTGATAAAAGGATTGTTGAAGAACTGTTTAATCTTCAAATCATAATCATAATTTGTTCCATAAAAAATCTCATTCTGGAGCATTCTGACCTGGAAGACTGACTCTAGTTTTTATCCAGCATCAAATAGGAAGTCATTATGCAAAGACAGGAAGCCACATACTGCCTCGGAGGTATGATACAAAACAAGTATCAAATGCTTCATGATAAACAGAAAGCAAAAGCTCTGACTTACTACACAAATTCATTTAGTTCTTCCTAAGGTTTTAACTCCCCCGTCCCAAACAAACTGTGTGAAGGCTGGTTTATTTGTATGATTCTTCTTTTAAACATTTGAAACTCCCTTGTGGCTAGGCCTTCTCCCTAACACTCACACTCCTGCAACATGCAAGACCCAAGTACAATTTTTGACCGGTTTCTTAACAGGAAGAGGTCTTATGCAGTAACACTGTGTGCCTGACAGTCTGAACACACCTGAGAACTTGGTCAGAGAGCAGAGGTTTAAAAGATAAGGAAGAAGGCCTTGCAGAAAGAGAGGCAAGGTAATTGCTGGTAACTGGAGAAAAGGCTAACAAGTCCATGCATTGTTAGACACCAGAAGAGTAAAATAGGAGAAAGACTTTTTAAATACACAGACATCTTCTATCCAGTGTGCATAGTCAGCCACATGACTCAAATCTGTAACCATGTTTTGTCAGTTCCGATCCTCATGAAAAATATTTGCCATATGTTTTCAGTAGGTTGGACTGTTCTCTGCAACCTGTCTTCAAAAATACAAAAGAATTCTAAATAAACAAAATAAATCCAAGGTTCTGATTCTACCCTACATGAATTTGTGTACAACTAAATGTTAAAAACTCCTTTTCTGAAAAATCAAGTATGGCTTGAGTTAGAAATAATCAACAAGCTGCAGAACAATGATTTGATGAGTCACCCAAACCACGATCAATTGTGTCCACCCAGCCTCCACCAGCAGGCCTTACCTGTGTTTACTGGCTGACTCCAGCAAGGAGTGAACTGCTAAATGCTGAGCAGCCCTAATGTCCTATCGATCATTTCTTTTTACTGCATGCTATCAGACAAGATATGCCACTTACTTCAGCTTGTTCTGTGCCAGTTCTGCGCTGCTCTAAAATTGTGCTTATGCTCGAAATCTGTCAAAACAGAAAACAGTAGCTTTGGTGCATATATTGTTATGGAACCAATGTGTATGGTGCTGTTAGCCCATTCATTTTTATAAACCTGCATGGGTCAAATATTCACCAGGCTGTAAATCAGCCACTAAAATATATAAAAAAGAGAAGGAGATTTTAACTAAGTGTTCAAATGTAAAAAGAATTTTTTCTACGATAAGCTTCAACTGATCTCATACTTTCTTAAATAGAACCTCTGTAAAAGAGCCTCATGAAATGCAACAAGGGAAAGTGCCAAGTCCTGCACCTTGGGAAGAACAACCCCAGGCACCAGGACATGCTGGGGGCTGCCCAGGTAGAAAGCAGCTTGGCAGGAAAGGGCCTCAGCGTCCTGGTGGACACCAAGTTGAACGTGAGCCAGCAACATGCCCCTGCCACAGGAAGGCTAACAGTATCCTGGGCTGCATGAGGCAACGTATTGCCAGCACATCAAGGGACGTGATCTTTCCCCTCTGTTCAGCACTGGTGAGCCCTGGGATACTGTGTCCAGTTCTGGGCTCGCCAGTACAAAAGAGACCTGGACGTAGCGTAGAGAGTCCAACAAAGGGCCACAAAGATGATTAGGGGACTAGAGCATCTGTCATACGAGGAAAGGCTGAGAGAGCTGGGACTATTTAGCCTGGAGAAAAGAAGGTTTGGGGGGCGGGGGATCTCATCAATGTTGATAAATACCTGGAGGGTGCAAAGAGGTCAGGGCCAGGCTCTTCTCAGCGGTACCCAGTGACAGGACAAGAGGCAACAGGCTCAAACTGAAACACAGGACATGCCTTCTGAACATCAGGAAACACTTCTTCACCATGAAGGAGACAGTACTAGCACAAGTTGCCCAAAGAGGCTGTGGAGTCTCCCTCCTTGGAGATCTTCGAAACCCATCTGGACATGGTCCTAAACAACCGGCTCGAGGTAGCCCTGCTTGAGCAGGGGAGTTGGACTAGATGACCTCCAGAGGTCCCTTCCAACCTCAGCCATTCTGGGACTCTGAGGTTCTGGCTTAGTTGTTTAGAATATTGCTTACTAAGAACTAGTGGAAATTCGAAGTATTTGAGGTAGTGACTTCATGCATCCACCAGATGGCAGAAACCAGCCGATGCCTGGGCAATCGCAAGCTCTTACTGTTAATGAAAAAATGCTCGACTACAGTATTTACAAAGACCGCGTACACTGTTTATCAAGGAATTGGGAAACTCTACTCTCTAAAAGTCACTGTTAAGACATTAAAAGACTACTCTGCTTTTGAAGTGATCATCTTGGTAAAAGGAGAAGGTTTGAGTGGGATGAATAAGGAAGAGGAAAAAACATCTACTTGTTATGAAAGATTAATCTAAGATTGTTTTTTGAACACCACTAAGCATATAACATCTCTTAAAAAGTACCTGATTGAACTTAAAACTAATATTTAACAGAGCTATTAAAGATAAAAGGGTAAGTTATTTCAAGTCTGCATTTGAAAACCAGAAATCTTACCAGCGTCCTAGGGAATTAGGTATTTCTTAAGGCTTCCCAGTGCCATAGTTGTTGTTCAGATCAACCATTCATGTTTTTATTTTTCATTTTCATTTTTTATTTGTTGAGCCCTCCGTGTGTCTGGATCTGCATGAGTTCCTTCACTGTTACTGTACTATATGCATGTTCATAAACCTGTGCATCACATTTCTTTCCCAGAAGCACTTGTCTATCTGAAATCCTTCAAGGGGTCAACTCAGTATGCACCCTTAATGCACTCTCCTTACATGCTATTCCAAAATGTGGAAGTGGCTGCCACTTTTTTTCACAGACAAATGGAGGTAACGTGCACTTGACTACATGATATGCTAGCAAGCAGAGCAATTATCAAGAGCATCTAAGACAGATTCATTTCCCCTGCTGGAGGTAGTGTGGGCCCATTCCTGTGAGAATATTGCCCGTAAGTAGCTACTGCCCTTGGAAGGTGTCCATAAACAGGCACCTGACATATGAAGCATTAGATAAAAAATCACAAATAACATGCCACAAGGAACGTTCTGGCTACCAGAAAACAAGAACCTGCTCCCCATTTCTGGTTGAAATAATCCTGAAAAATCTTTTTTGGGTGCCAAAATTTTTGTAGAATAGAGAACACTCTACGTCACCGCCCAGAACTCAGTGTTGACCTTCTAGGCTTAACCCTTCTTCCCAAAGTCTTGCTGCATGCCAAGGACCCGTACTGATTAACAGTGGCCACCAAAGACTTTTCTTCTCCAAACCCCTAGTTCCACCCAACCAGTGCTGCTTCAGTGGAGGCACGCTCATACTTCCTCTCTGGGTACAGTAAAGAAAGTGCTAGGGAACTAGGTAATTGATAACGCTTCCTGGTACCACAGCTATCATTTTTCCCAGACTCCTTAGTAAAGCTGTTTTCTGATTACTCTTCGTTCAGACCAGGTCAAGGTAAAAGGAAAATAAAAGTATTTGCACACAACTCTCAAAATAGACAATACTGCTAAACAGGCAACCACACTAAAAACCTATGTATCCTAAGATAAAAGTGGAAAAGCTCCTTTTTTTCTCCAGCTGATTTGCTATGGCCTTTTATTAAATGTGACCACTAGGATACTGGTATCTGTATGTATTACACCTGAAGTTGCATCTATTAGAAAGAAAATGTCTCTCAGTGGACCATCGTAGCCTGAGAGCCAATGTCCCCTCAAAATCCTCAGTTGAATGAGACAACCTGGTTTTCAAGTGAAAGACTAAACTGATTTAATTTGGGAGACAGTTGTGCAGTAGATTCCTCTACAATGAAATATATACTGTTTTACTTTCTACTTACATAAACGCATTAAATTTGTTTTTCGGTTCAAGTTTCATGTTTTGTAGCTGGCTGCTTGACCCAACAAGGGGTAAAGTTCTCACTCCATGGTGACTCCATCTGTCTTTTTCAGTAGTGGAGAACCTCTTTAACTAAGATTTGCATTTAATTTCACTCTGTACATGAACATACATACTTGACCCAAATGCCTAAACAGGGTGAAGGTAGGTAAGTTGCTGGACACAACAATTAACCACTTTGTAATGACAAGAGGTTGCTGCTGATTAATGGCCAACAATTCTCATCCAAGGACTCTTTAAAATAGAGCTCCGATTACCTGAACACTTTGGTGTGAGGCGGGAGATGATCTGAATCCCCCAAGCAAAGACGGCATTGAACTTCAGTTGCATACATCCAGATGAATGCTTCAGCAAATCCTTGGTTTTAAAAACTGGTTAAGACCTTGCCTTGAGAGCAAGATGCTTTGTTCAAAAAATGAACAAAGAAGCACTGCTGTAGCTCTTAACAGCTAGATTTAAAGCAAACCAGTGCTCTATTACTTCCTGTTGATTATAAAAGACTTCCCACTCAACAGTGATAGATGGGGCTTTTCAGCACTTACACATATGGAAAGATTCGATTCTAGATTCCCCCTAAACCTGCAATATCAGCTTTTAGGTGTTTACCTCCCTTTTTCTGACCTAGTTCAAAAGGTTTCCTCTTGCCTAAATCTCTTTTCTAGAGAAGAGGATATTTAACTGTCAAGGCATTCAACCATTTATTTTCATCAACCGGTACAACGACCTACCCAAAAGATTATCTCCCTTTCTGACTCTGTTCACAACAGAAAGCAAACTAAAGTAGGGAGAAATCAGTGACATAGAAGATTGTACGTGCTCCCATAACATGTGTAGCCATCTGACACAGCAATGAAACAAGACCTTTTGTAATCAGAAAGGCAGTGAGTTCCCCACCACTTGCAAGCCCTGTTGTTACAGCATCTCTTTATCATATACAGCATAGAATAAAATAACCTGAAGGCCTGCATTATACAGAATTTCTGAATTTTGTCCAGAATTTCTGAACTAAAAGCTACTGACTGAAAAATTGGGGAATGAAGAAATACTACAATGTTTGTCTCCTCTACCTGTTACTTCCCTTCTCCCTGTCATCAGTGATTCAAATTCGTCTTGAATACCCAGCATAACTGCACAGTGAATTCCAACTGGTTATACCTGTGTAATAGTGATGACCCTAAAATTTACATGTGACTGGCAGCATAATATGAAGCCTGTGAGACCTTGTAATTGTATCTAAAGACCTAATACTGCTTGAATATTGTGCGACAATGCATGCGCGCACACACACACACACACAAAGGCCTGACGCTATTTCATCTTGAAGGGTTTGTGGTGAAAACCCAATTTAAAAATAATTAAATTATTTTCATCACTACAGCTTTCTCATTTTCATTCATCGCTATAGCTGATGAAGAACAAGGTGAAATCTTATAAAGGAGAAAGCTCTGCTATGTTACTTCTACTTTTTCCAAGCCAGATGTTCTATCAGGAGTTAATAGCCATTTTAAGATCATGTATTTTGGGGTATCTTACACATGATCTTGGGACTGTGGGAGGTATTCTTTCTTTTTTTTCATAAATTCACACTCCTTGCCTTTGTCTTTCATCAAACGCTCACCTCTAAGGTACAACACTGCATGGTTTCCTTCTGTACACTTCTCTGTCTTTCTCTTTCTTCCTTTCTTACTCTCGTTCTTCCTTATCCTTCTTAGTCATGCTAAAACTTGCTATGTTTCCCAAATCAGCTAGCCATATTGATTTTACCCAGGCCTATATTACAGAACACATGGCAGTGTAACTAGAACCATATCTACAAAATGAATGCTAGAACCTAAGATAACTGCATTTCATTTAATTAAGGTGGCATGGGTTATTTGCTAAGCACTTTGTCATTTGACCTCAGCTTGTCTATACCAGAGAGTCACTGACACAGAAACTACTTAAGTTTTAAATGAGTTAGGGTTACATGGGAATATAGACTGAGAGGGAGGGAAATTTGGGAAGGAAAATGTGCTATTTGCTGTGTTAAAATGTGAAACTATCCATGATTACAGTATGTATTACTATCTCATCCAGTATGGAGGTATATTAACATCTGCATTCTACAGAACTTGTGGTCTGGATGTGAAGGTATATGGGAACCTTAAATATTAAAAATTAATTTGAAGAACTGTGTTTAAACTTGCTCTAGGGTTCATGGTTCTTTGCTCAGCATTTTTGCTCAGGAAGAACATGAAAGTGATAGCGGAAGAGATGAAAAAGGGGAGGAGAGCAGAGTTTATATAACAAAATCAAATAGCAGAAATACACAGAAGAAATAGTGAAGTTCAGGCTGAGACATCTCTCTCCAAACAATTTCAACTCACTTCCTATTAGCAAGGAGAAAGTGTTTTGAAAGTTGCTAGGGGTCAGAAATGACAGCTGTAATCGCAGGTGGCTTTAACAAGAAGGAAAGATGAGCTTGTCCAGCTGTGCCTGCCTGGAAGCAAGGCAATGCTTTATTCCTTGCTTGGGTTTATGACCTTACCTACCACCGCCTATTGATATTAATGTATCGGAGATCTGGGCCAAGTCCAGACGTTATCTGAAGGGATACAGAGAGAATCCGAACGACACAGGTTTGCACCGCGGCCCTTCGGCATGCCCTGCTAGGCCGCTTCAGCGAGGAGGGACACAGGGGCCGAGGAGATTGAGCCTCCCCTCCCGTCCAGCCCCCCGGCAGAGCGGGCCCAGCAGGCAACCTCACCGCCCGCCGGCAGCTCCCCGAGCCGCCCTCCACCTAGGCGGCCGGGCCTCGCTCCCGGGCGGGCAGAAGGACGGCTTCCCGCCAGCAGGCGGCTCCGGCGGTGCCTGGGGGGGAGCGGCGGAGGGCCGCCCCGCTGCTCCCGTGGGGGAAGAAATCCCCGCGTCGCGGGAGGCCCGTCGGCAGCGCGGCCTTTACTACGCTCGCCACTTTGGGGCTTTCTTTTGACGTTTGCAGCTCCTGGAGCCGCTCCTCGCCTCCTTCACGACACCGGCGGGCGACGGGAAAGGCGCCGGCTACGTACCGGCCCGGCTCCTGTCAGCGGCAGCCGCGGAAGGCGAGGCAGCGAGGAGAGCAGAGGGAGGGAAGCGCTTCCTCCCCTCACAGGGGGGCGTGAGGGGAGCACCTCCCTCAGCCCGCGAGTCGGCGCGGAGCGGGGGGTGGCGACTGCCCTCACACAGCTGGGACCTACCCGGCGGGCAGGGACAGTCCCCAGGGCGCCGTGGAAGGAGGGAAGGCTCTACTGGTGCGCGGCCGGGCTGCCTCACGCCGCCGCAGCTCCCCTCAGGCGGCCCCACTCCGCGGCGCAACCGCCGCAACGGCCGTCGGCAGCGCACGGGGCACCCCCTCCCCTCCCCTCCCCTCCC
>VXAL01019203.1:313673-339841 GCA_013399475.1 Chauna torquata
CGCAGCTGGCAGCGCCCGAGTCTCCGTTAGCACCGGCCGCGGGGGGCGGGAGCGGGGGCGTCGCCCCCGCCGGTGCCGCTGGCTGCGGCCCTGCCGCCTTGGGTCTCGGTGGGCCCCGCCGCCGCGGTGCTAGGAAACGGCGCGTCAGGAAGGAAGCGAGGGGGTTTTGCAACGCAGGGGATCGCCGCGCTTCCGTGGGCTGCGGACCTGGGCGTGTGGCAGCCCCGTAGCTGCGCTTCGTGAGAGGTGAGGGCCCCGGTACTGAGCCTGCAAATCCGGAATTGGGTCAGCAGGTAGGCTTGAGAGGGTTGGCTTGTATTTGCAGCTTTTAACTTTCACGTTTGTAAGATGTTTTCGTGAATACGAAGGCGTTTATTTTTTCCTGTGAAATTTGTTCTTATGGTGGCAGGCTTGTAACTGTTCATGAAGCAGCCAGTTTGGATGATGAGAACTAAACTAACTTCACCCGTTTGTTTTAGTGGGGTCTTGGTGCTCAAATAAGATCATTTGATGAAATTGAAGGAGAGAGGTAAAATTATGCTTACACTCAGCAGGCTAGCAGCAGGACCTGAAATGAACAGAAGTCTGTTGCAGCTATAAATATTTGAAGAACGTATAGCAGTGCTTCTGTTTACATTTGCTCAAGAGTAAAACAAACTTGCTGTGGTCACATCAGAGAGAAAATGTAGAGCACGCAGATGTTTCCTCACAAAGTGGAGGAGCACTTAGTGACATTCCAGGGATGTTTAGCAGTACCTTGAGTAAAGGTGAAAACCTTCAAGCAGCATGCTGCTGAAGGAGTTCGGAGAAAAGCCGAATCTCCCTTCTTTCTGCAGGGCAAAGTACAGCATTATTGATCTGCAACATCTTTTGTAAGCTCATTGTCTGGGTGTGAGGGGAGAACGCTTTTATTTGCTTTTTCATCTTTGTGAAGGGAAGAGAATCTAGCTTTTAAACTTTTTCTTGTGGTTTTGAGCAGATGTTGTTTAAACAAGGTTGTAATGCAAAGTAGTATTTTCTTTAATGGTGTCCTGATTCGGAATTATAGATTACTTGTGAACAGATACTGCCAGTCATTGAAAAAGAGGATATGGACAAAGTCTAGACTGAAATGATTCTTGGATTTTTACTTAGTTCTTCAGTAATTAATTCTGTATATTAAAGGCAATTTGCGGCACCAATAGCACTTTATGCTGCTGAAGGTGGTTATTCTGAACACTAAATACTGTTGCAACACCTGGCCTTTTGAAGAGAATTCTTTTTGTGATACAGTGATAGGATACAATTACAAGCAAAGACGGTTGTGCTGTTGCCCAGGCTCCAGATTGCAAATGGATGTATCTGGAACACCTAAAGCGATTACATCTCCTTTTCTGCTGCAGATTATTGTCCCCACAGCAGGCTTGGCAGGACGGGACATGTTTCCATCCCAGTGCCACTGTAGTTTACAGCCCAGTGTGCTTATGTCAGCTGAAATAAGTGACATGTTAATGTTGCAGATCTTAAACTGAGGTGTCAAAAAGTGGCGTTAGTGACTGCCTCTTCCAGCTCAATCTGCCTGCAGATGAGTGTCAGAACACCAATGTTAATTGCGCTCTGGGCAGTAGCCAGCTCTGTATGGATGGTAATCATGATTTAAGACGTTTTGTCCCCTTGCCTCTCCCAGCCTTACTGTAAAAGATTACTGCTCTTATACAGTAGAACAAAAAGTGTGTTCAAGCCTTAGCTGCCCTGTGTCGCTGTCTGCCTGACTAGTGCAAACCTGCCTTAATTACTGGCTTAATATAAGATCTTGGACTTTGAGCTGAGATGGTTGTGTGCTGCGTTGAGCTGTCCCTGCCGGAGACAGTAACTGCTGGCAAAACAGCGGATTTCTGATGCATCTTAACATCTTAAATCACTGCAGTGGAAATATGCTGGAGTTGGGTTGCTGGGTTTCTTAACGTAATGGAGTTTAACATAGTTTGCTTACTTCCATAGCCCCAAACCCTTAGCTTCTTCCTTACTCAGTTGTTGGGTCTAGTATGTTCAAATGAAACTGTGCCGCTATTTTCAGCCAGCGCGTTCCTTTATAGAGTTGATTTGCTCTGTGCTGTCTGCTGCTATATGCTCAAGCTGGGATTAAGGAGACCAAGTTAGAGAATCTTTAATTAGAATTTAGTTGACAACTTGGACATGCTTTGATAATGAAAATTGAATCTATTTTAGTAGTATTTATGTAACTCATGCTATTTAATAGTATCGATGCAGAAACCAGTGGAAACAGGTATGAAGTAAAGATATAAGCCAAGGTATGTTAAATAAGAACTTGCTCTTACTTAATCCCTGCTTTATTATAGTTAACGTATTTAAAAAGCACAGAAGTGCCATGGGCTTGCAGTTTCACTTGCACTGCTTGTGAGGCCAGGACTGGCAGCATCAGTCTTAGTAGTGTAACTGTGGAGGCTTATTCCAAGTAAAATTTGAGGATGGTTTTCTGCGATCGGGTTGAGGAAAAGACTTTTTTTCCGTTTTCCTTTTCTCCTTTTCCTGTGTATGGGGACAGGCATTCTCAGAAACACTAAGCAACCCAGCCACTGTCTTCCAGAAGTTGCATCCAGTAGTACTTAGGTATTTCTAAATGAAATTTGGGCAACAGTCCTTGCTGGTTTCATGCGAGTAGTCATGTTTGTGCCTTTTGGGAGATACAGAGTGGTGGATGGGTTCAGATGAAATTATTTTGCAACATTACTCCTTGGAAACTTGTTAAGATAATCTTTGTTTCCTTTGCTTTAGTCATGGGAGGTGGTGTTAGCAACAAAAGCTTGCAACTATTAATACTTATTTTGCCCCCATCTGCCCTTGGCCAATTACATTGGAGAAATGGGTTATGTTTTCTGGCTCATTGTAGAGCAGCGTGCTGTTTTACTGTAATAAGCAGTCTATAGGAATGTTTATGGTCAGATGTGACTACCTGCATCTGCTCCAGTTTCTGGGTCTGACTTGAGACAAAATAGGCCGTTTTTCTTTGAGAGCTGGTACTTAGTACGTGATGAAGTCTTGCTGCTGAGATGGAAAAGCAGTGTTAGATTTAAAGCATTACATGAGTCTTTCTTTTATCTGAACTCTCAGATTTAGTGAAATCAGTTGTACGTGAAGCTGTTCTACACAAAAGAATGTGCAAACTGATGCACCTTCAATGTGCTTCAGCTCTTTAGAGGAGTGGGATTTTGGCTGCAATCTTAATTATGAGGGGACTCCGAGTTCTGAAAGAGTTTCATTTAATTTCAGAAGGTTCTTATAACACAGATAATTCAGATATTTTTGATTGATAGACTTTTGAAAGAATTTCTTGATATGAGCTGAAATGAAGATCTTGGTTTTGCTCTTCCAGTGAGGTTCATGTGAAATGTCCTTTAGACAATAGCATTAACTTTTTATTTAGAGCAGTACAATCTGGGTAATGTTAACTGTTTCTGTTACAGGTCGGGAGTTCATTATCCCTTCGCTGGCACACAGGTTCATAGCAGAGATGGTGGATTTTTTTATTCTGTTCTTCATAAAAGCAACCATTGTTTTAAGTATTATGCACCTCAGTGGGATAAAGTAAGTAGAACAATGTAAAGGTTTGTTATATACAGCTTTAAGCTCTTCATGCTCTTTGAGGTGTCACGATGTGTATGTGATATGGTTATGCATATGACGATACTTTGTAACTGCCAAAAGCTGAGGAAAAAGCACTGCTAGGTTAACTTCCTTTTAAATACTTTCTGATTTTGGGTCAGCTGGGGCAGGGGAGAGAATTTGTAGTAGTGTGTTCTCATAGGCTCACAAACTCCTTAGGTAGATTAGACTTGCAGTCTTAGTTTTTGAGGGCATTAGCAAGATTTAAAAAAAAAAAAAAAATCCTTTAAAAATCTCAAAGAAAAAACATTAGTGAAAAAAATGTTTTTTTAAACAGTTCTAAATGCTATTTCAGATCATGCCTGTCAAATATGATCTACTTTTAATATACGGCAAAATTGCTAGAATGTTACAATGCTGTACTCTTTACTATGCATGCATAAGCTTGATTTCGTAAAAAGAAAAGATTAAACATCATGTACATCAATTATACACTAGACTGAAAGTCTCCACATTTTTACACTCAGAAATAATTATTTGTCTCAAAGGCTATCTGCTTCTTTAACTGTAGATTTCTTATTCCATAGCTCATTTAGTTCCTCCACTTTGGTTGGTGTAATCAAATATTTCAGTCTGGTTAAGAGATCAGAGCTTGGCATAGTCAGTACAATTACATTTCTCCTAAAAGAACCTTTCAAATTTTGACTGAATGTAAACTGATACTATACAGATAACATCTTTCAGAAAGGTTAAACTGCTGTTTGAAAGGTTCGTGGAAGAGGGTTAAATTCAAAACAATAAATATGTCAGTGTAAATTATCAGTGTTTATTGTTCAAATAAGCACGCAAATAAAATGCTGACCTCTCAGTTCTATTCAGTTGCCAAAACCTCCAACTCTAACCTGACAGCTTGTATTTCTAGCTTGTTTTTAGTAGGCTGAAAATGATATGAAATGAAGTACAGGGAGGTTGGAGAACTATGTTTATTGCTTCTGCAAAGTAGTGAAGGTGATGGAAAGAGAAGGAATCTTTTTATTTTTGAATTAATTTACAGTGTATTCAATTTTACTACTTTTGCAAGAGCCACAAAGTTGCTATAAGTAACTTCAGAAAAAGATGTTCTTTTTTTTTTCTTTTTTACTTCCCCCTGGTGAGATGTATACTGGAGGTCAGGCTGAGGAGTTGTCATGAAAAAGTATATCCTCACTGGCTCAAGACAAAGACTTCAGGCCCACAGTGTACTGCAGCGAAATGCAGGTTGTGCCACGCTATCTTTTTCTCAGTTCCTGAAGCCTGAATAAAGAAGAGAGCAAGTAGTGCAGATATGGACTGTTTTGAAGTGGGACTGCACCTTTCTATATAAGTAGTAATTCTTATCTAGATGGGTCAGTGAAAAGTCCTTGTCTAAATACATGTTGCAAGTGTGTCCATTCCACGGGTCAGATGATAATGTTAAATCTGTAGAGTTTGACTTGTGAAAATACACAGTGGACTCCAAATTGATGCTTTGCATAGCTTTGTTAGGGTAAATAGCTGAAGCTTTCACTTGCGTGAGTTGAAAACTTCCTGTTGTGTGCCAAGGTGCTTGCACCTCGAAGAGCACAGTGAAAGCTGTAGAGACCATGGAGAATGATGAACCCTGATCACACAAAGAGACATCAGGCTCCCTTGCTTGCCTAGGGTGACTTGCAAATTCTCCGTTGTGTTTACAAGAGAAGAGTGCTTTTTTTTTTTTTTTTTTTTCCTGTAATGAAGAGACTTGCATCCATTCCATCTATGTAGTTAGACGACTGCAGAATCCCTTGTGTATCTCTCAAGAAGTGTGAGAATTTTCAGAACAATTCTGCAGCTCATTACATAGGACACCATATTGCAGAAGTAGTAACAAAGATGACATTTTTCATGAAAAAGATGAAACAAACTAGGCAGCAACTTGGAAGGAAACCTAGTGTTGGGAATTTTAATGGCTTGCTTAGTATCGAGGAAGCTGAGGAGCTTTTTAATACCAGAACTGAAGAAGTGAATTCTAGCATTAAAGGGGTAACACCAGTACTGGGAGAAGGGTCAAATAAGCTCTGTTTTTTGTTGTTATTTTTTAAAGTTGTCTTATTTTAAACAGGGACATCTCTAAATTTGCTATGCATTACATAATAGAAGAAATAGATGAAGATACATCCATGGAAGACTTGCAGAAAATGATGGTGGTAGCTCTCATCTACAGGCTATTAGTCTGCTTCTATGAGGTAACCACTCATAAAGATTAACTTCTATAATTAATAGTTGTCAGTTCTTGAATAAGTAAAAAAAATATATATCATCATTGGTCAATGAATTAAATCTTCTACAGAGTATTTTGGATTACGTGAAGCTGTATGACTTTCACAAGTTTGCCAAACCAATCTACAATGGTGTGTTCTGTGGAATTGAAGTAACTTTTCTTTTGCAGATAATCTGTATTTGGGGAGCAGGTGGAGCAACCCCAGGGAAATTCTTGCTTGGACTGCGAGTTGTGACATGCGATACATCTGTACTCATTGCACCCAGTCGTGTGTTAGTCATTCCATCTTCTAATGTCAGTATGACAACGTAAGTATGCTTAGCTTACACTGCTTTCAGATTAATGTTACGGAAAGTGTGCGATTTGGAAGGACATACACCTTTTCTTTAATATTGGCCTTTGCAATAATTAAATTGAGTAATTCTTAGATCACAAGATCTGAGAATCATTCTTGGCAATCATGAAATCACCAACTTAGGTGGTAAAATATTATCTCCTCTAAATTCTGGAGGTTGATTTTTTTTTTTTTTTTTTTTGTGCTATACAATACAAAACTGACACGCTAAACTGAAGGCAAACTACCTACTAACCTAAGCAGAAAAGTCAAAATAAGGCACTGCATTTTTTTTTCATTTCAGGTCTACAATAAGAGCTTTGATCAAGAATTTTTCTATTGCTTCATTTTTTCCTGCATTCATTACACTGCTGTTTTTTCAGCACAACAGAACAGCCTATGATATTGTAGCAGGAACTATTGTGGTAAGAAGAAATGGAATCAGATGATACCAAAAGATGATGGATTTCCGTACTTTTTTTTGAGCACCACCCCCAAATGAACAAAGAACTACCCCAAAACTGAAATTGAGATGACCATCAGAATCTTTTGCCCAAATTCAAGCAGAATGATTCAGAAGCTAAAGGAAATGGGTTGCTCCAGTATGGTGCCAGCAGCTACCTTCAAAGTATTGGAGTTCTCACAAATGCCAAAGAAGTTTGAGGGAAACAATACATATTAAATCTGGAAGTATTAACCTTAGATTGACAAGAAAGTAAGTGGCTGTATTAATAACTGCAGAAAGGTGCTGTTCTGTTTGTCAGTCTATGGAAAGCAGATACCTAGAAGTACTCCACCTCAATAGAAATGTTGTTCCTACAGTTTTGGGTGTTGGCAGGTAACTAGAAAATGTTTTTCCAGCAGTTGCCTAAGTCGTATCACAAACTCTCTGAGGGGAAGGAAACTGCAGTATTATACAGTAAGGCAAATCACGTTAATTAAATTGCCGGATATGTAGAAAGAAAGCAGTGTTTATCACTTCCCTTATTGCTTCACAGATCCCATTTCCTCACCTCTGAAAGTATTTTATCTGAACGTTGTGACAAATTTTTTGCATGATTATCTTAAGCATTGTCATTTATTTCATGCATCAAAGCTAATAAAGAGGTGAAATAGTAGCTGCCTTTTCTCTGGAAAGGGTACGTTACACTGCAGTGTTCATGAATTGGCATGTATATAATTTTGGAGCTGTGAGCAGTACGCGTCATTTGCTTCTGTTTGGAGTGAAAGCACTTGTCTATTTCTTGCATATAATACCAAGCAAAACAACTGAATGAGTTTCAGGAGCATGCAGAAAATATTAACTGAAACACGTGTTATGGGTGTAAATCTACAGAAGTACAAATACTGGTTATGTTCACTTTATATTCTGGCTAATTGTATATTCAGAATAACTTAAATACTGAATAAAAAAGCCTAATGTTTTGCATGATTACAACATAGCTTTGGTAATTTGTTCTTATGTCATATGCAATAATGTTGATGTTTTATTAAAATTGGAGTAAGAGTTTGGAATTCTTCCAGAGCCCAGTTTTTTGTCTGTTCCTCCTTGAGGTGTAACTATTGCTCTGTGACCTAAGTTCTTAGCCTTCCTTCAGTTTTGAAGGTTGACAGTAGAAGTATTTTTAAGGGCTCTTGGTTTTCTCTTCAGGTGAAATAACTTAAAATCATTAATACTAACATATGTTATCTATTATATTAACATATAATATTAATATAACATTAATCTGCATTATTTTAGTTTAAGTGGTGTTAAGATAACTTTCTGCATATACTTTCCAATCTTCATTTACCATGATATTTTTGGGACCAGAGTCACTACTTAATAGTGAGAAAATGACATTTTCTACTCATTTACCTCTCCAGAATGAAGTCACTACATTTTTAGATAACGACTTTCAGATTTTTGTGATGTAAAAAATCAACTCTCACCTAGAAATCTGATTTCAAAGTATGCATAATCAGAAAGTGTATCTGTATATAATATACCTCATTGTTTTGAGAGTTACTGCAGTCTTAAATTACGAATTTACTACCAAATTTAAAAAAAAAAAATCTGTCTTACAAATGTTCCACTATTGTTATAGCAGACAATACATTTATCATGGAAATAAAAATGACCAAGTAATAAATGGCAGTATTATGGAGAGGTGAATAAAGCACCTTTGTGTGGTTGTTAATAGAAGATCACTCAAAGTAAGTGCACCTGAAACAGAACCCGAGGGAGATTATTTAACTGTTCTTTCAAAGAACTGCACTGTTGACTTGCATACTAACATTAAACGTTAAAAGGAATGGCCATCAACCTGAGAAGCTGAAGCTGTCAGAACTAACTAAAGCTGATTCTAAGGTGCGTGTTGCCCATTTATGCTTTCAGTATGAATGCAAAAGGAACTTTCGGTCTACTTCCTGTAGTGTGGTGACCTAGAAACTGGGATTCAAGATGGGGCTGGGGAGCAACATACTTTGGTAAACCTTTATTGCTAGCACTTCAGCTTTAAGGGAAAGCATCTCTTACCCTGTAGAAAAAAATACTACCTCTTCCACAGTGGGTAAAGAAAAAAAGTTACAATTCAAGAACACCAAACCTGCCCAGGGCTAGATGTATCCACTATGCTGTTGTGTAAACTCCAACTTTTAGTTTGACTCTTGGGTATGTTGCCTTGAAAAGGCACCTATTTTCTATTGGTAGGTTGAGTACGTGGCAGGTAAAAGTGCTAAGGACAAGAGAGCTGTGGCATTTCTCAGATTTAGGCATATGGAAATAGGTAATTAATTGCACATAATCCTTCCACAGCTACAGCGGTAAGATGTGACTATCTGAACAGGAGCTTATATATGTGGTTTTAAAGTCCACTTGCTAAACATTTTCTATTTATAGAAATATTGATCTGAGTTCTACACATGCTGTAAGACTCCCACAAAAGTGAAAGTTACACTTTGTCCTCCTGTCAAATCTAGTTCATGGTTAGAAAAGTATCTTATTTCATAACACTGACATGTATAGTTGTAGAAATGCAAAGCAGCCTTAGGGGTGAATGGCAGAAGTGCTGGCAAAAAACCACTAACGTGTCTGAAAAGGCTTGAAGCTTAGGCAACTGTTCTAAGCGAGGTAGGTCAGGCAGGTCTTTCTCCCTTAGCAGTATGAGAGGGAATTGGTGCCTTCAGTTCTAGCTGCAGCAAATGATTGGGTCTCAACCATAAACTAAATGCTGTGGCTTACTAAAAGTTCAGCTGTAGTCCTCAAACAAACAAGAGCATTCTCTCTACTTTTACCAGAACATCTGTTCTCTATGGAACTTCTGTCACTCCTGCAGAAGTGTAAAAGCATGTATTATCCATTTGCAATTAGGCATGTTTTGTCCTCTTCAATGAGAAGGCTGGTGAACATTTGTAAGATTAGTTGTTGTTTTTTTTTAATTTTTATAGTTTGTGTTTTTTTTTTTTTTTAAACTGCAACCATTGTAGCTAGGCAGCTGACAGAGACCTGTGGCTCTAAGCAAGTCTACAACAAAACTCTCTTTACTAACACGGAACCTATACTTAAAGATGCTTTAAGACCAGTGTCAAGGTCTCTGTTAAAAAGCAGAGGTTGCAGAAAGCATGCGACACCACACAGGCTGAGTGCAGTGTCTTGTGCAGTTATAGCTGCAGATACCTTCATTTGGAGTTAAAACTGCCAGACAATATTTCATAGTTTTTATTGATGGCATTTATCCCATGGTTTAACATGTTAATTATACTGTAATAAACATGGCTTTAATATTAAACTTTTCCTTATTATCCAAAGTCACCACAGTCCATTTCAGTAAATATAAAAATATATACTTAATACTTTGTACAATACTGGTTTTTGGTCCAAACAAAAATGGATCAGAAAAGCCAATAAACTTACTTTAAGAATTCCCAATTTTAAAGATTTTCTAAATGGATTTAGGCAACTTTGAATAATGGGATTTACATAATAAAATCTGAGACAATACTAAACAAAAATGGCCGTAACACACAAAATTAAAATTCCAATTTCACAGATTTGTTATGCCAAAAAAGTACATAGAGAAACAAAATTATATTTACATGTTTCATAATAAAATAACAAAGGCGAGACAGGTGGTAAAGGGCTGTAAGAATGAAAATATAGAAATAGCATATAATTATTAAATGGAGAACTACAGATCTAACAAGTCCTTAGCATGGATCATCCTTTAATCAGTCTTCCTCTATCAGAAAATTTTAGTGCACAATACACCCAAACTCACTCACTTCACACATACACCAGCACAAACTCAGCATAAAAATCATTCATTATCAACATTCTCTACTCTATACAGAATCCCTCACTGGTATAATTACAATTTCGGGGCGTCAGTAAACGCAGACGAGCGCACATAGTGGTGCAGATGAAGAGGTATTGTACAAGCCATTCACTGTGCAGGCTATACTCATGTCTATAGCCGGACCATGCCGAGTCAGTGAAAGAAGTAACTTGCTGGATTCTAAAATAGTTTTGCTTGAGAACGGCCCTGTTGCCAACTCTACTTGTTACAAAAAAAAACTAAATGAGGGAGGGAAGGAAAGGGCAGCAGAGTTTTATATTCCTTTAGGCAGATCTGACTTCAGCTAACCCAGCATGAGGTACGATCCCAAGAATTGAACAATGCGGGGTAGCAGCTGCTTTGAAAGTTGCTTTACCAATCAGGCGATTATTTTCTACGTCTAACTGCAGTCTTTATCTTCCGACCAGAAACTGAAGATCCAGAGGCAGAGAAAATATTTTTCCCATTAGTCCTATCAAAAGAAATTAGTAGTTCAGAGTTTAGGACAGTGTAGCTGAAAATTCAGTAGCAGCACTGAGTAGATATTCCCGAACAACTGTTTTATCGTCTGGCTCACTAGTTAGCAGCTGGCAACAAACAGGGTATGATGAACAGGAAGAGAGTTCCAGAAACCAAAAGCAATTAAATCTCTCTTATTCAGCAGGTAAGTAGCAGCATAATGGATAAATACGGATTTTATTTTTCAAGAACAAGAAAACTTCACATATGTTGATGCGTGATATTTCTGAGAACTAGGCTCCTTTAAAACTATCGTTGCTTAGTTAGCCAGTCACACTAATATGTCAAGGAAGGATGCCAAATTTATATATATAGATTCCAAGGTTCATCTGAATACCTCACAATTTAACAGCAGTAGAGGCTGCACACAGTCCACTGATACTACCCAAAGCTCAAGTGAAATTCTGATATGGTCTCTTACCCCACTGTAAATGCTGGAGGCTGGCTGAATGAAAATCCTGAAGAGCCAGAAGGCTGTGCCGGTGCTGTTGGTGCGGTCGGATTCGCACCAAAAGTAAATACTCCCGGGTTATTTGGAAAGTTGAAATTAGAAGTATTACTTCCAAATTGGAATACAGGACCTGGGAAGATGGGGTGGAAGCAGAAGAGAGTAAGGAAGTTGAAATTGGAGTTCGTCCTTTCCGTCCTCGTGTTCCTTCCATTATCTCTAACAAATGTTTCTTAAACATTGCGCAAGATGAAGAAGTTTAGGGGCTGGGGAGTGGAGGTTTACTAGAAATGCTAGATTAGTACACGAACAATACTTAGAAAAATTCATTCACTTCAGTAGAGGATCACAAAGGGATTCTTAAGTAACGTTGCTGGGACACTGCTAATGAATTGCTTGCTAATTTCTGTACCGCCATTAGGTTTATACCTGTGTACAATGAAGTTTATTAATGAAGGCTTGAATTACAGTATGGAATCATGTAGATTTGCTATTTAAACAAACTTTGTTTTGTTAACGTAGTAAATCTGGGGACACAGAACCTAATCTAAAAAAAATAAAAAAAAAAATTCCTACCATCAAAGTAACACAGACAAACCATGGGGATTTTTATCTTTAAACTCTGACTTAATTAATGAAAGAATGACAGAGTAACATGGTGTGCCAGCTTATTACTGATCAGTACAAATGTGGGTTACTTCTAATGGAGGCTATTTTGTAAAACTTCTGAGAGGAAAAGAGGCTTTTTCCCTTTCTATATCTGATGCTATGCTATCAGATACATACGTTCTGGCAGTGTGGTTTTTTGTTTGTTTTTAGTAATTCCTAGTGTGGAACAGGTCTTTCTTATGCTGAAGTTATAAGGATCATTCCCCCAGCATGTATTCCATATTTCATTAGTAAAAAACTTTAAATAAAGCCTAAACCCTTACATGCTTTAGACTAACTCTGGCAATATATCTCACAAGAAAGCCCCCAGTCCAAATACAAAGCTCGTTAACAATGCCAAAAAACAAGGAACGACTCTCTAACAAATCCAAAAATAATCGGTTTGCAGTGCTTCTGCCATTCTGGTTTGTACAATCTTATCAGTGAATACTCCATGTTTTTCAACACTTCATTTTAATCACTACTTTTTTCAAGAAAACAAACGCCAATAATTAGCGGTAGGGTTGCAACCTCCACGTTTGCTAAATTTCTTGTGGAGAAGACTTACGGTGAAGCTGGCAAACCTACAGCACACTTTCCAGTCAGGAATGAGACACAGATTACTTAACCCTGTGCCCATTATTTTTATGAAGGTTAATTCTTACAGTTAAGTATGTGCAAAAGGCAGAAGTCTTCTTACTCCATAGAACTTGAGATGCTCTTCATTGAAACAAACAAACAAACAAAAACAAATGACTCTGAGACTACAAAGGAAGAAGACTGTCAGCACTCACCAGCACTGGAGGTACCAGAGCCAAAACCTGGCTGTTGGCTTGCTTGCTGTCCGAACACAGGGGGCTGAGTACTGCTTGTCACAGAGCCAAAGGCAGGAGGAGCAGGCTGAGAGCCAGCTGAAAACAATGTTGTCGACAGCGATCCAAAACTTGGAGCATTTGGCTGGCTGGACCCCTGGCTCTGGCCAAATGCTGGTGGCTGACTGGCGCCAAATGCCGGGCCAGCAGCAGGCCCTGAAGACCCAGAGCCAAACACAAACGAAGAGGATGACCCTCAGGGAGCAGAAGAGAAATTTCAGTATATGCAGTTTTGTTGTTGTTATTCTCCACCCACCGCCACCCCCCCGAGAATGACTCTAGAAACAAAGGTTCTGAAACATCACATTTTCCAAGTTTGGTAGCTGAATACTTAAAATATTTGTGATAGACCTTAATGTTTACAGCCAAGTATATACAACAACAAATACTACCTCAGTCATAATAGGAATTGCACCTTTTCTTGTAAGTAACGTGAAAAACAACATGGTTACAAACGTCAGACAATACTCATCTCACACACATTGGTGGCCTAGACTCAAAATACGGTGTTAGCCACTCATGTTCTAGAAACAGACTCCTGCAAATAGTACATGTTAATTTATATTTACTAAAAGCTGTTTATATCACATGTAAAGAATGTAAGAATATTCATTCAATTTTATTTTATTTTTTTTAAACATCCAAAATACAGCTCCTGATCTATTAGGAACAGGAGAATGCGAGTCTTTCTTCTTGTCAGCAACTGTACCCCTTCCCTGTCCAAGTGTTTACTATTATCAACTTTTGGAGACCAAATCAAGCTTGCAGTGATCTAACTGTACTCGAAAACTCAGTTTAGCAGAGTAATTCTGTCCCTTCCTATAGCAGATAACAAGCTCATTCAATTATCTGTGACTAATTTTTGGTTCTGCATGGCCAGCAGAAATGATGAAACAAAAATACATAACTGAACGGTGACTTTGAACATAAAGCACGTCTGCTAAGCAAAAAGGGACATTTTAAACAGCACTATTAATCTGAATGCAATTTAAGCAGCCATCATGCAACACAAAATACCACCTATTGCGCCATAACTTGGAATGGCTGACTGTTTTTCTTTCCAAGAAGAAAAACAGATAAATGGCAAAAGTTAATACAGACTTGAAGGCTTCTGCATCAAAACAAAAAAATCTTTTGTGAAGATTTTTGAAAGATGGTTTTATCTGCAGGTTAAGTTGATCTGCTTATTGTTGTAATTTAGGACTGCTCTCTCCCTGTTTCTGATATACAAAAAAGAACGTACATTTAATTTCCATCAACACCAAGCTTAAGCAATCAGATCAAAATAGATGTTTCTTACCAGGTTCAACTTTATTTCCAACAACTGCTAAACTAGCAGGAATACAGATTATTTGGTACCTTTAGTCCTGCAGTATACTGCTGAATTCATGCTGGATTTCAGTGGGGTAATGCATATAGAACATGAAGAAACTTTAGATTCTCATTTGTGTCTTCAATGAATTGGTAGAACACAAACATTGGCTATTATGGTCATTACGAAGTAGCAATTGCATGTATAGATACTACGTTCATATATACTTGTGAAGGATGGACATTGCAAACCTTGATTTTATTTACAACACTTGAGAGTTTTAGGTATGGGAGAGAAAAATTAGGGAAGCTGTAATCGACTTCTAACCTTAATCAGTGGACTGATGCTGAGAAGAAGGAAACTGTCATTCTCATGCTGAAAAGTTCCCATACAAATTAAAAGCCAGCAAAGGGTTGTTCATTGCACAAAGCAACGCCACTGCCAGTTGATTCCGAAACTGTATTTCCCAGACTGTCTGTGAAAGCCTGAGCCTCAAGTGCTAATGTTTTTCCCTGGTCCTCTATCTAACAGCAAAAATGACAAAAGCATCTGTGTAAATGTACCTGTTGAACTTGACGTGGTCGTGGCTCCAAAGGTAAAGCCGGAATTTGCTGCATTGCTACTGCTGGCTCCTGAACCAAAAACAAATGGAGCAACAGCTGCACCGGTGCTGGAAGATGTAGTTGCTGGTTTGTTTTCTTGGGAGAAGCCAAATGACTGAGATGCTGTCGATTCCGCAGAATTGCCAAAAGCAGAGCTGCTCACAGTGTTGCTGGCTTGTCCAAACACAAAGGGCGCGGGAACTGGTGTAGGATTTGAGGAAGAGGTGACGCTGCCGAACACGTTGCTGCTGTTGGCTGAAGTGGTGGGTACGGCTGTGCTGGAGGAACTAGAGCTCAAGAAGCTGAAGGATGGCTTTGCTGCTGCTTGATCTGAGAGGAAGAACACAACATTAACCACCACAAAATGCCAAAAGAAGTACAACAGACTCCATTTCAATCGCTGTACAAAGACCAATCCTGAATGACTTCTCACTTACTATCCAGCTACTGTTGATTAAGGAAGATCCAGATTTAATAGGCTGATTGCTGCCATCCACAGCTAAAGGAATGGAAGAATTGGGAAGAACAAGAACACCGCTGCAGTCTAGGCTTTACTGGTTACAAACACCAAGTGCTGGTTTTAGTTATCTGAACCAGTATTAACCAGTACACCTGAACTCTTCAAACAAAGCTCTCTTTCACATGTTCTTAGAAGAACAACATCAATTACCTGCAACAGTTTTATGGCTTTGCTAAATGGAGCATTGAGAAATGCAGTGGTGCAATTTCTTTTGAGGCCTGTTCTGAAATTATAGCCCTGTGCCTACAGCTTTAAATCAGGCCAAGCTTACCATCCTCCAGCCTAACTCTTTCAGCTTAAGTTCATTGCACTTGAATACCTTCAAGATATGCTTTTAGGAGCCATGGAGAACAACCCTCTGTTAAGACCACCGTTATAAAGTACTAAGTGTAGTTTTACACTTAAAGTAGAGCTATCTTTTAAAGTACGTCATTCTTCAGCTTTCCCTAAGCTGCTGCTCTCTCTATTAAATGCCTGCTCTCAATTTCCCACTGCCCTTTTTTTCCAGCATTTATGGCTCCTTTTCATCTATGCCACTTTTAAGGGACTCTGCCACGTTGAAGAATTCTTGTTAACATTTCCTTTTTACACAAGGTGCTTCATCCAATTTCCATGACTAAACCAAACCCCAGAACTTTAACTGGAAGGGAAAAGGAAAAACAAAACAAAACAAAAACAAAAAAACACAACACACAACCAACCACCTCCCCTCCACCAAATCCCACAATCCCCCAAAACGTATCTGTTCAGTAGCAGTTCAACCATAAGAATACTGTGATTAAAATCAGTATAGCAGTATAGCCCTACCCACTGCTTTTAGTCAGGATTACTAGCTAACATCCTTTCCCCTATCGCTTCTGAAGTTAATAATAATACAAATGGAATTTAACAATCGGAATTTTTCCACACAGTGATCATCTCTAAAAACTTTAATCCTCCACTGCAGTCTTTCAACAAATTAAAGCAATACAAAACTGTGTAATATCTATTAAGTGGTTTTTGTACCTTTGTGGCACCTGATTTACAGCAGTACATCCTATAGCATATTTACAAGTACACGGGAATAAGAAACTTTCATCTCTTTTCATTATGAAAAACACTAGTATGAGGCCTCTCTTTCACCTTACTAAGGATTTTACCACCAACTGTGCTGCTAGCACTGAGACAACACAACTTCTGTGTTCGTATGAATGCAATACAGGTTCCTTAAGGTGTAGCAATTTTTTTGTCAAAACCTAGTGTTAAAACTCACTGAAATCAAAAAAGGAATTGCTACTAATTGCCTACACATCAACAACCAGAACAGAAGACACTTTTCCATATCATAATTAAGCTTTTTCTAAAGTTCTTGTATATCAAATCCCACAGATTTTATCTAGTATGGCTTCAGAGGTATTATTTGACAGACATAAGCAGACAAGTGAAGACAAAAGATACTCTGTTTACCTGAAGTACTGGTTTGGACCCCAAATGAAAAAGCTGGCTTTGCCTGCTCAGTTTCCTTCTCCGATGGTTTAACAAAACTGAAGTTGAACATAGGTTTTGCTGGGCTCTCTTCTTTGGTATGCTCAGACTTCCCCACTGAAAAGATAGGTTGTGCCTTTGACTCTTCATTATCAGCTTTCTTTCCAAACACTAATGGAGCAGCAGAAGTGACAGAATCCTGTTTCTCTTCTGTCCTTCCCAACACAAACTGTGAGGCAGGTGCAGACTCCACATTGCCAAAAGAGAAGCCTCCCTTTGTTGAAGGAGTTTCATCCTTTTTCTCATCTGACTTCATAAATGCAAAAGAAGCTGACACAACCTCCTTTTCTGCAATAGTTCCAAAAGCGAAGCCACCGACTCCGGTTTTGTTCTCGTTAGTAGCTATGGAAGAAGCAGAACTTGTGCCAAAACTGAAACCTCCCAATACTGGTTCCTCTTTCTTTTCCTGCTGCCCCAGGCTCGCCGTCCCAAACTGAAACGCTGAAGAAGCATGACTACTTGTAGATGGAAGGCCAAAGGTAAAACTGTTATTTTTGTCTTCTTTTTTACTCTCTTCTGATTTAGAGTCTGAGGATGAAACTCCAAATTTGAAGTCCCCTGAACTACTAGGAAACTTAAATTCCCCAGCCGCAGTGCTGGAAGATGCAGATTCAGATGCAATGCCAAACTTGAAGCCCCCTTGTTCTCCAAATTTAAAACTTCCTGTGCTACCTAATGTCTGAGAAGATTCAGAGGATGATGACTGAATGCCAAATGTAAATGATGGCAATGCAGCATTTGTGGACACAGTAGCAGTACCAAAACCTGCAGAAATAAGAAATAACGTTAAGTTTGTGATCTATAATGTAATACCTGTAGTACACGAAGATTTTAGCTACATGGCTGGGATTCTAGTACTGAATTTCCCAGTCAAAAGTCTTTAAAAAAAACAAAAAAAAACCAAACAAACACACAGACCACAAAACACAAAAAAACTCCCCACGGTTCCTCTACATAAGCCTTTTCACAAATTGTATTTTTCATTCCACCACCTGGCTTTAAAAAGCATACTATTAACTTCTTTGAAAGATCATGCTTTTAGTCTAACTCCAGATGAACAACATGTAAGGCACGTAAAGAACAAGCATGTCATTAATGAAAGCTTTTCTCTAAAAAGCATATATTTATTCTTGGGAAAATGTATGGAAACAGATATATTACCTTATCTAGGCAATATTCCTACAGGAAAAATGAACAATTTTGCCATACCTCAAAGGAAAAAATAATTGCACTAAAAAAAAATCCAAAAGCAGAACAAAAAATTACGATTAAAATGAGGATGTGTATTCTGTGATTTAAGTATTACCTTTGAGCTCTGCTTTGGTGCCTGGCTTTGCACTTTCACAGGCCTCTGCTTTGTTTTGGACCAAGCAGGTCTCACAATCCCAGCTTCCTTCAGGCTTCTTGAATTTGTCTAAATCCAGAAATTCTCCAGAAGGAGCAGAAAATGCGGACACACTGCTACTGGTCACAGGCACTGGACTCCCTATGAGACAAGCAAGATAGTTAATCATCCTGCTTGAATTATAAAGTGAACATGAACTTTTAAAGAAACTCTTAAATTCTCGCTAAGTTACAAATCAAACAAGTATAACAGTAAAACATCAAACAACAAAATTAATTTCAGTCAAACTCAATCCAAGAAAGTAAAGAATACCTACCTATTTTCTTCTTTATAATCTATATATAATTTTAAGTACAAACTGATCCAATGACATTTAAACAGCAACTGCAGTACATACAATACAGCACCACAGCCAATTCGGATGTACTGTACTCAACTAAAACTATGAAAAGACTTCTGGTGACACAAGTAACCCATAGCCACTGTTAGCACCACTCAGCTTGATCACTGCAAAGTGATGTGAGGCTGAGAATTTTTCAGACTAATTTATCACCAAATCCCAAAGACAGACATGTTCAAAACTACACCTTGACAAAAAAAAAAAACAAAAAAACTAACACACACACACACACACACCAGAAAGGAACTAAAAGCATCCAAACAACACACAAGTCTGTTGAGCACATAAGCTACGCTGCCTTCAACAGCAGCAGAAACCTCCATAATGACGCCTGAAAGACAACACTTTCCTTCTGATTTTTATCCCCTGTAAAGGAGGAGATGTCATTTGATGCCGCAGCCCAACAGAAAACTTCAGCTCCATAAGTGTGAGGACTGAAGTGGTCATCCAGAAGGCAGAAAAGCATCACATTGCCATGTTCACTCCTACAGTTTTAAATCACTGAGGGTGGCTTTTAAGAGACAGGCAGAAGGTAATACCTCAAAATCAAAACAGTAAAGACAAGAATGGGTCTTCTCTTTCACAGCACATCCAGTGAATTTTTACCCTCGTCTTACTTGCATCACTCTTCCCTCGACAGATGCAACATAACCATGCAATTCATTGCATCATGATGATCACAGTATACACCTCATTTCCCAAATTCCTCCTTGCAATGGCAAAAGTCTCAGACAAAGGTGGCAGCTCATCACTCAGAGGCTGGAAGTCCAAGAGAATCAACTCCTTCTGAAACGCATTCTCTTACCTGATGAAATTTCACTCTTACTGTACAGGATGATTACAAAAGCAAAATCTAGTCCATCTTAATTTTTTTTTCTTCCAGGATATATTTGCAAAGGTGTTTTTTGACATAATAGTATATTAAATGATGTTTAGAGTCATGAAAGTTAAAACTAGAATAATTATTTCTGTTTTAAAACCAATACATCTACCACAGTCAAAATCAACTACAGTCACCCACAATGGGAAACAACCCACCGCTGCATTGAAGAAGTTACCCAGTGGGCCACGCATGTTCTTGAAGCCTACCACTGACCTTCATAGGCATATCTGAACACAGGGTTTTGTTTTGGCTTACGAGTGTAGTTAAGACTACACTCCCTTGAAATCTAGCTTCATATCTCCCCTCAATTACATACAAATGGTGAGTGAAGACATTTTTGGCCATGTTTTGTAAATTTTTACTTATTTTTTGAAAAAGGGAAAAAAAACGGTAATTTTTAACTCTTTCTACAGAGTTCACATTTTTCCCCAGTGAAAAATCAGTACATTGTTTTTAAATTATGTCATCTAGTTTAGTCATCTTTCCTCACCAGCTGCAAAGCACGGTATATTTGCTTTGATTCAGCTCTGTACTAATACATTTCACAATCAGTTCAATTATGTGACAGGCGGGAACCTGGGCTGAGACCTCAAAAGTGCCTGTAACCAATCCTGCAGACAGGCACTAATCCGTGAACCCTGTCTGGCAGTCATGATGCTTAAAATATTTTACATATGCAACGTATTTTTATTCTGTAAAAAATTCACTGAGGCTGAGATGGAAACAACAGGAAGGAAAAAAAAAAAAAAGACCATACCTGGTTTCTCAGACTGACAGGCTACACATTTGCTATCTTCTGCCTTATTTGTTACAAGGCACATTGCACAGTCCCAAGAGCCTTTTGGCTTCTTAAATTTGTCTCCAAAGCCCAGAGTGACTGTTGTGTCAGTGCTGCTGGAGGAGGCTGTCACTGTCACTGAGTTGTCTGTGACCACTGGCAACGTCAGAGCAGGCATTACTCCCGTTCCAGGCTTTGGTGTCTCACATGCTACACATTTTGTAGCTTCAGGTTTGTTCTGGACCAGACACGTATCACAATCCCATGTTCCAGGTGCTGTTTTAAACTTGTCTCCGAAGCCCAGCATCCCTGCTGTAGGGGCTGCTGACTTAGTAGCGCCACATTGACTTGAGCTTATTGTCTGTTTCGTACTCTCAGCTGTTGACTCTTTAGCAGCTTGACAAGTTACACATTTGCTGTCTGTGGCTTTGTTTTGCAGACATGGGTCACATGTATCGGACTGCCAATACGAGGATGCTTGTTTAGAGGTCTCTTTACCTGCAGAAAAACTAGTTATTGCAGGCCTCGTATAGACCACTGTGCTTGTGACAGGCTGTGCAGATGCAGAGGAGTGTGTTTTCACAGACATAAAGCCTAAGGGGGGAAAAAAGAGATCTTACTGTTAAAGCAGTACCTCACTACATGTAACTAAGTTACTTATGATACTAGAGGGCATAAAGTTAAACTCAAGTGCCAATGGCTACAGCTATATATTCAGATTGAGCGCAACAGGAAGTCCCTGGAAATCTTACGTAAGCGGATGAAATTTCATACGCTGCACTGGGACACAACAGAATATTTCTTTAAAGCTTCATTTAACTCTTCATTTCCAAGAAAGTTTTAAATCAAAATTTTCAGTGGTTGATACAAGTGTGAACTAACGGTAGCGTAGCTGACCGAAATCTGACTGTCCGTCGTGGAATGGAAATAGTCCAATTTCATTAAGACATCATGCCCAATTGAATCAAATTTCTAAAGCTATTCCTTCCATACCAGATGACTCAAATTTACTTTAGTAACTGTACAGCAGTTTGTACTTGGAGCAGCAATCCACATGGTATTTTCTCACAGATCCTGAATATATGTGCCAATTTTAACACAAAACACAAGCTACTAATAGAGAAACAGCACAGGAAATGTAGCTCAAGTTGTTTGTAAAGCTAAAATGAACATTGTTGTTTTGTTTTTGTTTTTTAAATCAGAAATGAAGTCTTTGAACAGTGTGGATTTATGTTCTGCTTCTCTTAAAATGATAAAGAAAGTGAATGTCACTTCACTCAGAGGTCTTTCCTTAAACAAAAGGCACAGTGTATTTTCTCTCACTTAGCTCTTTCCAATATAAAGAGGTGCTGTCTTCTTAACAAGTATATAGATTTGTCATTTCATCCAAAAAACAATCCTGAGGTAACTGAAGACTTACGGGAAAAGATCAAATTCAATAAAGATGTCTTAAAAGAAGACATCTTCTCCACAAACAGACTTTAATAAATGGCTGAAAACAACTGCAATTCCTTAAAAATAAAAATCAGAAAAAGTTTTATAAAGTAAAACATCCCACTTCTGTTTACCGTTTAAATTTTAATCCACAGAAGCCATTAAAATTTAAGGCCCAAAGATATGCAGCTTTTGCAACATCTTTAGGAATAAAACTCTTTATTATTCTTTATTTCCAGGGCTGGTGAAGGTAGGAGAGGACTGTTGAGCTTTATAAACGTTTCCTTTTCAAATCCACAAGTTTTATTTATTTAAAATGAAACACTGATTATTTGACTAATTCTCTTAGTATCTCATTTACAATTACATCCTAACACATAAAGGAGACGCAATCCATTCAGTTTTAAAGTTGCAGTTTTACTTTCAGCAATAAAGGCCACTCGGAATAGAAGGGGCAGATCCATCCTAACAGATGCAGCGCTTAACGTAATGCTCTCCTACGTTTGTATTTATAGCTAATATTGTATTAACCATGACGTAAGCTTTTTTTTTTCTAATCAATGCAAGCATATTTTTTAAAATATCTTTTTAAAGTTCATTATCTCACCTGGGTTTTTTAAAAAGTCTAACACACTCCCTTCCTTTAAGACCTTTGCAGGTTTAAAGGGGCCATCATATTCTTCTTTTTCTTCCTTTTTATTGCTGATGCTGTTTACAGTGGTGGTATCTTTAGAAACAAAAGAAAACAAAAACACCTTTCACAATGCAACCCAGTTAGAATATATTATATTCACTTTTGCTAGAAACAAGAATTTCCAATTTTCATGCTTTTCATACAAGAATCTTCAAAATTCTACCTACTTTACAATAGTTTATAATTACAATTGGTAAAAGCAGATCTGTCACTGAAAAAATACTTCAGAAGTCCAACACTTTGCCTGGAATTGCTAGCATGCTCAGAAAGGACTGATTTACTACTTCATATACAAAAAAGAAAATCACCACTTCAGATCTGAAATGCTAAAATTTCAGTTACCTAGGGTAAGGAAGGACGTCACTGGCGTATCACTGGATCCAGAAAGCTCTGCTGATTTTACAACAGGCACACTAAACGTAAACCCAATCTGCTATGAAAAAGAGAGGTTTTTCAGATTACAGAACTAAAGGAACTTTAATCAAGTTCACACACAAATACAAATCTGAAACGCAGTCTTCAAATTTTTAGTATACATGCTGGATGATAAATTATAAGCCAGAAGCCTACATTCTTGTTTTCCCCATTATCAAGGCCAATTCTGCTTTATTGTTCTGCATTATTCTACTAAATGCTTGAGGAAAAAGTTGAGCTTCTTTCTTATTTTACTTACAGACAAGGGAGGTAGCACTTCTGCCTCAGTAGATTTCACAATTGGAGATGAAAATCTGAACACAGGACTGCCAACATTACTTGTTGGTTGTATCTGTATTTTCAAAAGAATTAAAGGTTTATACCTAAGAGCAGCAACTACCTGAATTCACCATCCAACACAAGTCCTGCAGTGAAGCTGAGAAATCTGATGTTTGAGTTATTTCTAATCCACAAATAAGAGTAATAATAAAACAAAATGAAATTTTCAAGTGGCTATATAGGACAGTATCTTCAAAACCAAATCCCATAAACCAAGAGAAAAAGCTGAGATGCTACTTAGTTCTAAATATATTAAATATATTGAAAACCAAACCAGTAAGCTGAAGAACCCTAAACTCATCTCAGTTATACTCAAAGAACTTCAGCAAACACCTGAAGTGGATATCTACTTCAAAACATGCAAAAATATTTCAAGTACTCTGGAACAGATTAATGTTTATTTTATTGCAATAATACTCCAGTTATTGCACCCTAGGCTCGTTCTATGTGAGGCTTATTATGACCATTTATGCTACCTCTAATTTAATAACTTAAATAGTGTTGCGGTTTAACCGTGGTAGGCAGCTACGTACCACACAGCCACTCACTCACACCCTCCAAGTGGGATAGGGAAAAGAGTTGGAAAGGTAAAAGCAAGAAGTTGTTAAATTTGAGGTAGCACTACTGATTCATCATGCGCAGCCGATACCTGGAAAAACAAATGCTGTAACCCTGAACACAGCTCCCTCCTCCCCCTCCTCTCCCCCAGCGTTTATTGCTGAGCATGAAGCTGAATGGCCTGGAACAATCCTGTGGTCCGCTGGGGCCAGCTGTCCTGCCCGAGTCCCCTCCCAGCTTCTTGTGCACCCCCAGCCTCCTCGCTGGCAGGGCAGCGTGAGAAATAAAAAAGTCCTTGACACTGTGTAAGCACTGCTCAGCAACAGCTAAAACATCAGTGTGTTATCGACACTGTTTTGGTCACAAATCTGCAATATAGCATCACATCAGCTACTATGAAGAAAATTAACTCCATCCCTGCCAATACAAGTATAAATAACTTGGCATAAAATCCCCCCCAAAGTTCCACAGCATTTGAAGCAGTTACACAATTACGTTAACCAGCAGTTTGCAAGGTCTAAGATAGAGAGAAGCAGAATCAAAAAACTTATGCTTTTTTTTTTTCCCCAATTGGAATATGACCTTGATTTATGCAGCTCAGTATAAACTAATATTTGTTAGTTTCATGAGCGTGATTGAAGAAATCAACTTGCAACAAAGCAGAAGTATACTCATCCTAAAAAGTATTTACAGCATACAACAAAGATTTACCTTGTTCATCACTGATGTTGAAACAGTGCTTGGTGACGATGAGACAGTACTACTAGCAAGAAAACTAAAATTGAACGGAGACAGCGATGCAGTACTGATGGGTAGGGATATTTTCGGTAGTACCGGTTCCTCCACTTCCTAAAGTTGTAAATTTTAATTTTTCTCTTTTACAAGACATTTACTACTTTCTCACCCTGCCCCACCCCTTATTTCTTAACAAAATTAAATATAACAAAAACGTATACAAATTAAGAGAAAGCAAGATTTCAAAAAGAATCCTCATCTCCCCACCTCAATCTACCAGGTCATTTTAATTTATGGCAGGCCTGCTTCCACATTATACTACATTCACCACCAGTACAGTAAGAATACTGAAAGTTAGCTCAAAAATGTTACCTGCACAGAACAGAGAGGCACAGATCAGACTTTTTTTTGTTTTGTTTTCTATACTTTAGTCATTAAAGCTCTAGAAAAGCATCACCATTTCTAATTATTCTCACACCTCTTCAATTAAGAGTATACTCTCAAGACAAATGAGAAAGTGCTCCTCTTGCAAAATTAGGCAGGACAGCTGCCAAAGTTTCTAAAGTCACTACAGCAGTGAACTTGGAAAAAATATAATGTTTAAAGAAGTAGGTGGGTTCAACAACCAAACAAAACACAAAACACCAACAAAGTAAGCCAGACTAGCAGCACAGAAGATTGTACTTTGGTAAATCCAGTCTATACTATGTATCAGGATGCAAACATAAAAATCAGAAACCACTGTATCTTAAAAACTTCTGTTTTTATCATTACCTTTTACGCTGTTTGATTACCAAGATTGTATGAGTTACTTTTTAAATGAGAACAGCCAATCTAATCACAATTTGCACAGTACTACCAAGATCTACATAGAAATGACTAACCAGGGACGTACGTTGGTAATACCAACATTTGATGGATCCTACAGCTTACATCCGTTTTGCAGTTTTGATTTGAAAAGTTTATGAAACTTCGATATTTGGGCCATTATTTTATTTGTATTACAGGAACGTACTCCAGTGTTTATGATTTCTTTATTATCAGCCAGAAGGCCAATTTAAAGATTTTATACTTAAGATACAGTCACAGGCAGCTTGCATAACATCCAATGAAAAAAAAAAATCTACATATTCATGACCATAGTTTTATTAAATACATTTTCTCATTAAAACCAGAAAAAAACCCTCACAATGAGTTTGGTAAGTATCAAAATTTGTCAGTCATCATTAGCAGACACACAGAACACTGTTTTCTACTTCACTTTTTCAAACTCTTGGCCTGTATCTTTCTACATGTCTTAAATATGAAACAAAATATTAAATAAACTTTGATTACATACTTGGCACTTGCTTCAAATATCATTCTTTATAAAACTACACAAGCTCCCACCAAAACATTACTTCTATTCTTAGGACTCATTCATTCAATTGCTAATGAGAAACTTTATAGTATGAGGAATCTCCAAGTTAATAGAACTAAAATTTCAAAATTTTATAAGCAAAGTTCAGGTATTCAAACCAAGTAAATAAATTAGAGTCCACTCCGAAACCCACAAGAAAAAAAACCCACAAGCCTCAAGTGGGTTTTTATTATATTATTATTTCTTACTATA
>VXAL01019203.1:339880-351377 GCA_013399475.1 Chauna torquata
AAATTATATTATTATAATTTACTATGAGGCAATAAAACTAACATACTTAGCTAGTTACTTCAGTCATCTCAGTGAGAGCAATTAACCTAAAAATCACTTACCTGTTGCTCTTGTCCAGGTTTTGATATATAGTGTACTCCTCTTTCCCTTCTCATCTTGCCGCCACCACTCACTCCTCCTGAAGACAGACCATTGGATGCAGCAGTACTGAATTTGGGGTAGGTCAAATTGCTAGCACAGAATAACAATACATAGGTTGGGGGCAAAAAAAAGAAGAAAAAAAAGGAGAAAAAAAACTTATCAACCAATTTTTTTCAAGCTATTATAGCTGTTATTAGTCCTAGACCTGAAACCTGCTAATCAGAATCAGAAAAAACTAAAGCTGTTTCACAAATTGCTAAATGCTGGTAAATACTTGATGTTCTAAATAGCAAAAAATGTATTAAGAGCACCAATGAAAAGGACATACATAAGAAAGTAGCAACATCCATATGGGAATGATGACTAAGCCAGAAGAACTGAAATAGAAGAGCTTGATTTAGACTGTTATTTTCTAATGTTTCCTTTAAATAGTCCAGACATGGATTGGTTCTCTGATTCTGTAATGAGTGTGCATCTTTCCAGGGATATAAACGCACAACACACAAAAATATAGAAAGAGAGCACATGTACGCATGCACACACATGGGAAATGCTGCCAACAGTTCTGATGGAACAGAGAGGCCTTAAACTTGTGTGGCAAGATAATATGGCAAAAGCTTCACAAGCAGCTCTGGCTTTCACGTGGCCATCAGCAGGCACAGCAGAGGTGTTTGGGTGTGCCAACATTCCAGAAGTCTTTTCAGACATGAATACACATCCCTTTTGTAAGGCATACAATGGCATTTCTCTGTTCATTACAGAAGCCTAGATCAAACCCAGAAAGATTTCCTAATCCAAGTGGAAAGGGGAAGAAAAAAAAAAAATCCCAAACCAGAAGTGAAATAGGGAATAACGACAACAAAAGTACTCTGGCAACAAAATGAAGTATCCCTGGAAAAATCACTATATCAAAGCTTATGCTGCAGCCAATCAGTCAGTCATTACAGAAGTACATTAGATCACTTTGGAAGACACCAGGTCAAGTTTCCAGAAGGCTCATGAAGAGAATTGGTCTAAACTTGTCAGATACTTGAAAACAGTCTGCTTAGCACTGTAACTGCTGAGAGGAAGCCAGAACCCTAAGGCCATATGCTCACTTTTCTCTAATCCAAACTGACAATCAATTAGAATTCTGAAAAAAGTCTTATGTCAAAATAAATCTTTATTCAGACAACTACAGCTTGCCTATAATAGCCCATATTCCTCTTTCTGTTAACACCTGTCAGCTTCAAGGGGTAAAGACAGTTGTCAGTCTTCAAGCAAATCCAGTCTACAATTGGACCCAGGTTTAACAAAAAAACAACAAAAAAAAAGCATGTTTGGTAGGCCAAACAGAGATTTACTGAGTATTCCAACTTAACTGCACAAAGGAACTCTTGCCAGCCTATCAGTGTTGTGGTGTTGTGTTCCTGCTCCAGAACATGGCACCCAACAGAGACTGGCGTCACAAAAAACACCAGCACCACCACCTCCTACTCTACAGACAAAAGGTAGGGCATTGCAGTAAACTTTATGAACCAAATAAAAAGCAGTATGAGTTTTCTGGATCTCCCTTCTACATGGAGGAGTAGACAGGAGTTCTACCAAAGACAATTCAGAACAGTTTGAAAAACCAGTTACAACCCAACACCTCTTTGCACCTACACCAGTACCTTAAAGGCAATCTCTTCCACCCCTGAAAAGGTGGTTGTTGTGAAGTCAAACTTTTAGATGCTGAAATAAAGCATTGAGGTTTTTCTGCAAGCCAAAGAATGACCAGGGCCACATAAGAATTGCTTGGCAGATGAACACAGAATCAACAAAATTCCCTGCTACTGTTGAACGATCCCCCTAAAAAGGTAATGTTAGAGTGTAAAGTGTCTTAACTCAAGCATTACCCAAAACACTATTTGCCCAGAAGGGAGAGCCATCAGTATTATCTTGAGTATTAAACCAAGTCAGCAGTATAACACAAAACAATCTCCTCAAGAAGAAATACAGTTATTAATTCTCCCGGATTTTTTTGTTGTAGAGATGAGTTAGCATTTGGCCTCAAATGATTCTAAAGAGCGCCTGGTTTTCATGCTAACTCAGAGCAGACAATTGACTTCACCATGAAAGAAACATTTAAAATAAATAAATAAATCAATCAATCTTCCTCCAGGTTTTTGCTTAAAAAAGAAAGAAAGAAAAAAAACCACACACACACACACAACAAACCACCACCAAACATACGCCTGAACTCTAACTCACTTCATCTACTTCACCTTCTAAAGAATCCTTCAGAAAGAATCATTCCTTTAGGACAGAGCTTTCATACTCCAGGCAATTAAATAAATACCTAAAACTAATAGCTTTTCCCCTAGAGAACATCAAGATGGACAAATGGTTTTATTATAAGTAAACTGACCCATAAACTACAAAATATCTGTCAAAGCAAACTTTGCAACACTAGAGATTTAGTTGAACTACAAAACTATCCATACCTCCTAAAGAAAGAAAAAATTAGGCCTCCAATAACAAATATCCTTTCTGTAGATACAGCATTATAACATGCCTTGTTTCCCATCTTCATATCCTACTCAGAAGATATACTTGGGAAAAAAGAATTACTGATATATCACTGATACACTGATTTTATTCTTGTTCATCTTCCTTCCTTTCATAAAAATAACAATTTTCTCATACTTATATTGATCTTTAAATGTGATTCAGACTTCCCAGCTCTCTCAAAACACAAAATTTTCATTGGCTTTCCCATTCCTTTTACTCAGAACTGTCACTGCCTTTCCAAAGAGGCAGGCATGCAGACTGTAGTGACAAAGGAGATAGCTTTCTTCCTTCAAGTAGGTTTTATATTAATAGCCAGTAACTAAGTTCAAGTAAGTTTTAAATTAATACCTTTCAGATGGTTCTAATCGCTGTTCAGCAGGCAAACTCTTCTCTTTCATGCCCTGCAAGTTAAGTTTATTTCAAGATTTAGGTGAATGTATATGTATACACAAAGCACAAAACAACCACTCTTCTGTGTTTTTTTGTGGGTTTGTTTGTTTGTTTGTTGATTTATATCACTAAGTATACCTCACCCACTTAACCTCGTTCCCTAACTCAGTATTCTAGGTACAGTTTAGTTAAACTTTGGGGGGTAAAATAAGTATCACGGCTTCACTTGGCATTGAGGATGAACTGATAGCATTCTTCATACTAAATCAAATTTGTCAAATTCTCTACCAAAGAAAGTATTTTAAACAAAACATGATGCAAATAGCAGGGGCAGGGGAAAACCAAATCAAGTTTTCTCATCAAAACTTGTGTTAATTTACCAACCCATAAAAAGGACATTCTTTTTTTAGTTTTATCAAAAACAAACAAACAAACAAACAAAACACATCCCCTCCGCCCCAAAAGAAACCCCAAGCAGTTGCTGCTACATTCAGTTTAGAACTCTATCAAAGATTGTGCTGGCTAAACAATACAGAGACAGAGATCTAAAAGCAGTAACCAACCAGTATAACTATCCACTTTCAGCTCCTGCCTAAAAAGTCCACAGATTGAACACCTGGTCATTTTTTGCATTCAGACTGATACTGGAAACATGGGTGGTTTTGTTTTTTTTTTTTGGAAAGAGATGTTAATCTTGTTTTATGGGCCTCCACCTACACCAAAGCGATCAAAAAGCACTGAGCACATTGTCAGAAATCTCTCTTGGAGCACACAGCTCACCTCTAAGAGTTTATACACATCGCACGTTCCATCAGTGACAGCTTTGCATACAGGAGGATACAAAAGGAAAACGTTTCTATCTTTTAATATTCTTTCACTGAGAACAGGCTAACCCAATAGCACATCATTACACTGTGAAAACAACCACAAGCCACTTACTGTTCCAGAAATAGAATTAAATCCATAAAAATTCAATCTATTTCACAATGGTTCCCACTGCCTTAATGCTTACCTCAAACATACTATCTTTGCAAAGAGTACTGATAGTGTAATAGTTGGTTTGAAACATTCCAGGATTGTAAAAAAAGAAAAAAAAAACAACAGGCACATAAGGACTGGAAAATTTACTTACTTTGTGCTTTGTATCTACTCTCTGGCAAATTTTGCTGGAATCAGTAGCTGGAGTCAGAGATGGTTTAAAATACTGGGTCCGACTTGCTGACAGAGAGATTGCCTTTGGTGTCACAAGTTTCTGAACAGGTGGATGCTGGGATTCCATCTTTGAAAGGGAAGCAGCAATCAATTTATCCTTGCACCTACCCAAATTAACTCCAAAATTTATTGATCAAAGCAATCACAGAACTATAAACCTCCCATCAGTCTTTGCATTCAGTGAATATGATTTGAGAAGTCTAACAGCATTCAACTTGTAGAGGGAAATCACCACAAAACCCGTAATGAAATCCAGAAAGCTATCTATAAATAGCCAAGTCTGACTGAATATCATTTCAAAATTTGGCAGTTGACTTCATAGACAAAATAATACATGCTACCATAATCAAAATAACCCACGTTCCTATAATATGCTCCTATCTCTTCCTCTGCCCACACTGTGATATTTTTACTACCTTAATCCATTAATTTAACATTCAAAGTGTTAAGCAACTGATTATATGGGCTTTGGGGCTTCATATTTCCTACATTTTCCTCCTTCAAAGTTATATAAACTAGAGCACTTTCAAAAAAAAAAACCGTTGTCATATCATCTTAAAATAATCTCATTCATTAAAATATGATGCAATGCTTTAGATTGGCATTATGTGCACTTCAAGTACTGGGTTTGACTTCTCGTTTCAAAGCATTTTCACAGACCAGAGTTAATTTTTAACACAAACCACTGTATGTTCTGCAAAACTGACTTAACTGAACTGTCAAAAACAAACCCAAAAGGCTACAAGATTTACCAAAGGCTATATAAATGAATAAGATATAATAATATACATATATTTTATATACATATAAGGCTATATAGTGAATAAAAATACATCTTTCTAAAAACAATTACATTCATTTTGAAACCTTGAATAAAACACGTTTTATTTAAGTTTACAAATCTACTTTGAGTGAACAATGGCTCATTGCGGGTTTTAAAGGTAAATGACTAAAATAAAAATAATAAAATTTCACCCAGTTAGATGGTTAATACCCTGTTTAATACCCAACGATGTATAGATCCTTGACATACCACATCACTGCTACACGCTGCAAAAGTTCTGCCTGAGTGCACAAGTGTTCTATCAACCATACATTCACTTCAGCAGGAAAACATACAATCATCTCCTTGGCAAATAATTACTTCTCATCAAGGGCTACCCTTCTCCTGCCAAACATCATGAATTCTAGTATTATGAATAGACAATCTATCTCCTTTTACCCAGTGACAGCTGTGTGCAACATTCATTTACTGGCTGACAACTTCAGGCTCTCTGTTGCAAATCTGGTAGATCTTTCTTAATGCCTTATCACAGGTGTAGTTCTACAATTTAACTGAGAATTCAAACCAGATTTGTTTTTAGTTATTTGGATAATATTTATGAAATAATTTACTTCTCAATGTTCTTGTAATTTAGCATATGGTGAAAAGAGGGTACGGGAAATCTGAGATGTTTGTACACTCTGATGTGATTGTAAACTTAATTATACATCCAATCGAGGGATTAGCATACAAACTTCTTGAGACATTCTGTCCCTTTTCTCATTAGAATAGAAGATGAAAAGTTTGCACAAAAGAAAAATCATCCTTTTTTTTCCTTCAGTCGCTTGATCTCGAAGTGGCCTTTTAGGGGGTTTGCAATTTAATAAACCCAGTGATACCCCTAATTAAAGTCATTAAAAAACATGACTAGTTTTCATTTTTTAAACAAAAACAAAGGAAATCATGTTTTACCACAGCATTATCACCAATTCTGTGCTACCTCCAAACAGGAATTTAGGAACTTAAAATTATATAAGTGACAGAACTTAACAATTTTCCTTCTCCTTACTTTGAGTGGTGACAAAAAGCAGAACTACTTGTTTTCCGCGCCCAAATGAACACAGAAGACTGTACAAAGTCAATATGACCACTCAATCAGTATTTTTCTATTTATGATCATTTCTTTAAGAGAAGATTTTCCTAAACAGGAATTTTAATATGCAGCTTCACCCCGAATTGCAGGATAAGATAAAACCACTTCCTGTGTTCTAGAGTTGTTGTTCTTGATTGATGTATCAAGAGACCACCACACAAAGGTAACATAATTCTTAACCCAAGTAATCTTCACAGCCCTTCATCTAGTGTGGGTGAAGACATTTTTTAGCCATTTTCACACAGCCAAGATAGCTATAATTCATATAATGCTAATATTAACTTCATGCATATGCTGTTACTAAGGTTTGAGAAACTTCTTCTAAGAGCAATAAAGCATAGAAAGTTACCTATCTCAGCTTAAGACATTACTGCTTCTTACCTGATTTCGTTTGGAATGGAAATCAGTAATATCCAGCACACTTCTGTCCACCGGCTAAGGGAAAAAATAAAGCCTAAATATTAGAGGGCAATTTTTTTTCCTGAGAGAGGGTTCCATGCAACAAAAATGTGGGGGTTTCATGGTCAACTTACAGAAGACAGTGGACTAGAAACAGAAGATGGAATTCTTTTAGCATCCTGTTGAAAAAAAAAAAAGCAGTGCAATAAATTAAACAGGACACAACAGAAGGAAAATCTTCATCCTTTACTGGCTCATTTACTAAGTTTCATATACACATGAAATAAAACAGATTAAAAGGAGTGCCACTTACTGCCAAAGGACTTGACATCTTCTCCAATGACTGCAAGATGCGCCGTGCTGTGGAACTTGTGACACCATAGGATTGCACATTTGCTTGTTTAGCTTTCATTTGCCTTCTAACTGGCGTCTGAAAAATTAGCATCGTAAGTGTTATGACGCTCAATTTTGAGTTAAACATGCATGTATTTTATGCCTTAAGGCTACATTGATGATATAATCAATATTCTCTGATGACAAAGAAAAATGCACTCACTGGGAGTTCAAGCCATAAAGAAGAAAATACATTCTGCGTTTATAGAAGTTTAACTAGGGCCCCAGTCCATCTTGCACATGCTTGTTGCACAAACGACAAAAGAAATCCATACTTGTAAAAGGTCAAGATGGAAGATATTAGGACTGCTAGGGTCTCTGAAGCAGTAATCAGGAAAACAGAACTGAAGAAAAGACTTGTGGTACAGAAAGTACTTTCAGTAACAAAACAGACCTCAGAGTTTCATGATGATTCCTAAAATCAGTATACACAACCATAACCAGGAATGCTAGTTTTACTTCTCTCTTGCTTCCTCCTTTCCCCCAAGATTATAGTTGGCTGCAAATCTTTTTCTCTGTTTAAAACGATAAAGCTCTGATTTCAACTGTAACATCTAAATATATTACACTGAAAAAGTAAACTGTTTTATTTGCACCACATGACTTTGAATATCATTCAAAAAACTTCCTTCAGTGTGACTTTTCTTTTTCCATGTTAAACCCCGCATGTAAGCACATTGTGTTTATCACGCTATGTGAAGACAGGAGGCAGACCATACAGCATATAGAAACATAAGCAAGACTCACAGAATCACAGAATGATTAGGGTTGGAAGGGACCTCTGCAGATCATCTGGTCCAACCCCACTGCGAGAGCAGGGCCACCTAGACCAGGTTGCCCAGGACCACGTCCAGGCGGTTTCTGAAGATCTCCAAGGAGGGAGACTCCACAATAACTCCAGGCAACCTTGTGCCAGTGCTCAGCCACCCACACAGTGAAGAAGTGCTTCCTAATATTCAGTCAGAACCTCTTGTGTTTCATTTTGTGCCCGTTGCCTCTTGTCCTGGCACTGGGCGCCAGTAAAAATAGCATGGCTCTCCATCCTCTTTGCACCCTCCATTTAGGTATTTATACACCAATGTATAAGGTCCCCCCTGAGCCTCCTCTTGTCCAGGCTGAACAGTCCCACTTCTCTCAGCTTCTCCTCAGAGGAGAGGTGCTCCAGTCCCTTGATCATCTTGGTGGCCCTCCACTGGACTCTTTCCAGTATGTTGCTGTAATCTACAGCAAGCAGCAATAAGCAAGCTACTGTCTCCCTTAAAAGCCTAGTATTTTGGTTCCTTGTTTTAGCATAATCCACAGTTATATTGTTAAAAAAAAAAAAAAAAAAAGCTGATCAAAGACAGATCCCAGTTTGCAGGAAGTTTTGAACCACAAGTTTTCAAGGTTTCCCATTAGTCAGGAACTTGTACTGCCCTTGTTCCATGGCAGAAATGGACTGCCAGAATAGGTCCAGCAAACCAATGTTTCCATTTCCTTAAAATTCCTTTTGATTTATTGATAAAAGTCATTTTGATTTAAATACATTACTACCAAACCTGGTAACTCAACTCTAGCTAATGAGAGTTGTCAGCATTTTTTACTTGCTGGTTCTTTTCAGAACAGCAAGAACTCCTAGGGGCAAGTAACTCTTTTCAAGAGCTATATGAATCATATTAAAATAAAAAGCATGTTACTGTTTATCTTGAGATTGCATTTAGTCCTGTATACCTCTCTCTAGGTAACAGAAGAACAAAGGATCAGCAAAGTTGACTTTAGATATTACAGTAAAGAGTGCACAGTTTTACAGAATATCTCCATAGCATGAGTGTAGGCACGCTTGTGTAAGACCTACGGATAAATATTAAACAGGTTTGACTACAGTAGTTTTTGCTACTATAAACACAAGTTTTCAAAGTTATGCTGTCGTTTTTATTTGCATGATGTTATTTTAACGTAACACAGTCAGAGACAGACAATGGCACTCGAATGGAATTTTTTGAAAGACTTAACAACACAGGAAATCCCAACTACAAACAGCTAGCCAGAACCGTCACTTTTGTTCATTATGACAAGTATTTCCACGTAAACTGTTAAAAAAGAATTTAAATAGAAATTGTTTTTTTTCTACTCCTGTAGGCTGAGAAGGCAGAATAGGAACTGTTGCCACATTTTCAGCTCCCTGCTCAAAGCTCCTTTGGCAGTGCTGCTTTTGTACTTCAATTACTATTTCCCACCGCACTATTTTTCTCATACCTGGTAAGGAGCAATTCGCACTTTTGTCTGCCTTGCTGCTGCAGCTGCACCACCATAAGTGGTCTTTCCAGGGTAAAATGGAGAATCCCCAAGCTGGCTTGTCTTAAAGACAGAAGTGTTTCCAAGTGTCTACAGAAACAAAGTACGGTAAGTGGTTAGTAAAATGGGTACACATTCAAATTGATTAAAAGAAATACTGTGCAGTACTCACAGGAGAGAGAGCTCCAAAAGCAGATAAATTGAATGCAGGTTTCTTAGAGCTAGCTGCAGAATGCTGTGAGAGGGAATGAGATCTTTCAGCTTCTGTGGACCAGAGCAGTGGTGCTGAAGTATTTTTTGAAACTGCGATATCTGCCAAAATGACACATGCTATATGTAAATGCCTTGACTACATACAGAACTTTATTATTAAAGATCACATTAACTTGAGTTCTTTAATATACAGAAAAAGAACCTTGACTTTAGCATTATTTAAACAGATCAATTGCACATGGTCTGAAAATCAAGTATCAAGTCTGAACTTGAAAACTGTTCAGAGAACTGCAAGTACAGTTACTCTTCAGCAATCTGAACAAGTTAATGCTATGCTTATAATGCAGAATAATTTCTTTTCTTTCATGCTAAAATAAAATGAAACTGCATAAACATCAGTGCATTTGTAAGGACAAAGTTTCTCTTATGTTGGAGCCCCTTTAGGGCTGGAGGCCAGCATAGGTCATAATCGCATGGGTTTTAAACCTGAAAGATTCCCCAGGGGCTGATCTAACGAAGTTAACAATCTATTTCCCATGTATGTTTTACAAAGACACACCAGAAAGCTCTAGTAGACTCAGGCTGTATTGCTAAAGCCTGGCAACATCTAGTCTCGATTGTAAAAATACGTTCTCTGGAAAACTTGCTGAACATGCTTCAATCCCTGTCTATATGGGGGACTAGAAAAAGCTCCAAACCTGCTGTTTGCCCTTTCACAGTGAGATGACCTAGGTACCCATCTAAATCAATGAAATGTTAATTTTTTATTTTAAAATGGTGTGCATTCCTTAGAAAATTCAGCAAAAGACATAGTAGTATTGATAGCTGAAGCCTTCTACCAAGAAAGGCCAAAAAAAAACCCAGCCCCAAACTTGTTCAGTCAGAATAGTTCTTTTATCTGCTCCTGATGAAACACGGGAAAACATCTTGTGCTTCTATTCGTTACCTGCAGTTATTCACATTTAACCAGCTGTCAGTTAGATATTCTGAGTCACTCTTCCTTCTAGGCAATCAACCTAGTTGTCAAGCTACAGCTAGTCATCTCTATTTCCTACCATCCCAGTCCAAGATTATATATAACCTAGCTGAAAGTGTGTATTTCAGAACCGACTCTGTAACATCAGGATATCATAAATGTATTCCAAAGCACAGCTATATTAAAGAGGTGACAGGATTACATACTTCTAAAACACTAAAAATTAAATTTAATTCTCACATTCAAAACTGACATTCACCTATTTTATTTACTAAGGTGATATGGACTATGCAAGGTATTTCACATTACAAAGAAATCAGTTAAACAGAGAACACGAAAATTACCTTTATCAGATGCTCTAGAGGAGAAGCCACTGGTTGTTGAGATGTTATCATCATCATGTTGAGAGGTAGAATCTTTTATTTCTTTTACAAGAGATAGTCCAGGACTGCCAATGCCAAGCGTCGAAGATGTAGAGGGCTGACAAGGTGGTACGGTAGAATCCAACACGGTACAGTTCAAATGGCTCCGATGAAGAGAGGGCCTTGTTAACACAACTGAAAAGTTCAATGCTGATCTACTTGTGGATGGTTCTAAACAAGAACAGGGAGATGATCAGCTTTCCTATAGACAAGCTCACAGAAGCCAAAACCTGTTTTCTATCAACAGTCATGCTACTGCCAAGTTCTAAGCACAAAAATAGAGAAGCCGAATTTAACTTCTTCCTCACCCAGATAGGGTTTCATCTAACTGCCTGACTACAACAGCAACATTGCTTGCAATACTGTTAATGTTGTATTAAGTAGTAGTTAAGTACAAGGTTTTACAACACAACACCAGATTCTGACCCATGCTCAAGTGCTCAAACACTGACTGGGTCTTTCACTAAATCAAACAAACTCTTTCTTCTTGCATGTAAAGCTTCCACTAAGCTTTCAAAAATTTGAGATGACATGCCAAGTTACAGACAACACTGCAGTTTATATAATCTTGGAACAAAGATCATATTAATCTGAATACACAACACAAAAATGAATGTTTGCAGTACTCC
>VXAL01019203.1:351384-371576 GCA_013399475.1 Chauna torquata
AAATTCTACCATATCAGATCATGCAAAAACACTATCTCCTATCCATTAACTTTTGAGATTTTGACCCAAGGGACAAGTAAGCAGGTCAACCCAAGTAATCAAATGAGCATTTTTTCCTCCTGAACCAAAGGGTCTGCAAACACTGCCGGTGACCTGGAGGAGGTGGCCTTGCAGCACTAACTTGCTAAATTAATGGCACTATTAATGGGTATCTTGCCTGATGGAAAGTCCACAGTCTCTCTCAGGAATTCTGGGAACTAAAATGATTTTGAGCCACTATCCTCTTGACACTTGCACTGAAGCTTAAACTAGTTAGTTCAATCTTCATAACCACTCCAGTACCACTAATTAGTTCTCCAAAACATTAGTAGATTTTTAGGACAGTATTGTCTGAGATAAAGAAAGTTTATCAGGCTGAAAGCCAGCCAAGCAAGGAATATAAGCTCTAGTACACTGACACCTCAGACCTGAAGAAACACATTTCTCTAAAATTGTAGTGTTAATTAAAAAAATCTTATTCCTAAGTATAGTAAGTAACATCCACAGATAGCAACATAAGCTACTAAAGGTTCTAGGGTGTCCACCTGCTCCTGATCTCCTGGAGTTAGTAAGTTTGCAGTGCAGCTGTTCTTACTGAAAGGTCCTTTCACACAGTTCCACAGAAAAACCAACACATGTTCCTCAGTCATGAAGACCTTCTGTATTCCTCTATCCAAACTTATTCCCAAGCTACAGCTTACACAGAAAGCAATCAAAACTCCTTGTTTACAATTAGATGACGTTGGAGGCAAAGATATTTTCTCATTATTTTTGATTCTGTCGACAGCAGAAGCAACTGACTTTCTACATTATCTATGGTTACCTGTGTGTGCTTGTACAAAACTACTCTCCTTATTAAAAGCTAAGTTCCCCAAAACAGCTAATTTGAGAGAAACTCAAATGAGAGTATATGCAAATTTACACAACAGGACTACAGAAACAGTGAGAGGCAATGGATATAAAACACCAGTTAACCTTTTATATGGTAAAGGGGTTGCAAGTCTCTTTGCCAAGGGTCCAAACACCTTTTCAAAAACCCCAGGCTAGGCGTGTACTGACATACACCTTAATAGTATTAAATATTTTAAAAATAATAATGTCATAAACCACATCCATGCACAAGTTCCCCAGTTCTCCATTAAGCTAACAAGGAACTTTACTAAACTGATCAAAGCTCAAAGGGGAAGAAAAAAAATCAGGACATGAGAAGGATTTTCTCTCTGCCATCATAGCATCTAGTATTTTGTTTTGAGGACTGCAAAACAAATTAGAGTTTTTAATTGCCTTAGGAAATTAGACAGATTTTCATTCCATACCTTTTAAAAAAGAAAATGCAACCTAGCACACTTGCAAATGAGTATTTTCAACATTCAGCACCTGGCTAATAGAGTACACGAAGTTAACTGATGCCTTCCAAGAGCTATAAGATGTATGTTTCACAATTATGTTTACAGTTTAAAGCTAAAACAGCTTCACAAACAGTTTTTCAGGGTTTTTTTTTTTTTTTTTTTTAAATTCTGTCAAAACCCTCTTTCCAACTTCCTCTGGAAATTTAGATTCAAAGCTAGAAACCTGTGAATAAATACAGATGGCCAGAATACTAAATGATTTTTCACATACCTTCTACATTAATTCTTGCTGATTCAGGCGTGACTCTCCCATCAATCATTATGGCATCTTCATCTGCATAATCATGATGATAGTTTACTGGATTCTCTTCCTGGTTTGTAGATTCATTTGTATCTACACATTCATCTTCACTTTTATTGAAATACTTCTGTAGCCATCCTGGTACAATATTTTTCACTGATTCCGTCATTCTGCTAATGATTCCCTGCTTGAAAGAAAAACCACTTGTATAACTACAGAAACACAGTCAACAGTGTATGCTGGGATACAACCTTCCACAGACCTTGAAGACACATATTATACAGCAAATATTCAGAACAGAAATAAGACGAAGGAGGTTGATCCTTGTCATAGGATCGCTATACTTCTGGAACACCTAAAATTCATCTAAGATTGATTTATGACTACCTATCAGTTTGTGCACTTCCGAGTGACCTTGGCAATGTTCAAAGTTCTGAAGCTTCCGTCAAAGTTCGCCAGCAGCTTGTCAATTCACAAGGCCATCAGGAAAGTCTATTTCTAAATAACTCCTCATCTACATACTTGTTCCAGGATTCTTCCTCTTCACACCCTCACGTGAAAACCATCTAAAACAGTTCAGCAATTATCTACAGTGACAGTGAGGACCATACTATCTGCTAAAATCAGTGAGTCTAAATATTTCTAATACTGAATTGCAGTATCAACAGGCATCATAAAAAATGACTTATGCTCTGAACAGTCAGGGTAACCTGAAAGAAATCCTGGAAGAAACACCGCTATAGCTGAATAACAGGTGCCTCACTACAGGGCCGTTAAACAGATCCATTCTGATCCAATTTCATTTCACGGTACATTAAACTTTTGGACATCTAAACACTATTATTCTGCAATTACTGAATACGTAAAAGCTGTTTCCATTTTGCCATTTACAAATTATTTGCAATGCTTACATTCCACGTTTAAGAAATGCTTATTTACCACATTGTTTTAGACAGTCGCTTGTTCCCTATCATTCCCTCAAAATTTCAACACACCTTCCTGTCCAAACCTCAGCCATGCGCAGCAGATCACTTGCAGCACAGGTTTCCGAGCCTCCCTCTTACCATGACTACAGCCACAGAACCGGCTGCTCAGCTCCCTGAGATGCAAGCAGGCATGAAAGCTAACTCGGCAATTCCAGCACTTTGAAAACCGAAAAGTGACAAGAGTTGATGAAATTCAACAAAAAAATCTGTTTATCAGTTGCTAACACATGTATCACGAGTTCTGGCTGGTTCTGTATCTACAGTTCTGCTCTGCCATTTTCTTGGTTTTAGGCAACAGAATTTTCTAGTCAAAATTATTATTCAGGTCTCAAGAATCGATAATATACTTTGAACATGCAAAAGTTACAGTCTAATAGACAATTCTGAAACAAGAATTGTGCTGTATTCAACTCTTTAAAAGTTCAGCACACAAGTCAAAACAAAAGCCTGTATCATTTAAGTCTACCATACATGATAATGCAAACACCAAGTTACAGGAATTATAAACAAATTAGACATCCTTGAATCTGGAGTTAAGAGGGAGGCACGGGAAGAGGAAGAATGGAAGATAGAAAACACAAAGCCTTTTCACAGAAAGTAAGTCATCTTAATTCACACTTGGACATTTTTCCTACTGATCTGTAATTTAATCGTGTACTTGCATGAAGAGAATAAATATCCGGGGACAGTTTAAACCACGCAGGATACCCCGTAATAAACACATCCATCACAATTACTACATTAAAATGCACACGAGTACAAACTGCTCAGAATGTTGCTATTCTTCCACACAAATACTAAGCCTTAGCCCTCCTATAAAAACCATTAAATGCACGTAATGCCAAAGTTCACAAACAGTTCAGTGCGCAGTACCAACAGAGGCAGTCTCTTCTTCTTCCCCAGCTCCTCATTTCCACCTTTCCCTGTGACACATGCTCCCCTTTTTACAGGAGCAAGTATACTTTCATTCAAAGGGGAGAAATATCAGGAACTCATATGGGTTAAAATTTGCACAAAAGAGCAAATGCTCAGGGCACAAACTGCATCCAAGGCAATGTTTTTTCACAAAAGCTAAGCACTGCTACATTCAGTATCGCTAGAGAGTTTCTCCGTCAGAGAACTGACATTAAAATGGGCCTTTGCAGACGACACCAAGCTGAGCGGTGCAGCTGATAACAACGGAAGAAAGGGATGCCATCCAGAGGGACCTGGACAGGCTTGAGAGGTGGGCCCACATGAACCTACTGAGGTTCAACAAGTCCAAGTGCAAGGTGCTGCACCTGGGTCAGGGCAATTCCAGACATGAGTACGGACTGGGTGAAGAACTCATTGAGAGCAGCCCTGTGGAGAAGGACTTGGGGGTTCTGGTGGACAAGAAGCTCGACATGAGCTGGCAGTGAGCGCTTGCAGCCCAGAAGGCCAACTGCATCCTGGGCTGCATCTACAGAGGCATGGCCAGCAGGTGGAGGGAGGTGATTGTCCCTGTCTGCTCTGCCCTCATGAGGTCCCACTTGGAGTCCTGCATCCAGGTCTGGGGCCCTCAGCACAAGAAAGACGTGGACCTGTTGGAGCGGGTCCAGAGGAGGGCCACGAAGATGATCAGAGGGCTGGAGCACCTCCCCTGTGAAGACAGGCTGAGAGAGCTGGGGTTGTTCAGCCTGGAGAAGAGAAGGCTCCAGGGAGACCTCCTTGTGGCCTTTCAGTACTTGAAGGGGGCTTATAGAAAAGATGGAGAGGGACTCTTTATATGGGCAGCTGGTGATAGGACAAGGGGGAACGGTTTTAAACTGAAAGATGGGACAGTTAGGTTGGATGTTAGGAGGAAGTTCTTTCCTCAGAGGGTGGTGAGGCACTGGAGCAGGTTGCCCAGGGAAGTTGTGGATGCCCCATTCCCGGAGGTGTTCAAGGCCAGGTTGGGTGGGGCCCTGGGCAACCTGACCTAGGGGGTGGCATCCCTGCCCATGGCAGAGGGTTGGAACCAGGTGATCTTTAGAGTCCCTTCCAACCGAAGCCACTCTGTGATTCTGTGATTCTACACCATTCTCTTGCTGAAGAAATCCTCCAAGCACCGAAAGTGCCTGAGACTCAATATGGAAGAAGTCACAGGCACTCAGAAGAGCAAATACCCAGTCATCTTTAGTAATCTAAACGAGTAACTGGAGAGTCTAGCCAGACAAATAATTAACCAAGATGACATTTTACCATCCAAATCTAAAGCCAGACTGGTTTGACCCTTTCTTGCATATGGCAGCCTTGCTACCATTCTCCACATCATCAACATTTTAAGACTAAACTGAACCCAGGATAATTTCTTAAACCAATTCAGAATCTGGAACTCGCTCCATGCAGCTGTAGTGCAGAAAGTACTAATAGTCTGCTCCGCCTGACTTGTGCATGGCAGAAAACAAGAAACAGAGCTTTATACTCCAGAATACTGGTGGCTTAGTGACAGAGCAAGAAAAAGCAAAATACATTGAAATGCACCTCCAATTGCTAAATGAATATGTTGATTAAAGTATTGTGAAAAAAGTAGGCAGGCATTATGAATGAGCCACAGCCCATCATCTAACACAGATCTTGCTAAAAAAATAAACAAATAAACACTCCCCCACAGAAGTAAAACACAGCCTGCAGATATGCCCATTCACAAAAAGATTCAAGACATTGAAATTTTCCCAGTGGTATCTCCTACCTGCCCATCACAGCTGAAAACCAAGAAAAAGCACCATTGTTGGATTCCTGTCCTGTCAAATGAATTCCTGATTAATTTTACCCTAACCTTTATTTTTCTTATTCAACTTCAGCACTTGTGCTTGAACGCCCTTCCCCTCCCCGTTAGCGGCAGAGCACTCTCCCCACCACTCTGATGCCAGGAGCTTTGTCCATCCCAGGTTCCCTGTCATCACCACCTCTCTGCCTGGGCATCATTCATCCCTCCAGAGGGCTGACAAGGATACTGCACACCCCATTGACACCAGCAGCTCTCCAGAGGTGAAATACAAACGACACAGCACAGGACAACTGTTACAAGCTTACTATTGCAGCAAAATGCACACTTCCACAGGCTTGAACTTTGAAATGGGAACAAAAAAAAAAAAAAAAAACCACCACTCTGTGTTAGCCTGGAGGTAAAAACTTGATGCTTTCAGAGGTACGCATATGGTGAAGTGAAATAAATGAAATGTTAAGGGAAAGCTACTCATATTTATCTCACTTACAAGCTCTGAGCTTATTCCACAGAAAAAACAGTATGTTTAGTAAATCTTGCAGTCCCTGAATTCTTTTCTAAACTTCGTTCTCATTGATTTGATTTCATATTGTACTATAGTTTCATTTTGTACTGAAAAGCTTTTTTTTTTTTTTAAAAAAAATTTATCTCCCACCTGACTTCCCCCTTCCATATTTCATGTTCCAGCAAGCATAACAACTGGAATATATTAGACAACACATGCAACGCAGAAAAGAAGGAAATGGCTCAAGAAGCACATAGGCACATTTCCTTTTGTCACAGGACGGGCTTGTGGACTGCCCAAACCCCAGCCACAACTACTTATCAGGGCCCCCTGCCCCCCGACACCTTAACTCACTACAGGTGTGCCCAAGAGCCTGCTGCACACACTCCCCCAGTTCCCAGCCCCGTGTTCAGAGATGAGGGGGCCGCCCTGGGAGCTCCTCATTGCTACAGGACAGGGAGGTGCCAAAATGTAGTTTCGTGACAGGGAGAACCCCAACTGTGCGTAGCAGCGTTTCAGTCGGTGAGTGTGCTTCAGTCCTTCAGCAGATTCAGTGTTAGCTCACTGACTTCAACAGTTTGAGAGCTGCTGTCAGTTCCAACTGTTGTCTGCTCGTCTTAAATGCACTCATACGCTATTCTCATCCTAAAATAGCAGCAGGAAAGCGGAACAAAACACAGAACATGAAAAAATACTCACTGAAAAGATCCAATAGCTTAAGAATAGGTATTTACAACAGCTCCTCAAATGCTGTGCATCTTAAGTGCCTGCAGCTCTGCTAGATATGTCTAAATCAACCTATACTGTATACACCACAGCAACAGTAACTACAGTTACAGTTACTAAAGGCATACTGCAACTCTAAACAAAAGATATGGAGGTACAAGTACTCACCAGTAAACAAACAGATGTCATAGTTTACTACTTTGAAATACCATTTCTTTAAAGGATTTATATAAAGAAAAAAACCACAATAGGCTACAGTTACAGTTTGACTTCCAAACTTAAAGGCGGGCTATTTCTTGGCAAAAAATATTTATGGAATAGGACAGTTTCCCCAGTTTGTCAGGGGTCTTTCACATAGCAAGAGGAGAAAAAGTGCTGGCAGAAGTACTCAGAAATGATGCGTTACTGGAAAACATCTATTTTTGTAATTGAGTTGATTGATGTCAACCCGAGATACTCAAGTAAATCCCACTATACAGCAAAGGACATACTAAAAAAAAATTATACATGAAGGTTACACACTAACATAAATTCATCAGAGATGCAAAAAGCACAATCTGACAACAGAGCTGATTTCCACTTCACTATACGCACACCTCTGAAAGCATCAAGTGTCTACCTTCTGGTTAACTCTGATTTTTTTTTTTTTTTTGCTTCCCATTTCAAAGTTCAAGTTCTTAAAACATACCAACCAGTAAGTCTTCGAAAAGAAAACCTGTGCCTGAGGGTGAAGTTCACAGAGAAGGAGTGGAATTTCCGCGCTCTCTCCATCCCCCACTGTTACCTTGTGCCAGCTCTGGCACACAGCAGGCTGCTCTCCCTACTAGCTGAATTCGTTAATCGGGCAAAACACACGTGTTTCTCTGCTGGACTAATGAGTTCAGCTGGCGCAGTGCAACACAAGTGGCCCAGGAGAGACAGCATGATCAGGCAGCCAGGACGAGAGAAAGAAGGAACAAGACCTCTCCCTTCCTTCGACCAAATGTGCACAGATAGGCATGCAACGTGACAATCTGTACCAGGGCTGTGTCAAACTGATCCAGCCAAAAATTCACCTACAGACTGTGATGGTGAGGTCTACCCTTCAGGGGGCAGCCCCTGATCCAGCTTACCATGTGGTTACACAGGTGCTGGTGCAAAAACAGGGATAGAAATGGAAACACGGTAAGATCCTCTCTTGCAGCAGCATGGACTCGGACTGGCTTCAAACTGACTGTGCTTTTGCTATTTAGGGAGTGGCTTCAGTTTGGATGTAGGACAGCAGAGTTTTTCATTTAGAAAAAAAGACAATAAAACTTATGACTTAATATGAACAATATGTTACAGGAATGTCATTAATTATGTGACAGTGGAAAAAAAAACTACTTTATTTAAGGCAACTGGACCAGCTCAAATTTATTTCTAAAGATCATGACGAAAGGATTATGCTTCCAGATGCCAGTATTTCCTTCTCACTGCTTGAAGTGAGCCTTATTTTCCTTAGTCTAGTTAGCTTTAGAATGAACATCCCAGGGAAATTCTGGTGCCGTTTTACATTTTGGCACTGCTTGCAGATTTCTACCATGAAGACAACAGCCCATTGTTATCAGTTCCATCTGAGTGCACAAAGCCAGCGTACGCTCCGATAGGTAAATCAGTGTCTAACCCACTAGGTTAAATCCTCGTGACACTGAATGGTTTTATCTCAAGTTTGGTCCACACCTTTAGCTGACACCGTGACAACATTTCAAAAGAGGGTGCAAAGTACAAGACACCTTCCTTCTTGGTAGAAAGCAGCACAATAGGCTCTAGCTAATCCTCAGCAGAGATCAGTGATGGTGCTGTAGATCACTGAGCATATGTTTAGTGTTACACTTTGAGATCGACGCCTATCAAAGCCAAAAAATTTAAGACTAAGGCTACAAATTTCACTTAAAACTTTACAAGTAGATTTAAATGAGTTTGTTCTTAATCTAAGAAGAGACTCTAAGTACGGTTAGTATTTTTTATTGAAAGATGGCTGCACGCATGCGGCATGTCTGCAGCTAAGTTTCAGAGACAGTATATAGAATCGCACTACTTAAAACGCAGCTCAGATTTTTTTCTTCTTTTCCTGTAAGGGTACCCCTATAGTCTAAACCGATTATTTTTACTTAACAAACACAACAATAGCTAAAACAACACCTGGCATCAGGATAGTAAACTCCGACATAACCACACAGACAAGAAGTTTAAAGTTGTCAAAATTATAATTATCAAGAAACACACTTCCCACCAGATGGTCTTTACAAGGCCATTAGCAGTTACCAGATTTAGCAAAATATCTGGTAACACACATTTATATTTAGGATTTAAATACACATTTAGGCATACAATCGTCTATCTTATTTACAGGTATTCTCTATACACATGACATGATTCATTACAGTATTTCAACACCACCAAACATACTGGCCAAAAGAAATGGGAAACTCCTTATTCTCCCATTTACTGTAAGTCATGCATACGAAGGCTTTCAATGTATGTCACCACATACTACAAATCTCCTACCTCCGATAATATACTTGACTCCCAGCAATGAATTACACAGTATTTTCAGTGCCACTTTGCCTAAAAGCACTCACAAGCTATGGCTCGTAGTAGGGAGGACACGTTATGCTTGTAAAATACAAGCAGGGACAGGACAAATCCCACAACAGCTTCTGAAACAACGGTTAAATGCCACTCAAGGGCAACTCACTGCTTGCTGATGTTCATCATCCCTGCGTCCAGTGCTTTCTAGCGCAGACGAGACATTACAGATAGCTTGAAACATATCTCACAAATTGAAGTACTTTCTGCCACAAAATTTAAGTCCTGCCACTTTAGAGTAGCACTCCAAACTAAATCACAATCTTGTAAGTAGACTGGAATTACATTTTTAAATTAAATGTGGTGTTAATAAAAGATGGCAAAGTACTCTTACACCCCCTCAGAACTACCTCTTCCATCCATGACGATCTACAAACTGAGCTGACAACAGGATATGCTAGTGGGTTTGCAAAACGTATTACGTCAATTCTGTTATACATTCAGTATCTTTTCTTATATACCATCTTGAACATGCAAGTTAAAATGAAGTAACTGAAGATTCACCTTTAGTTCTTCTCTACGCTCATGTGAGATTTCAGCAAAAACTCTAAGCCTTCCTACTTTTGAAGCATCGTACATAGACGTTGCCTGGCTTAGAGAAGTTATACCTCACAATTCAACTAAATCAGCAGAACCTGCAATTAAATAGGGCACGAGAGTTTTTAAAATTGTATTACATTTGACCCTGCAGCATACATTTCCTGACTAGATTTAAGAGAAACTGAAATGCTGAATCTCGGGCACAGCTGCTTTAGCTGCAGCAGCAGCGGCTGTGGTTATATTCTTTGACATTTAAAGCTAATATTCTGAAACTGTAAAGCCGATGGAGGTTTGCCTCTGCTGCAGGGCAGTAATCTCCAGTTACTAGGGGCAGCAACATCTTTCTGGCCACGCGTTCTCACCACAGCTCAGCTGACAGAACCAAGAGCATCTCACAAACATAAGAGAATACTGTTTAGAGATATTGCTTATCAGTAACACGAAAAATTGCCATTGCACAGAGAGGTTTCTTTTTTTAGTGATTGTAGGTAATGCATCTACAAATCTGTACATATTCTACAGCTCTGTAAAGTAAGTTTAGTAACAAATACTAAGGGCTGACATTACAACAGTTGCAGTGTTAGAATTAGAATTACCATGTATCTGATACAGCGGAACAGTTAAACCTTCGGCCGTGGTGTAGATCCCCAGACCCAGAGCTCTAATAGAGGAAGGAGCCATGAGACGCAACTGCTTCAGGAAAGTTTGATTCAAACCACAGCCACAGCTTAAAAACAAAGTCAGCTAGCTTTTCAGGACACACTCACACAACTCCTTCCAACAGCAGAGCTATGGAGACAATAATAAATAACCTTGGCAAGGAAAATTTTCTGCTGGCACAGGTATTTGCAAAGCTAGCATGTGTGTTAAAACTGCAGCTGTAGGACCTTAGTGTGTGTTGTTTGTATGTTAACATACACATTTTTTTGCTGCAAAGGTAAAGATTAACATGAACTTACGCTTACTTTAAAAAAACAGATAGTGATCACAAGCAAGCCAAACACACACAAAGACACCATAATTAAATGCAAAGTGCAATTATCAGATAAGTTACAGAATCTCAAAGGAAACTGCCCCCCTGAAAATGTTAGTACTACTGCCCCAACATGAATGCTTTAGTGCTGTGCTATTTCCTAGACAGTGAGCAGAAAAACATTTCAAATCTTTCTTGTCAAAAGAAAGGGAATATATTTGTAACCTCTCCAACAACAACAAAGAAAAGCAAATTTTATAGTTGAGAAGATCGTTTAATTAATAAGTATTTTTGTAAAGTAATCTAGAATACCACAATGACAAATACTGTATCAGCAAGTTGCAAAATGACTTAGGCTTCAAGCAAAGTCAGGCAATCTAGTTAATACACGCCTTGGCTTCATTTTAAGATGACCCAACCAACTTGGCTTGAAAGGGTGCAGAGAGTACTCACCCAGTCCCTTCCACTGACACAGCTGAGGGAGTAACAACCTTCCTCCCAACCCAGTGACAAATAGCTATGAATAACACTAGTTCCAAGTGGCTCAACTCTTAGCAAAATTAACATCTCTTTGGCTTAAAAAAGTGTATTTATGTTGTACCTTTGACTCATTTGCTAAACAGGTAGATAAAACCTGTAGGGTCTAGGCATAAGGAGAAAGCAAGTCAAGGCTTTTAAGCCGCACTATAAAAAAAAAAAAAGGAATGTAATGACACAAAGTGAAGATACCTGGCACAAGGGATCTGTACAAGGGAAAATAATAAGTATGTCAAAATGTACGGTTGTTGTTCATGAAACTGAATAGATGAATTATTTAATATCCTAACAAATAATAAAAAAATTCTGCCTAATAGCTAGAATTCTTCATTAGAAAAATACTGCAGACACTAATTCTTCAACATCAGACGTGTATTGTATGTTACAAAAAGCACAGAGGAGAGTTTTTATTACACTTAGTAGTACGTACCAAGAGATGTATATTGGGGAACATCTTCTCCCTCTTCTATCATGACTGTATAAATATCACTATTCGACAGTTCCTAGTTGTACAACAGCTACACAGTAAATACTGGATTGATGACACAGAACATTAAAAAGATAGAAAAAAACAGAATTTTTGCAATTCAACAGTAGAAAAACAGCAAAGTGCATCGATGATATGACCTACCACTAAAAAAAAAAAAAGAGAAGACATTTTAAAGAATGGTCTGGAAACAGCAACCCTAGAGAAAAGTCTCTTAGCTATGCTCTTCTTGAGGGCAACCTTGCAATTTACTCTAGATAAAATACAACAGTGTGATGGAGGTGTTACTTCTTCCCTCAAAAAGCAGCACTGCTCTGAAGACAGAATTAACAAAAGGATTATAAACCTAAAGTAACATTGACATTTACGCTGAAACCACCCCTGTGCGTGCCCTGTGGTCCCAACAGCAGCAATGACAGAGGCTGTACAGCACCCTGGAGGTCACCTAGTCCAACCCAACCCCCTGGCTCAGAGAAGGGGCAGGAAGGGCAGGTCGCCAAGAGCTGTGTCCACTGGGTTGTGAGCATCTCCAGTGACAGATGCCTCTCCGCATAGCTCTTCCAACATGTGACTACTCTTACAGTTAAAAGATTTTCCCAAAATGGAACAGAATTTCCAATTTTGAAACTTAACTCCATTGTCTCTTTTCCTATTGCTATGAAACTCCAAGAAAAGCCTTGTTCCATCTTTCCTACACTCTTGACAGGTATTCGCAGACAGCAGGTCTCCCCTTCCCCTTCTCTTCTGAAGTTGAACATATCCAGCTCTCTCAACATCTCATTTGGTGTGTCCCAGCCCTAATCATCTTGATGGTCCTCAACTAGATTCACTCCAGTATGTCAACATCTTTTTTGTTCTGAAGAGGCCAAAACTGGACACAACACTCCTGTTAGTGCTGAACAGAAGGGATCAATCACCTCCCTCAGCCTCCTGCCCACATTCTTACTAATACTGCCCAGCATGCAGTCAGCGTTCTTCATCCCAAGGGCATGCTGCTGACTCAGGTTCAACTTATTGTCCAGCAGGTACGTGGGGCTGTTTTGTCCCAGATGAAGGACAGCATTTGCTTTTGTTTTGAATCATTCACGTTAGAAAACATCTTCAAGATCATCAAGCTGAATAAACGTAAGTCCATAGGGCCTGACAGAATTCATCCCAGAGCACTGAGGGAGTTAGTGGACATTATAGCTGGACCCCTCTCAACAATTTACCAAGGGTCACAGGAGTCAGGGGAGGTCCCTGCTTACTGGAAGTGAGCCAATGTTATATCCATGTACAGAACAGGCATGAGAGAAGACCCAGGAAATTACAGACCTGTTAGTCTAACCTCAGTCCCTGGAGAAGTTATGGAGAAGATTGTCCTGGGGCATACTGAAAGTTAAAGGATAAAGCTGTTATCAGGCACAGTCAACATGGGTTCAGCAAGGGAAAGTCCTGCCCTCTCATCTGATCTCCTTCTAGGATAAGGTCACCCGCTTGGTGGATGAAAGGAAGACAGTGGACGCAATCTTTCTGGATTTCAGCAAGGCCTTTCATACTGTCCCTCACAGCATCCTTCTGGACAAATTGTCCCACTGTGAGACAAACAGGTTCACGCTGCGCTGGGCGATGAACTGGCTCAGCGGTAGAGCTCAAAGGGTCGTAGCGAATGGGGCTACGTCTGGCTGGTGGCCGGTCACCAGCGGTGCTCCCCAGGGCTCAGTTCTAGGGCCAGCCCTGTTCAACATTTCTGTCGGTGATCTGGATGCAGGAGTGGAGTACACCCTCAGCGAGTTCACTGATGATACTAAATGGGGAGGTGCTGCTGACTGCCTGGAGGGACGAGACGCCTTCCACAGGGATCTAGAGACATTGGAGCACTGGGCAATCATCAACGGCAGGAAGTTCGACAAGGGTAAATGCCAGGCTCTGCACCTGGGACGGAGTAATGCCGGACACAGGCACAGAGTAGGAGACGAGGGGCTGGAGAGCAGCCCTGCAGAAAGGGACCCGGGGGTGCTGGTGAGAGCAGGCTCAACGTGAGCCGGCAGCGTGCCCTGGCAGCCAAGGGGCAAGCCGCATTTTGGGGTGCATTAAACACAGCACAGCCAGCCGGTCAAAAGAGGTGATCCTCCCGCTATATTTAGCGTTGGTGCAGCCTCACCTTGAATGTTGCGTGCAGTTCTGGGCTCCGCAATACAAAAAGGACGGTATGGTCCTCGAAAGCGTCCAGAGGAAGGCAACAAAGCTGGTAGAAGGGGTGGAAGGCATGTCCCATGAGGAGAGGCTGAGGACACTTGGGTTGTCCAGTCCGGAGCAAAGGAGGCTGAGAGGCCACCTTATTGCGCTCTGCAACTTCCCGAGGAGGGGAAGTGGGAGGGAGGTGCCGGTCTCTGCTCCCTGGGAACCGATGACACGACGCACAGGAACGGCACAAAGCTGCACCAGGGGAGGTTCAGACTGGACGCTGGGAAAAATTTCTTTACCGTGAGGGTGGTTAAACACTGGAACAGGCTTCCTAGATTGGTGGTTGATGCCCCCAGCGTGTCAGTGCTCAAGAGGTATTTGCATAGTGCCCTCAATAACATGTTTTAAATCCAACCATCAACATGACCTACCAAGTCTCATCACTAAACCATGTCCCTACATCTCTTAAATACCTCCAAGAGCGGGGACTCCACCACTTTCCTGAGCAGCCTGTTCCAACGCTTGATCACCCACTCCATGAAGAAATTCTTCCCAATACCCAATCTAAACCTCCCCAGCGCTATTTGAGACCATTTTCTCTTGTCCTATCACTTGTCACCTGAGAAAAGAGACCAACACCCTCCTCACTGCACCCTCCTTTCAGGTTGCTGTAGAGTAATGAGGTCTCCCCTCAGCCTCCTCTTCTCCAGACTGAACAGCCTCAGTTCCCTCAGCTGCTCCTCATAAAGTCCTGTTTTCTAGTCCCTTCACCAGCTTCATTGCTCTTCTCTGCACACACTCCAGCAACTCAACATCCCTCATGTAGTGAGGGGCCCAAAACTGAACGCAGTACTCGAGGTGTGGTCTCACTGGTGCTGTGTACAAGGGGACAATAACTCCCTAGTCCTGCTGGCCACACTATTTCTGATACAGGTCAGGATGCCATTGGCCTTCTTGGCCACCTGGGCATGCTGCTGGCTCATATTCAGGTGGCTGTTGACCAGCACTCCCAGGTCCTTTTCTGCCAGGCAACTTTCCAGCCACTTTTCCCCAAGCCTATACCGCTGCATGGGGCTGTTATGACCCAACTTCATAAGGTTCCTGTCAGCCCCTTTCTGTCAAGAAACCTCAATGGCAGCCCCACCCTTCAGCATACAGACATTTCCCCAGGTTTGGTATCATCTGGGAACCTACTGGGGATGCATGCCATTCCCTCATCCCAGCTGGTTATTAAAGACACAAAACAGTATTAGCCCCAATGTCAACCCCTGAGAGAGACTGTTAGCAACCGGCTGTCAGTGGGACTTTGTACTGTTGATCGCAATCCTTTGAGGCCAATGGTGCAGCTAGTTTTCCCAACCACTTTACAGTCTACCTGATGAGTCCATATTTCACCAATTTGTCTACAAGAATAATATGGAAGACCAGGCTGAGGGCCTTGCTAACATCCAGGCAAAGAACATTCACTGCTCGCCCCCTGTCCACTAAGCCAGTCATCCTGGTTGTGCTACGAGTCTGTTATACGATGCTATCATCGCCTGCATCTGCACAGAACTGAAATAGCTCTGCTCAAACTTTTTTAGGCAAGCAAAAGAGATGTTGTACTCTATCCTCACAGTCTTCCAAATCAGCAGCTCAGTTCCCCACAGCAGGGGAGCAAGAACGAGTGCTAATTATCGACTGGAGGAATAAATAACGCAGAGGAAATGATGTGCTGCCAGCAACTGAAGGCAATATGCAGCGTCCCAGCTAACACAGACAATTATTTCATCTGCTTTAAAATCTTCTGTCCTAAGACAACGCTCACTAATATTGTTTTTCTCCAACACTTCACAGCCCCCAAGGCTGTCGTGACAACACTTTGAAAGACAGAAACCAAAATATTAATAAAATGGTATAGCAATCATATTCTACAATTTGTGGTACCACTGACAGTACTGCTAGCCTAAATGAGAGAAAACTGTCAGTATCTCAGTTTAGAAAGTTCTTCCCAACCAGAACACATTTCTTGCTTTGGGTGGCAGTAGAAAGCCAAGCAATGTATTTAAACACCTGTTTTGCTAATACAATCTGATATTGCTGGGACAAAACCTCTGAAGTTAATAACCAGCCCATTCTTCTAAAACAAATCTTTAAATACACTTTAAACATTTCTTAAAATCTACAAATATTTATGTCAATGTGCTAACCTACTACTAAACCAAAACAAGCAGAGAGATGCACACAAATATAAACACAGTCACCTAAGCACGCTTCAAGGTATAATCCTATTGGTAAGAATTAAACCAACAGTCATACCTGCATAGCTTCCTATGGACATTCTTAATAGATTAAAGATTTTTATAAATTAATATTTTCCTTCTTCGGGTTTATTAAACATGAACTAATTTACATTTCTTAAGATATTCTAGGAACTCTTTAGCATGAGTTTCAAGATTTCCTCCCAAAATAAACCTGGCAGTTTGTAAGACTCCTTCTGCCCACTGCCTGCAGTCACCGCACACCAAGAAAATCCCCGGCATAAATCAAACACCAGTTTACAACTGGCCCACCTTCAAGACAGAATCAGGTGATAACGTAATGATTTAGGCATTGCTGCATATAGTTTAAACTCCTGATCCTGTAACTACTCTGTCTGGGCAGAATCTTACGTGACATCTCATACGATCTTGTAGAACTCACCCATCCAGACAGAGGTGCTACCACGATCGTGACCCACAGTGAATGTCCCTTTCAATGGCTTTCTGCTCCCCTGTTTCTCGTAATATCCTAAGCATAAGACCAACTACAAATATGTAGCAACTTAGGCTGGTTTCTTCAAGGAAAATGCTTGGATTGTTTTGTTTTATACCAGTGTAGCACATCAACATTACAAATATGCACTGGCATATACACACGTAAGAAAAAACAAAAACCAGCAGAAGTTTCAATCTACAAATACGAATGCCAGTATCAAAACGATCTAATCTGAAGCTTAACGTAAACATACAGGTTTATGGGAAGGTTTGAAAGCCTTTTCAGATAAAACTAATTACTTTTTTCACATGCTTAAATCTGCTTTTACGAGTTTAAAAGTCCAGGAGAGTCAAAGTTCTCTGACATTTTCAATTTGAATGATTAATTATCGAATAAAAAATAACCAAAAAAGTTATTTTAGCCTCTTCTCCTATAATGACACATTTTGAATCTTTGAAATATATCTATACGCTACCTGGAAGAGAATGGCATTATTACAGGCTAAACCAGTGCACACACAAAAAAGAAAAGCTAAACATAAAAATAACAATATGAATACGGAGATACTACACAGAAGCTTTTTAATAAGTTAATAATGTAAACAGTCATCCTATTAACATATCCACACTAGTAATTCCAGCCACTGTGCTACCTAAATGACTAGGGCAAGCCAGCATTTAGAAGCATTTCTGGCCACATCCGGGAGATGAAACCCAGGTGCTGGACACAACAGCTCCCTTGCCCCCACGTGCTTAGCTCTCAGAGCAAAGACACGGTTTTAACCCAAGTGCCTAGGCTCCTTGCACGGTACTGCAGGAGGATGGATATTTTGGCATGAAATGGCTGAGTGAACAGGTAGCACGCCAAGCATGGCATTATCTAAAGTCAACACAATCAGCATGGAGCTGTCAACATTTAGCCACTAGGAAAGCTGTCAACGGGGAGGGACTCCTAAATTCTACTCCCAGAATGCCTAACCCAGAAATGCAGAAAGGCTTTTGTTTCTCAGGATTCCCAGGCCAGAAACCTTTGTGGTGGGTGAGTCTATACCATCTTTACTTAGCAGCGCTGTTACTTTTTGTTTGTTTAATAATACAGCTGCTGGCAGTGCCCCGTTTATAAGGCAGGATGGTAGCCCTGAAGGGAAAATACCGTGGTTTAGTTCCTTCACTAGTGGGGCAATCTGTATCTGTATCTCCATCTCCCAGGACAGTACACAAGCTGCAAGTCACGAGTGTTCTCTTCCAGACAGCATCTGTTCACCTCTCCTATTTCAGCTGGTTTAAAAAAGGCACTAGATTTAAAAACAAACAAACAAAAACATAATGAAGCATGGCTCTAAAGTTTAATCATCAGGCATATGGGCAGAAAAGGGGTAGAAATAATAGGCTTTGGATGCTTGCTGCAAGGAACATCTAACGTAAAACAAATAAGAAGTTCTGAAACCAAGAACCAGAGCCTGCATGTCTCTGTTCTTGGATGGCAGAATTTTCTTATACATCCTCTTTCTGGCTCAGTGAATCATGCGTTCTTTTTCTGGATAGTAACACAGCTTCAACCAGGAGAACTGAAGATAAAATACAACTTGACGGCTGGGATATTTGCCTGGAAAGTGGAAGATGTAGGTTGATGGCTCCAGGCGAAAAAAGAAACTGAAGCAGGGTCTACCACATTCTGAACAAATGCTTTAACTAATACTTTTTAAAAAGCAGCAGCACCTCCTCTTCCAAGTGCCTTCTAAAGCTGTCGCTGTATTTTATAGAAGACTGACTCTGCAGTACACATTGGGTACGACCGGAGAATTCCCACCTGACCGAAATCCCCAGGAACTATGGTTAAATAACAACATCCAGAAAGCAGACAATCATCGCTAATCATCCCTCCTACAAGTGGGAAAAAAAAAAAAATTAGATGTCCCAGGAACTTCAAAGCTATTAACTATACTGCCTACAGTGCCCAGGCACTTTCAGAGCTTGATGATAAGAGACTGCGGGTTTTCAGGGCTGCAATTTTGCCCATAAGCACCTAAAACATGTCTATTTAAGTATTTCTATGAGCCTACTTATTGATAAAAGTTGGAGGGGAAAGGATCAGAAAAACTTGGGGATAGGGATCAGAATCAGAGGTATAACCTTGTTTTAAAATTGCACTGATCATTTTCCCGTCTCCCCAAACTCATCACTGAGAGACAATTAACATTAAACCACAGAATGCTTCTGCAGAGTGGACGTTATATTGAAAATAAACTGAAATTAATTGACAAATGTTCTAAGTTAGCTACCTACCCAGAGCTCATCCTTTTATGTAAAGCACGTCTGCATGATTCATATGGTTAAAAAGCTATCCATGATAATAAATGCACATGCGTAATGTCTATCAGTTTGCCTATTTACTTAAATCATCACCATTTTTCCCCGATAAGTTACTGTTAATTTGACCTATGTGTTGGATGTGCAGCATCCATTCTCTGGGCAGAATCCCACAGATATCCCCTAGCACGTGTTTGCTTTGGCACACTGTTTAAATAAACCTACTGGAAAACACACACAGATAACAGACAACAGAAAAGTTGGAAAACCATCTCTCCTGATTATTTTAAATTCATGTGTGAGGTTTATCAGTTATCTACATAGTATCAGCACATGCAAGACACGGCAGTTTCAACATTACTACATCATTCAAGTAAGAGCTTTCAACATTTGCTCTGTAAGTGTAGCGATCCTTTGTACTGTGCTGCCATGCCAGCTTTACATGGACAACACTGCTTATCAATATACTACATAAGAGACTTAGTATTTCCCCAAATAATAAAAACCTAACGGAGCAGCAACTCATGCATAACGCTCCCTCAATTCTGCGTACTGTTGCTTATGTTACCGATTTAATAGTCTAAAGGTTTTAAGGTTTTGGCTGAACAGTCAACCTGAGGTTCACAAATGCAAGCGGAAGGTATTTCCAGAGCATCGTCTCTGGGCATCTTGAAATTTCTTAGCAAACGGCAACTGGGAAGGATCTCTACTTCTCTCCCTCCAGCCACTCGAAAGGGCACAGGATTCTTGTGTTGTAAATTTACTAACTGATTTTTGTAATCCATCTACCCTATCCCTACAGCACAAAGGAGAACAAATGCCTTACGAATTACATTTAATTTGCACTGCATCAGCACATTTAGGCACGGGCAAAGAGAGGTAGCAGAGCGAAGAAACTACCAGATGCAGGATCTGCACGCAGCACCCCTAAGACAGAAAGACAGACAGAAAGAAAGACAACAAACTGATGCACAACTGCACAGCACCCTCACAAGCCGATTCGCGGGACGGGCTGAAACCTGTGAAGAAGGGCAGGGATCTGAAGCGGCGCGCTCCAGCCCGGGGACGGACTGCGCCGGGCAGCCGAGGCCGGGCCTGCCCGGGGGTCCCGTCGGGAGGGCCGGCACCAGCGCCGCGCTCCGCAGGCGGCAGCCGGGCCCCCGCAAACACAAAGATCGCCCCGGGGAGGGGAGCCGGGAG
>VXAL01019203.1:372384-386751 GCA_013399475.1 Chauna torquata
CCCGCCCCCTGTGGGTGGGGCGGGGCTGCGCGGGAAAGCCCGGCGGGAGCGGGGCAACCTGCGGCCGCCTGCCCGGGGACAGCGTCCCCCGGGGCCGCGGGGGTGGAAGGCGGCCCGCGGAGGCACGCAGCGCTTCTGCCCGGTGCCTCCCCAACGCGCGCGGCAGCCTGCGGGGCTGGCGTCACCCAGGGGGGCAAAATGAGCTTGAACGCGGCTTCTCTCCCTCCGGAGCCACGAACGCGCATCTGTTACACATCAGAAAAACGTAAAAAAATTTACGTTTCTTTTGCATTTTCTTTGTGCGTTGCTAAAAGCGAGGTTAGAAGAATCCAAGGCCCTACGTCTCGTTTTAGCGCACTGATCTGCCTCTGGGAACGGTGGAGCAGAGCGGGAGCCGTGAGCACCTTCGCTACATAGAAGTCAATAAAAGGTACAGGATGCGCTAAAAGCGATGTAGAATGAGGCTGTGATGACGGGGTCTATCGTAGGTACTTAATGTAAGTAGCTCACACCCCTTTCACTCATCTCCACCCAAAACAAAAGCATTCGTCACAGCACGCACCTGAAGAAAATGCTCATCAGACTCAAGGGTTTTAGGTGAACCCAAGCCAGTACGGGCGATTCTGAAGGCCTGAAGGAACGCACAGCAGCAACAGAGAAGGAACTGCTTTTACAAGGAATCTTAGTCGGGAGTTTTGCACTGCCTGGTCTTTGCTTCTCGTTTCATGCTTGAACTTTTTAACCCCTTTGGCCTCTTCTAGCTGTCCAATTTGATTTGCTAGTTCTCGATTCATTAGTTCTGCTTCCATCGTCGTCTAAAGGAGGTCACCATTTCTGAAATCCCAATAGAGCGGAACTACTTTCTAGATGTTTCCCCCTCATAAACTGCATCTTCAGAACTCTGTAGTCTCTTCCTCTCCTTCCACACCACTGTAAATACAATTTTACATGCAGTGGGATGGCTTACAATAATACATGCTCCCTTTCAGGACACAGAAAGCATGGGTTTAGAAGCCACCTGGAAGAACCACCTCATCTTGTGTAAACTGCTGGTGCATTACATTTGCATACCAATTTTAGGATGAGGCTTGGTTTCTACAATACACTTGTCAAAAAAGATTTACATCGATATAATCATGAAAATGCAAGCAGTATTTTAGCTTGGATTTGTAATGGCTTTGGTCCAGGAAGCAATTATCATACTAAATCCTAACTTATGGCAGGGGAAAGAAGGGTATCATGATGGATTTCCTTTACGGGAAGAGCAAGATTCACAAAGATTCATGAACTGCACCCTTTAATAACAGGCATTGAACAGTGAAAATGCTGACTTCTAAGATAGTATCTGCTTGGAGAACTAAAATCACTCCTGCACTGGACATGTAATAGCTACGCATATGTAAAATAAAAATTCCCTCTCTCATGTACTCTAAGTATGTTACGGTAGCCATGTTAAGGTAACATGATTTTCTCTTCCAGATCAGTATCAAAGGCAGCTACACTATGTTTGCTCTGTAAATTCAAATGCTGCTTTATTTACTTATTTTACTTCCATTTTTCTCATTTAGAAGAATTTCCATATGGTGACAGGCCTTTAATGACACTCATGACTCAGAAATAGTTGCAGATGCAGTCAAACAGTGCCTATTAACATGAGTCACTGAAGTTAATTGTTATTAAAAATGAGCCAAAACAAAAGGCAGATATATGTGTATCCAGCAGAATCATAGCGATCATCACCATTTGATCAATCTTCCCTGTGAGTTATATCTGCAAGTTACTTTGAGGTAGCGCTAGAAAGAAGCAGTTGGTCCAGAGCATCCCTGTAAAAAGAAACATTCATGGCTTAAGTACCATTTACTCTCTTTGTATCCTTTTAAGCACTCTTTACCCTTTTTGGACTGTTGCCTTTTCCCTGCTCACTGACTACAGGATTAGTAGCCCCTCAAATCACTGTACTAAAGCCTTTGTGTTCAGAGAAGAGATGGGAAAAAAAAAATACACTACTATTCTTGAAGAAACTAGCAGGTTTTGAATAAAGGCACTCTACTGCACCTAGGTACAACAAAAAGTTCATGAAAACGTTACTGGATATTCTTATAGAAAACTTCGTCAAGCTTGAAAAAAAAGCATTTCAGCTGGGTAAAACAGGAAAAAAGAAATTGAAGAGGATGTATAGTTGTGTTGAAAAAGTTGCTTCAAAGACTTTTTTTTTAAGGAAGGAGGGAGATGAGGGAGAGGAGGGAGAGGAGGGAGAGGAGGGAGAGGAGGGAGAGGAGGGAGAGGAGGGAGAGGAGGGAGAGGAGGGAGAGGAGGGAGAGGGGGGAGAGGAGGGAGAGGAGGCTCTTACTGCAACCACATCTTTGTTGAACTGATGGCAGGCACCCATATGATGTGTGCAGCTAATACAGGCTGGTAGTTGTAAAAACAGCTGTAAGTTTACCCAGCCAAAAGACTCAGCAAAGCATTCTAGCAGTTCTGGTGCAATCACTTCTTCCTGAATTTGCAATTCATGGGTAACACAGCAATACAGGAAGAAACCTGGCATTCACTGTGCTCTTATGGTAAAGAATTTGCACTGCACACACCATCCCAATCCCATCTATGCACTCTTAACAGGAAAGAGGAATAGGCTAGTAAGTCTCTGGAGACAGAAAAAGAGGGCAGAGAACTATTTCAGAACAGTAGCAGCACAGACTGCAACCAACGTACTCTCTTTCTTGCCTCATTTTCGTTTATGTTGACTGCAAGAGAATACACTCCCAACATTTTTCAGATCTGGAGAACTAATGGCCCAACCAACCTCATTCACTGAACTACAAAAATTGTATTTTCACTATCTAATCCAGAACAGAAGGTACACATGTCTGAGAACGGTCTCTAACATAGAGCGTAGAGACCTTGTTAATAGGTAAAGTCTGCATAAAAGGGGTGGCCACAGATTGTGATTTTTTGAGATGTGTATATTTCGGTCATACACCATCACAGTATCAGACTAAATGAAATCACATATCTACATGGGCCCCTCACTACACAGTTCACATGTTATGGACCAACCTCTTGAAGGCCAAAAATCAGCACAGATACTTCACATATTTCTGCTGAGCCAACGCATATCCTTAGCATCACATTTTTGGTTGATAACACAATGTTTCCACAAAATACTCAATGCAACCTAACTACAGTGTTCAGTGATGCTATGCAAGCCATGTCAAAGCAGCGTATCACCCAGGCACAGACCTGGAAGCCGTCTTGCTGCTCATGGTGGGGGTACTAGACAAAATCCTTTGCTTAGCTGACCAGTTCGTACTTCTGAGCTCAAGCACCACAGCTATGCACTACAAGTGAAGCAGCATCAAGCCTTGCAAGGTTTTGAAGCTTTAACGTCCGCCACCCAAATCCAAGGAGCCTGCATCTGCTATCCTGAGTTTGCCCCTGCTCAGTCCCCTGAAACAATTCCATACATGCACACAAGCAAAGCAACCCCTTTCCCACCCAGATTCTCTTTGCTTCATCTATTCCACCTCTACCCGGTATCATATTCTTATTAACATGTCCCTCATGAGACTCACTAGTTCACACAAGGAAATGACCCAACAAATCCCTGCTACCGGCTATTTTGTTTCCATGCTTCAGGGAGAGCTGGCTGTAATTGCTGAAACTGCGATGCCACTCCCCCCTACCCCATGCAGCTCTTTGCCTTCTGTCTCTTTTTACATGTACATTTGCACTAAAATCAGGAAGAACATGCTTCCCCTAGTACTCCAAAAGCTTTTTCTGTTTAAGAGTGTCCTCGCTTCATGGCAGGACTATGACAGTATTCCCAGCAGTGAAGAGAGAACAGAGGCAGTTTCTGGTCACCAGCTAGACGCAACCTTTAAGTAGTGAGGAGTCATTTTGCAAAACAGGATTTGTGTTACATTAAAGAACAGTGCATGGTTTATGACCACTACTTTCATTAACTGCACTAGGTCATGAAAAAGCCAGAGAATTTGATTCTTATCTGCTGTCACAGTAATTATGGTTTAGATTGCCCCCAAAACACATGTGGCAGTACCAAACTGTCTTGACTAGCTTTAACAGCTTCCACAGCTATTAGCTACAGTAATCTCTGCTTCCTTTTTTCTTGGAAGAATAGTCTGCTGTTTCCAGCCCAACTTATTTATTGTCACGTACACTGTTGATTAGCAAATACTTCAATACACATAGGGTTAAGTAGTCCTTATGACTGGAAAATACTGGATTACCCTCCAAGAACAGTTTAAAGGCAGCCACTCACAAGACTGCTAGCTTGAAGCAAAGCTTTCCTCCTTGCTTTATCTCATCTCCTTTGGCTTGAATACTGTCATCCTTCTACCAAAGCTTTATAACCTCATTACTATGGAACATCTAGGCATCAGGAAGACTGCAGAAATTGCAGAGGTTAGGATAGGGTGCAACTTAAGGAGTTGTTCCTAGGATTTTTGTGTTCCTGGTGGGTTATTTTTCCTCCTTTAAACCAGCAAGTTTTTTTTTCTCCAAGAATTTTTAGGTTTAAGAACATGTACTATGTTGCATCAGCTTCTTTGCTGTAAAGCATCCGCTGAGAAGTTTAACAGTAAGAAAGGCAAGGGAAAGCTGAATGCTGAGGAAGAAATTGTCAGCAGAGATCAGCCTTGGTCCATGGAATGGTTGCAGCTACAGCAGCTGAAGTCTGCACTTCTGTACGCTTAAAATACTGTATTTATAAACCAATTTTATCTGACTTAGCAGGTAACAGTAGTACAGTTAGTGCCAGCAGCCTGCAGGAGTAAGTGGACGTAAGTGTTTCCATAGCAAAACCTGGGAATGTCTCTTACATACACTTTTAATCTAAGCAAGCATGTGAAGGGCTTGTAGATTACCTATGTAACCCAGAAAACAACTGAGCTAGATTTTGCTAGTGTCCTAAGATCCATACAAAAATAGATGAAATACCCTTACTACCTCTTTAAATTCCATAAGCCAGAAGAGAATGTGCTGCACACATATAAGAGTAAAATCCCTTGCTGGCAGGTTTGCAGAAACAAAATTTTATTTACACAGGCAAGTCTATCTTTAGACCCCATTTAACTCTTTACATTTCTAGAATATTTACATGATTTCATGATGCTCCAAGAATAGAGTGATGAACAAAAAAGATTACAGAAACTGTCAAAGCATAGCAAAAAAACCCAACCTATCATTGTGCTTTAAAACTTATGAGCTAGAGTAATGTAGAAGAAATGTAGTTTTAGCACCTTGGTCATAACGGTCATGCTATAAGACACTTAAATAGCAGGGGGGATGTCAGAAGTGACCGTATCCAGAGGTTGCCAGTGACAATTCATGAGTGAATCATAGAGTTCTTCACTTGTCTCCATAAATTGTCTGTTCATTTCATCAACATCCAAGTAGAGTTGTGGATCTGAAAATAAAAGCCTGGTTAAGTATCAGATCTGAGACATGCACACAAAAACCTCAAGTAAAATGCCTAATAAGATGTATTTTAGCTAAATGTAATAAATCATTAGATTTAGTTTTAGTAAGATGTTATTCCCCTAGAATTTTCAACAAACTTGACAATTCCAACTTTTGGGATTTTTGTGTATTAGAATACTAGGACTGTACTTGTCTTTCAAGATAAGCATCGTGTTTAAGGATAATCAACCACAAAACCTTCCCCAAATCATTTAATTCATTTCTACTGTAATACATACTACATAGGATAAAGTTTCTGAACACTCCAGGACACAACTATGTTCTGTACCAAATCTGTAAGTGCGAGATGAACCCTCCTTTTGGAACCTGCAACATAAGCTCTTACCTCAGGGTTTGGAAAACAAAGCTTTTGCCTATTAATGAGTTTCTAATATAGAATCTGCTTAGTGGAATCAATACAAAGAAGAGAAATTCTGTATTAGACCATTTTCAAAGGAGAATGAAGGCAAAGTTACAAGAAACCTACTGTGAAGTGTTGTTGACAATGTCCTGTTTTACTTGATGTAGTGTATGCTATATCAGCCTTAAAACCCCAACTGATCTCCAGTCAACACCACAGAGGGTTGACCCTTGCATCAGCTGAATTTCCAAGACGTTCTTCATCCAGCAGTTGTCTTGTATTGTTAGAAGGCACAAGTATAGCTAAACTCAAGTCAAAGATAGAATCATTACCTTCAGTAATTAGGTCATCGCTGATTTCAGTCATAGCTGAAGATTCCTGGAAGACAGAAGTCCAAGCTTAATCATAATCCATTTCAGAAAGCATCACAGATTCAAAATAAATGCTGTAGTCCCTACCTATTCCCGCTTCCTACAACTACAAGGATAGACAGCATCTTACTTTCAAAAGAAAGCCAATATTACTGTACCAGTTGCAAGGGACTTCTGGCAGTCATAGTTGACAAATTAACCAAGATAAGACTATCTTACAATAACTTTAATTTGCTTTAAACAAAGCAAATCAGAAGAACAGAAATGTACACAGTTATGCTGTCAAAACCATTACTCGGTATACATGAACAAGTAATGGCGTACAAATCACTAATTCCATGGATACAATAAGCACTTAAATACACCTGAATGAAGCCTGCTATTCTAACCTCCACACTAAGCAGAAAGCATGATTTCAACTTTAGAATATTTTTGCTCCAATTCACGCAAATTTGTACAATTTATTATCTTCAAAATTTTTCTTTAAAGTATGTAGTATCTTTACCTCAAAAACAGCTGGAGCCATAACGGCATCTCCTAAAGAGCAGTCTCCAACAGCTTGCATGCTATCATAGGGAGCATAGGAGCTATAGTTGTACTCAGCATAAGCATCATAACTCCACTGTGAGTAGTAGTTCTGATAATCTTGGTAATAATCATTATAGTTGTATGACTGGTACCGCTGGAATTCTGCTTTCAGCCTGAAACATGAAAAGTAACATACAGTTAGAGTTTGAGAACAATAAACTGTAAACCCAGTTCTGAAGTTAAACAATTTGCCAGCTTACATACTTCAAAGCTTAAAAGGAAGCTTTCCTAAATAGCTGTGACAGCTTAAGCTACAGCACAAAACCTCATTTATATAGAAGCAAATGTCCTCACCTTTGCCAATACCAAAAGTAATTGTTTTCACTGATTAACTCCTGAGCCTCAACATTGTTACCTGTATACATTGAGTATTTTTAGTGTTGGCATAAGCAAGCTGCTGATAAATCTTTGTGCTTTGCTAAAAATTGATTAAGATCAGAGACATTTATCAAGCACAGCTGCTTTAAAGATGCAGTCTTAACCCTTCTATCTTTTGTTTAATTACTAGATCTTACTTTCAGAAGCAAGTGAATAAAGTCAGATTATCCATTTCAGAAAAGCATCTGACACTGCCTGCCAGTTTGCCATGTCTACCTCCACCTGCTCAGGGTTTTTTCTTTTTTTTTTCAGTCCATGAAGCATTCAACAGTTGCCAAAGTATAGCTCTCAGGTAAAGACAGTCTTGCTTAACATCATAATCATAATTTAATTGTCCAGTACAAAGCCAAATCAGTGGGACAGTTACAAAATACACCAGTTCTTAAGAAGAAAGGGCCAGCTGATCAGTTTTTCACTACTTTCCCTTTCCCAAAATTTTCTCAGGGACAGCTTCAGACTAATGACAAGAATCAAGACAAGCGTTATCTGTACTAAAACTGAAGTACACTGCATAAAGTATATTCGGATAACCCAGCTGCATATTCCAAGAAATCCTGTTTAGACATGTCTTCACTTATTCTGTACAGGCAGACCTGTGTTTGTAGTGTCCAATTCTTCTGACTTGAAGTGGGGATGCAGAGAAGTCAGTTCTATGCTTTTTGTCAAAAATATAAACTGAAGGAGTTCAGAAAGTTTCCAAAATAAGCAAACATTGGTGACAAACTAATCTGATGGCTGGATATTTCAATGCTAGCAGAGCATGGTACTCAGCCATTCAGAGACATTAGTGATGGGTATATTAATACCTACATTTGTTTCATTACTGTAAAGCTACACGAGTTCTAATAAAGAGGTATTCTATTGTCATTACTGTAGTAGACAACTAAAATTACATCGCCTTAAGTCTTCTGCTTCCAACTGCACTCCCCCTATATATAGTTCTGCAGGAAAAAAATCTGAAAGTACTGTTGACATTCTTCTGGATAGCAGAAGCAAGAAAACATGTTTCTTTGTGACCTGTTCTTGTTTTCAAAATAATTTAGTCAAAGTAGTTTTGGATAGTGCTCTTGGGCAAGAGCATTTCCACTCTAAAGCAAGAAGAGGCAACAATTGCAGAATTACGCTAGTTAAAACAGAAACAAGTGTTATTTTTACTATTTAACGAAACACACAAGCTAACCTCATGAACACACTGAAATTGTTTATATGAAGTCCTGTTTTGTCAGTATCCTGAACCAAAGTTTATCAAATTTGGTATCAATTCTTCAACTGTTCAAAGACTTGAATTGCCTTAAATAACCAGTAGAACTGAGCAGTAGAGTAAGAAACCCTCTCAGAAAGTACTAGGCTTTAAACTCCCCACTGCCCTAACCTCTTGAAAAACAAAGAATAGTACCCTAAAACTGCTCTAGTAACATCTCCTTTGGCTTTCTCCCTACATTCCTGTATTTTCCCCCACTTAAGAGTTCTTTTCTCTGCCAGCCTACTGTAAAACTAGGGATGTGCTTCTCTCCTCAAACTAGAGGGAAAGGTCTAAGAATAAGAACTTCCTAGCATATAAAACTACTTGTCCCTTCTACCTTATTCAGGCCCAAACCTGGAAAATATTTACAAGTGCATTCAGCTTTGCTACTGTGAGAAACTAGGTTTGTTATAACAGCAGCTAAGCCCAAGTTACACTGTCTGGCTAGACTTAAGAGTTGGATTCCCCCAGCAATCCTGAAACAGGTTGATGAATCCAGGGAGTCAAAACATAGCATTTCTGCATTTTTGGTTTTGTAGACTGCATCCTGTGTACAGCCATTACAGCAAGGGCCACAGACTTTACAAAGGCAGAGCTACAAGAATCTGTTTATTTAGAATAACTGTATCAATGCACAACTCATTGTTACCTTTTAGAAATTCCTATGCTCAGCCGGATTCGTTTTCCCCCCAGACCTGGTGCATTCTGGCAGTCTTGCAGTGCCCTCATCTGATCACCTTGCTCACCAAATCTGACATAGGCATACCCTCTACAATTTTCAAAAGGGAGAAAACAAATTCTAGTATGCATAACAGTTACAAAACTAATGAATTCATTTTCTGTCTTCTACAAAAACAGGAGATAGCAGCTGCTATAGCTTCTATTACCTAGGCGACCTCTCTGGCATGTGCACATGCACAGAAGAGGCTTTTACTAAATTAAAAACTTGGGCCAGAAGCAAAAAGCTTGTTCCTTGGTAGCATTAAGATGCAACTCACTGAGAGCCAGCAAAACAATACATTTTAATTGCTATTCGTACTATTTGTATCAGATTCCGTATTTCTGCATATACAGCAGTTAATTTATCAGTTAGTATTAACCCACTCCTACCACTGCGTAACACTAACATTCTTTTTTTTTTTCCCAATCTGCTTTCTTTTAAGTTTCTTGAATTAGTCTATTACAGGCAACATTATCTGAACAGCAAACTCACTCATCCCTACTTGACTCACTGCATCGCCAGTAGAGTTTCTGCTAGGCTTTATCTACTAGTAACATTATTAGCTTCAGTCTCCCAACCCCCTAAGATTTGCCAGGCCTTATGCTTTTCCCCAATTGTAAAACAGGAATTATTTTGTCTTCAGTATTGCAGATGACTAAGTAAACACAGCAGCGCTGATTTCAGTGCACAGCTCTTCCTTCTCCCAAGATCTAACTTTTTTCATGTAGATACACATATGGCTAAGTTGAAGCTTATCACAGTAACTGCTTAAACTAACCAGAAAGTTTTAGAAACTCAAGGATCAGTGCTGTTAAGAAAAGCAATGCTAGACTAACCTTGCTCTTCCTGCCTCAAAAAACACAAACAGTTCCGACGCAAGTATTTCTTATACAAGCAAATGTACTAACAGCAGTAAAAGTCTGCACTGGAATTACCTGGAATATCCGAGCAGGTCTGTTGCTATTTTGCAGTCAATACATGATGGATACCTCTTTAGGAAATAGTCATAGAGCTGGAAATCATCCACTTCTGGAGTAAGCTCCCCAACAAATATTGAATAATCTGGTCTTTAAAGAGATAAAGAGAACAATTTTAAAGTTTGAGACTAAGATAGCTGACTCCAGCTGATTCCTAATATATCAACAGCTAGTTATCACCATACAAATCAAGAGACAGATCTGTAAGGAGAATTAAGTGCAGAACTCTGCTGAGTTATGTACTAAACTGCAATGCCACCACTACAGCATAAAGCTCTCCAGTACTCTGGGTCTATTCTACTGCTTTAGCAGCTAAGACCCATTTTTTGTAATCTTTTGGAGGTTTGGTTCAAAAAGAAACAAATTTATTGTCTGAACAAGAAAGAGGCATAAGAATACCAAGAAAAGTTAACACAAACTAGTCATGATTCAAAGAGCTATGACTGTTTTGCCACCACTGCCCAGTGATCATGGGAGAGCGCAAACAAAAAACATTATCATTTATGGAAATGTACTGCCAATATCATACTTAGCATATAAGCACACCAGCCATTTCACAATTTTGGAAGTAAATGATGGCATTCACCAGTCACTATCAATTTAAATAGATAAGGAGTCAGACCTTCTCATTTCAAAAGCGTCTTTACCTGGCTGAACTACTACTACTAACAAACTCTATTCTTCCTGGTTTTATTTTGTTCTTTTTCTTTCGTTTTTTCTGTGGTGTTCTCCACCAGCTGTAGGCCTGGAGACATTCTCGTTTTTTCCCAAGCAAGTCCTGTTGGGATAAAAAAACACCTCTATAGTATTTAGCCTTATTTACATTCCTCCCTCCCACTCCCCATCACCACAGGTGATTTCCCCATATTCACCTTGCCCTTGAAAGAAGCCTGGGGTCCCATTTCTCCCTCCGCCTCCCATGAGGGAAAGCAGCCTCTGGGGAAAACGCCTGGCAAAAATAACAGAGCCAAAGGATTGTATGAACAGCCATATTCCCCTGACTTGTCAAGCTGGCTAAAGGATTGACAGCTTCCTCTTGGAATTAGGAAAAAAGCAGTTAGCCCTTCGATGCTGGTCAATCCTAGGTGTTAATTAGCTTCAGGACTGGATTGTGCTCCACTTGAGCTCTAGGACTCAAAAAAAGCCTTCAGTAGTACAGTGAGTGATGAAGAGGCAGAAAAATCATCACTCTTGTTCAGAAGGGATCTCATCTGTCCCTATCTCCCCTCTCCTAGGGATTCTTCTTTGCTTACGTGAGATGCCTCTCCTCACTACCTAGCTGTCAGTTACTCCCAGGCCAGGAACAATGACAGGAGGCCCATTAAAGGAATGTAAGGAGAAAGCAGACCAGGAACAGGCACTAACTTGGCTGAGGGGAAAACTCAAAACCCAGATGCAAGGCCAGGAAGAAAGAGGCATAAAAAAGCGCCTCCCAAAATAACCCAAAAAGCCACAGTTAAAGAGAAAGTGGGGTAGCTACACAAGAGAGGAGAGAAACAACAGCTGCATTAACACAGGTTGCCTCCCTCATTTAATATTCTGAAGAACAAAGATTTCCAAAAAAGAATGGTATTTTTCCATAACTTTTACTTACGCAGGCTTTAGTGTTCTTCCTTTAGAACACCTCTACATAACACAGAGTGTTATTCGCAAGGTCCTTCAGAAGAACTCATGCTCAAATAATCCAAACTGCAAATCTTAATGTTATGCCCCCAACCTGCTTTGGTTGTTATGATTAAGCATCCAGAGGACAACCACCAATTACCAAATTTCCAGAGGAAATCATAGGACTAGAAGAACACCCAACTCAGAGTGAGCTAGCTATTTCAGCTTTACATTTACTAGGAATTCTGAGTGTGGTTCTGGAATCCATTCAGACACTTAGAAACCTGAATTTCTCACCAAATGATCTTACCTGGTTTGCCATGGTTGAAAAAAAATCTGTCTTCTGCCTTTCTCAAGGAATACAGCTGCACAGGTTCAGTTTACTGCAATCCTTCAGCTGCAAAGTGTGAGGAAAAAGCAAGAAGAATCTTAATTTTGAAATCAATTTCATAGATGTTCACCCTGACTTACATTTTTAATGCTATTAATTCACAATTTGAGAATTTAAGTTCCGACTTGTCATTGCTAAAGCAATGGAGATAAAAAAGGGTATGTGGCCAAGGGGACTACACTCAGAAGTTATCTTCACTTTTTAAATTGTAGTGGTCCACAAAGTTTTCCCATTGTCCAAAGCACTATAAAATTGTGAGCTTAAGTCAACTACACTTTGTCTTTATTTCCAGAAAACACATAAAATATTATAATAGTTTCATGTTCTAAAGTAATTAAAAAACAAGGCAACAAAAAATACAGAATGTTTTCTACAACTCAAGTTCTCCCCCATCCCCTCCCTTTGAGCCAAATTAAAAGTTGTATCTGCTTGTCATACAAGTTACACAGCTGAAGACAAGCAGTGGTGTGCTAAAGAACAAGAGGATACAAAGGAGGGTACAGTACAGATAAATGTGTTCTTTCTCTGCACCTTGTCATAGGTACATCTTCTGTCTTTTGCCTCTTCCACATACACATTTCACTCAGTGAGTTGGCAACAGAGTGGCCTTTAAATACTATTACTAAAATCCTCAATACACTTCACTGAAGAGGTATATACCTCTTCACTGACTGACACCCTTTCTTTAAGCTTTTTCCCCCAGTCATCCGACCAATACAAGTCACTACAGAAAACATTTTCATTTATAGATTATTTTTTAATCCCCTTGCACACAACTGTTCATTCACCACTGCTTCCTTCCCCCCCTCCCCGATACTTGACTGCTGAAGTTTTAACTCCCATTTCCATGCAACAAATTACATAACACTGTATGAACTAGCTGGTCAAATCCACATTCACATAATTATAGTGTTTGTAATGCCTTAAAGGCTTGCCCACACAGGTGAACAGTTCAGAGCACTGCTTTTGAAAACAGATTATGCTAACCTGACATAGGATAGCTATATACCATAAGAACATCCCTGCATGTTGTTACACAGGATAACCATGTATTCCATCTCCATATCCATTCTGCATTCAAGAAAGTTCTCAAGTACAAACAAGCCCTTAAATACAGGTATATACTGGCAAGGTTAGCACAACCTCTTACTAAACCTAATTGTGCTTATTATAAAGAATTATCAGCATTTTTTTTCCAGTTAAAGGAGGTCATTACTAATAAAAATACCCACATAGTAATGTTCCTTTAATTCAAACCTTACTTTTATTAAAAAGGAATCCACCAACTCTGTGCTTTAAACACTGGAATACTAATTCTTGGCTTCACCACTGCGTTTTTTTAAATTTATTTTTAAAAACTTACCGCTCCTTATTTGTGTAGATTTAACAGGAGATGCCACACACTACAAAGCACTTTTATTGCAAAAGCTATCAGAGGGCAAGTGATGCAATAGTTTCGTTATCACGGACTTCTACGCAACTGTTTTTGTACTCTTTCCCGTCTGATCTTGATTGTTGCTTCTTGATCTTTTCACTAGAAGTCAAAAATATTTAAAAAGTAGTTGAGAGACCATGTAGTAACATAACACTTCATATACACCTTCCTTCCTGCTACAGTCGCAGCTAGTTTATCATTTGAGCACGGCAGGGCAGCTTTAACCTCCAGAATTCAAATACTTCCTTAATTGGATTATGCACGCATTTGGCCAGGCCTTTTATCTCACGGTTTCATCGTTCTGATTGTACCGGCAATTAATGTTAGATGCGCATTAAGGCAGATGAAGTTATTTACGAATAGAATTGCTTGTGCGAGCACTGCTCACCCAAGGCGGGAGGACGAGCCGTCCCCTTCTGAACGCACCTCGCTCACATCAGGAGCTAGATCTCCCAGAGCGCCTCAGGCCGGCGCGGAGACCCCAGCCGAGCCACCCAGCGAGCCCAGGCCGGGGCCGCTGCGCGCCGTGACGCATTTTTATAAGCCACTCGGCACGGCGGCAGAGCCGCCCGGCGAGAAGTGCGCCCCGCCCGGCCAAGGTCCTCCGCAGCGGCCAGGCTGGCGCCGAGGCCGCGCTTCCCGCTTATTGTGCTACGCGATAATAAAAAAGCAACGGGGGAGGGGAAAAAAAAAAGAAGAAAACACGTCTAGGAGACGCCGCGGCGCCCCACAGGCAGCGCCCGGGGCTGGCGCTCAGTTCTCCCGGCGCAGGGGGGCGATGCGGCCCAACGGCCGCGGGGCCTCCCCGCCCGACACGCG
>VXAL01019203.1:387380-408785 GCA_013399475.1 Chauna torquata
CTCCGGCTGCGTCGGTGTAGGGTGCCGTTGTGCACGCTCTTTTCCTCTCGGCCATTCAGTGGGGAGCTGAGGTAAAACAGCTGCACGGGGGGTGCTACGTGGTCTCCAGAGGGCCGGTGGCGGGTGGAAGGCATGTCTCGAGCCTGTAGTGATGGAGAAAGGGAAATTTGCCATCCTTGTCCTCGAGCTTTATCTTTGCTCCCGTACTTTTTCACGTACAGTTTCGTCTAAACCCAACGCTGCTTGCAGGAGGTGGTCTGGACACTAAAGTCATTCGGACTAATCTCATAACAGCACATTAACTCAATAGGATCCCATTAGACTTGTAGCTAAGTATAATTTCCTTGTATTTTACACATGCACTTTTTCAGGTTTTGATTTTTTTTTTTGAAAAAAAAAAAAAACGAAAGAAATCTTACCAGTTGATGAAGCTGAAGTGAGGAAGATAGTGATCTTCAGAAAGACCTGCTTATTTTCTGTTTCTTTTACAGTCCTGGACAGTTGTCCCTGATTTTACACATCATGCGCACACTGCCTCCTTGTCGGCGGTAGCAGTGAATAACAGATATGTGGTCACTGGGAGCAGAGATGAGACAATCCAAATCTATGACATGAGAAAGAAGATAGAACATGGGGCACTGCTGCAGCACAATGGTAAGGGAGCTTTTCTTCACAATAAGTGTTAAAGGTAGAAACTCATAACTAAAAAACTGTTCCTTACCAGAAGAAGAAAATGTAAATTGCCCTAATTTTAATAAGGCTTTAGTCTTTGATGGAGATGGTGTTGCAGCCCTGATGGTCTGACGATACAAGCAAAGTAAGCTTTTAAGCATAAAAATCCAAAAATTATTTTGAGCATCAGCCCACAAATGTGGCTGCTTCTTCCAATTATTTTTAGTTTTAACTGTTTCAGAAGTTATGGCCCACAAATGGCTCACGATAGATTTTTGTTTTAACAGGACAGTTTATCTAGAGCATGCCTGCTCCCAACAACCATCTTTCCTAGTGTCCTTGTCCTGTCACAGACATCCGGCAGCTACCCGAAAGAGACAGTTTGTGTGTAAGAGCAGGCTGCTGCTGCCAGAAGAGTTAACCTTGCACATTGCCTACTTTGTGTGCCTCTAAATTAGAGCTATGAAAACAGCGGTTAATGGTAGTCCAGATAAATGTGTTTGGATCATCTGGGTCTCGATCCTGATTGTCCTTTTTCTCCTGATAACCAAGAAGCACATGGTACTAGACTGAACATGATACCTGCATTCCACTTGTGTATGGTAAATCTGGTGCTTCTGGGAAGCAGCGTGTGCAGTAAATTCAACTGTGTGTCAAGAGCAGGTCTTTGATGTAAGAGCGTTGCGTACCAGGGATAGAAATTGTGTGTCACGTGCACCACAGTGGTTGAGTACTGCTGTTTCAGAGAACAGACCAGACAGACTTCAGAAATGTACGGCTATGGGGGTACTACTAGAGCACATCAGTGATCAGAGGTTTGTTTTCGTGAAGAAATACTTAGGAAATAATTCGGATTTTCGCAAGAGTAGGGTACTAGCTGGCATGTTTTGATGCTAGAAGCATCTCTGTTAACTAATACGTTCTCTGCGTGGTAACTGTTCAGTATGTACAACATTGTTGATAGCCCTGGTCTGGATTTCTAGGCACAATAACTTGTCTGGAGTTCTACGGTACTGCACATCTACTGAGTGGGGCCGAAGATGGACTAATTTGTATCTGGAACACAAAGAGATGGGAATGCCTGAAATCCATTAAGGCACATAAGTGAGTTTCTTAAATCTGCATATTCACATGAGTTTTCCTATTTATCTTCCTTGTAAATAATATATGTGGCTAATACATTGTTTTGTTTTTATCAGGGGGCACGTGACATCTCTTTCTATTCATCCTTCTGGGAAATTAGCTTTGTCAGTAGGAACAGATAAAACATTAAGGTGAGTTGAAACTGGTGAAGAAATGCTGAGAATCATAGTTCAGTAACTCTTAGTAAATTCTATTATAAGCAACAATTCCATGTTGTGACTAGACTGTGCGGCACTGATAAAACATATTTTAACATGAGATCATTGGTTTGTCTTTTTAAGTTCTAAGTCCCAGCAATATTTTAAAGTAAAAATGGTCTTTGCTGTTCCTAGCTTCTTGCTGTGCTCTAACTCCTTACAGTCACCTGTAGATGTATGAACGCATTTGCATTTTGGAACGCAAGTTATTTGAACTTCTGAAAGCTGTCAGGTTTCGTTCAGTGTGAGAAAAGTCATTTTTCACTTGGAGCATATACATGTTGCTGTATTTAAGCATATAAGATGCTGTGTTTTAAGCATGTAAAATGCTATATTACCAGGACAAATTGGTATTTGAGTTCCTTTTGGCTCTGCAGTGCAACCAGTGGTTTATAAAATAAATATCACGAATTCAGCCTTATAGTGTGTAAGCAGTGTATCGAGTCATCAATTTCTCCTGCATTAAGGAAGGCAGTGAAATACATAGAGATGCTTAAAAGCTTCCTTTAGGTGCGTCATGTCAGCAGATAGGACTTCGGCTTCACTATGCTGTTTTTAACCAGAATGCACGTTATCTATTGTTGTTTTTCAGAACTTGGAATCTTGTAGAAGGACGACCAGCCTTCGTCAAAAACCTGAAGCAAAGTGAGTTAATCAGTCTAAATCCACTAAAAAGTGGAATTAGATAGTATTATTTTTTTGTGTAAAGAAAAACATATTGCGTTAATCGGCAAGTCAGTTAATTGCAAGCTACTTTCACAATGTCTTTTTTACACATGCAGGCAAGCACATGTCCTTAATAACAGTTATTTACCAAAAGGAAAACATAGTGACACAAAAGTAAAAATCCTTTTTTCCCCTTGAAGTTTAATGTCAGGACATTTAAATAAATGCATTTTTTTCTTCCTTTGTGCACTTCTGCTAGTCAGAAATGAACATTTAAGAGCATAGTTTTTACTTGTTTATTCTGTGTTACTTGATTTTTTTTTTCTCAGGTTTACCTTGAAAGCAGTGTCTAGCAGCTTATACAGATTTTTACTTTTATATTCCCGTGCAATATAAAACACAAAAGAACTGTGTGCATGTATATAAGAATGTTCCTCTGTGTACAGATGCTCACATAATTAAATGGTCCCCTGATGGAGAGAGATATGTGACTGTGATAACAAATAAAGTGGATGTCTACAAACTCGACACAGCTTCAATCACTGGGACTATCACAACAGAGAAGAGAATTTCTTCTCTTAGATTTATCACGGTAAGTACAAAAGAGAAAGGTACTGGGAAATTAACTGCTTTGAAACACATGAATTTAATCACACTTGCATTTCTTTTTTCCCATCCCAAGGATTCTATCTTTGCCATAGCTGGAGACGATGAAATTATAAGGTTCTACAGCTGTGACTCTCAAAAATGCGTGTGTGAATTTAAAGCTCATGAAAACAGGTATTTTATGTTTGTTCACTATTTAAATATGTATGGCAATGCTGAGTACTCAGTATACTAAGTTCAATGACTTGCAACGTTCAGCATGTTTTGCTATTGTTTTTGTTTTCATATGGAAAGTAAATTCACTTATTTGCTAAATTCCAAATTTGGGACACACTTGTTTGCTTTTGGTATAAGCACAAGTACTGTGCTTTTCACGCACGTTACAAAAATGACTGGGTATAGAATTAGGAATACTACAGTTCTAAGCTTACCATCTAAGTACAATACAAAGTATTCAGATCTCAAATATAAGATCAATACAGATCATTCCTAAATATATGTCTTAAATATAAGATTTAAATGTACTGGTACGGCTCTATGTTAATATCTTTTCCAGGGGAAGATCTTCTTCCCCTCTTTCCCTCCCCCAAGCTTTGTTGTATCTGAACCGATATACCTCTACGACTTACAATACCAAAATCTTCATGGGACCGTTGGGTTCTCTGTAGCGCTTCTTAGGCAGGAGGTGAAAATGGCTCTACAGGGTTTCCACTGCAAAACTGCACTATACTGGACAGGCAGATTTGGTAATATGACATCTGGTGATGTCCTACTGTCTTATCTTGGTCAGTCCTCATGATGGTTGCCCCCCTGGCAGCTCTGAGCTTGAATTACCCAGCAGACTCGTCCCTGCTGCACGACCTGAAACAGAATCGCCACCTCTGGCTGGTGTGGAGCTGCTCAGAGGCTGCCTGTGTCTCCAAAGCCATAGGTTGGTCACCCTGGTGTATCAAAGCTTTGCAGTGGAGAGCTGGTAGGTAGGGAGACCAAAACAGAAAAGGTTCTGCAAAATTATTTGGGTTTCTATCAAATGCGTATTATATATGTGTAATATGTTTATATACGTATATATATATATCATGTTTTTATATATATATGTATAACTTTTCTCTGTATGGTCCATATATTTCATGTATTTCTGAAATTAGGCACCAATATTTTCCTGCAAGACCATCTAAAGAATGTTTAGCCTTTACAGTTTCTGGCTGTATAGGATACTTACATAAAACAAACCAGTTCTACTCAATCCAGATGGTAGAAGGGTAGTCACATATTCTCTGATGTTGCTGAATACCAAATATTTGTCCAAGTGGTGATTTTAATTCATCAAAACACAAAAACATTAGCTACAATGTCGTTGATGTGGATACTAGTGTGTTCTTACAAGTGCTGAAGTGTTCTGAATTGAATCCTAACTGCCTAGCAAAAGCATGTATTCCTGCTGTAAATGACAGCACTCAAAACAAATTACCTTTCAAAGTTCCTGCCTGTCATATGTGGTTTTCCTGTTCAAATTAATTTTTAGACTGTTGCCTGTTCATCTTTATGTGCTCTCAGTTTACTGTCCTGAAGTGAAATGTCATGTTATAAAGTAACCAAGTATTACATTTTCTTCACAGAATAAAAGATATCTATAGTTTTGAAAGGGAAGGAGAACATGTTATTGTTACTGCATCCAGTGATGGTTACATTAAAGTGTGGAATCTGGATCTTAATAAGGTCGGTCTATTAAACTGCTTGGTGCATTTATGGAAAAACATCAGACAATCAAAATTGCAGACTGTTCTGTTATAATGATCCATTTTAAATCACTGGTGGAATTTCATTTGTAATCTGGATCTTTTAATCCTTCTCCACGTTATGTTCAGTGCAGATGTATATATCTATACATTTTTTTTATGCACTGGTATATTTTTGCATCTTTTTTTTTTTTTTTTAACAAGCTATAAAATCAGGTGGTAGTATGAAGCTACTTCTCTTCAGATGTACCTGGCCAAACTGTCTAAACAGTTACATATGCTCTAAAGACTGCTGTGAATTTTTGTAGTGCTGTTGACTGTTGCTAATCTTTTAAAAAACATAAAATCTATGGTTTGGGGGTAGTGGTTGTTCATGTAAAGTGAAAAAGTTATCCAGCTGAAAAATTCAAATACATTAGTATACCGGATACTTTTATTTCCTGTATTTTCAAACAGTTCTGAGTAGCACAGTTTAACGAAGAATCATGCCTTACCTTTAAAGTTTCCTATGTTTATTGTTTTGCTCTTGGCTTTGTCTTTTAAATCAGAATTCGATTTTTTTAAATTTAATGCCTAATAATAAGGGATCTACTATATTCCACTGTAAGTATCTTAAACAAATAAATCTCTCTTTATATTTCTAGTCTGAATTTGCCCATTTTTAATTTCAGCTCTCTTGATGATTTTTATACTTTTAAGTGCAATAGTGAACATCCCTCTTTTCCCTTCATCTGAAATCTCAGTTCCACTTGTAGGTGATTGAAATAGTGATCAAGGCACTCTCTAACTTTCTCTGCAATATTGTCTTTACTTTGACCAAATGTGTGACTTTTTCTTCTTACTGTGCAGGCAAAATTTTGTAAAATTTTGTATAACTTTGTGTAACTGTGTGGGGTGCTCTGTCCAGCTCTGTGAAGTAGAATATCCAATGACAAATAGTTTGTAATGGTTTGATGCTGCTGTTCTGCACGTGTTTGTGACGTTTTATCCCTGATGCCCGTAATACGTTATTTACTCAACTATTCCCAGAGCTGACTGATATAGATGCTGTTATGCAATTTGGCATACACTATGAAGGGATTACTTCTGATCAGCAGCCATGTCTTTGTGAGGGAGAAAAGGAACCTGATACAATAACTTAATTCAAATTATTTTAACTGTACTAAAACCACCTATTACTCTGGAGAAACTTGTGAAACCATTAACTTTTGTTTTTGTTTTTGTAAGCCTGTGTGTCTCATCTACTTATTCGTCATATTAAACCACCTCTGTGTGCCTGAAGCACACTGATCTCACGTATCAAGATACGCTCTTAAAGCTGCTGGGAGTTTTTTATAAAACCACCACTGGGGACTGGTGACAGGAGCAGGACTGTTAGCAGTGTGACCATTAACCTGTATACAGCCTCTGGTTCTAAACATTGTTAGGCATCTTACCATTCTCCAGAAAAGAAGTGGGAGTCGAGCAGTAACATACTTTCTCAGTTTAAATATTTCAGTTAATTTAAACAGAAGCGAAGTAACGTTTAATTAACCTTTCTCTTATATTATCTTCAGATTAAAGATGTGCCATCTTTACTGTGTGAAGTCAATACCAAAGCTAGGCTGACTTGTCTCGCAGTATGGCTTGATGAAGCTTCAGAAATGAAAGAAAATTGTGATAAAGCTGCAACATCATCTCAAGGTAGTAGAATTGTCTGGTTTTTAGTTGTTAATCTGACTGCGAAATGGGAGATAGTAAGCAGGAGGTTTTTACTATATACCTTGGAAAAAGTTTTGGTAGCTTGAAGAACTGGGGATATGACACTGGCAAGTGGTATAGATATCCATACCCATCTGATAGTGTCTCAAGCGTGCACATAATGCCACAACTATGGAAACTAGCGTAAGAAGACAGACACAGGGACTGAATGATGATTTGGGACTGAGAGCAAATAGTTCTTTAGTATGTGAAAGCTTACTGCATGATATATTGCGACCTAATTAGAGGGCATAAGCCTCTTTACACTTCTATTATGTGAAAATTTTGTTTCTCTTTACTGGAATAACATACTGAGGAAGAGACTGAAGCTTTTGAGATGGATAAGAAGAGAATAAAGTTTGGTAGAACTGCATGTCTTGGGTTCCTATGAACAAAATTAGATCTGATGCCAATGCGGTTGGGTAAACTTAGGAAGTCTGGTTTAGGGTTTTTTGATTGGTTGGTTGGTTGGCTGGTGGTTTGTTTTTTTGTTGTTGTTGTTGTTGTTTTTGTTTGTTTTGTTTTTTTTTTGCTGTTGTTGTTTTCCTGTATAGTAATCTATTTACATACTTGATCTTTAGGTGTTTTCGTATCACAAGCAAAAGTAGCATTAATGGCACGCTCCACTGTAAATAAAACATGATTTATAATCCCTCTTTTATAACATGAGATATAAATAATTCTGTGTGCCATTTTAGACTGCAGACTGGAAGTAAATATCAGAGTGAATAATTTCTTGCTTTTTTTCAGCAAATGAAGATGAGAAATCATCAATAGTCAGGAAAAAGAAAGTTTGTTGGACAGATAAAAGTGATAGAAACATTTCTCCGGAGAAGCAAAAATTGGAAACTCCACTGCAAAAGAAGAAAAAGAAACAGAATAGCTCAGAATGAAGGCATCTACTTTCTCTCCTGAATAAGAAATAAATGCTGGTGTTGCTGTAGTTTTTACAAAGATATAAACCTCTGACAGGACAAATACCTCTGCACTGATACGATTTTTAAAAGTAATTAGTTTTTTACCCAGATGAATTGACCAATCATTCTGGGAAGTACCAAAAGAGATGGCAACTTTTCCTAAGAGAATGGGGCAAAAATAAATTCATAGTATGTAATATTTATATTTTTATCTTCATAACAGCATACACTTTTTAACTGACTCTGAAATAGCCAGCTAAAATGATAAAAATAGCTACATTTGTCTCAGTTACATTTTTGTCTCAGCTAAATGCATATTAAAAATACCTACCATTTTTCATTTCTGTGTTGGAAATTTACTGTTCAGTTAACTCAAAATATTACCTGCCTTTGTCATGCACGCTTCTCCTACTCTAAGAAGGAACATACTAAAATTACTTAAAATATGATCACTTTCCATTCATACCTTCACAAAAAACTGCTTTTTAGTTCTTGACATGGAGTTATACATAGAGTATATAAGCAGAATGTTTGGTTTTTACCGTATGCTCCATGCATGTAATTATTTTTTAAAGTCCTTGCACCTCTACATAAAATCTAGGTCCCCTTTTTTCCAGGAGTTGATTTTCCTGACTTAATCGAACACTTAAAAAGTGCTTGTAAAAAGTTTACACCATGTACTTTCAAGAACTGCCAAAATGCCAATGTCAATGAAATATGGATAGCTTTAGGGGTTCACATGATTGAAATCTTTTTTTTCAGAATATGATATATATGTTTAGATGGAAGAGTTTATGTTAATAGGGTTTTAACTTTTCTTCTCCATTCCCGTATTTTTTCAAGTCCTTGATCTGAGCCATGTTGTAAAGAAAAAAAAAAAATTATCTAACATTTGAAATGTTTGTCACTGATAAAATGTCAGCCATCTGTTTTGCACTTAGACAAAAAGTGAATTCCTGACCTTCTCAGTCAGTGGGAACAGGATTTTGTCCTAAGTCTTATTACAAATATACACTTGGAAAAACAAAGTTAAGCTGGACAAGGTCAAATAGCTGTACTAAAAGTTCTCTTTATTTCTTTTAAAGTAAGACATTTCAATGTTGTTTTCTATACTCGTGGAGTAGTCTTTATTTCTTCTGTTTTCAAAAGGTAATTGGGATTAGGCTTTATCCTGATCCACTTCAATAACAATATGCTCTTCCTTATTTGTGTAGCTAGAGAAAAGGTAGAGAAAATCAGGAAAAAGTATAAGCCAAATCTGAAGACAGGAATGCAGTCTGTCTTAAGGTTGTAACGTAAGGTACAACTCCAGCTTAACTCTATGCTCTGGCAGTGAAAGTGAGCATCATCTGGGCTGTTATGAGATTGTTCATGTGGCAACAGCAATATTCTCCTGAAGGCAGATGTCTGTATTAATCTTTTGTAACTGTTTCCCTTATTTAGAAAAATGATCAGAACTCCTTGTCTGAATATTCAGTATACTTGACTTCTATGAGCTCAGTTTAATTCAACAATAAAGGGGTTTCAATTGTACTTTAGTTTAAACTTAACACAGCTTTTAACTTTTTTAATACCCTGAATGTGTGTGTACACAAACACAGGCAAATAAAATAGGGCTTAAAATGGTTTGTAGACACAGCAGGAAAGGTACCTAATCAGATTTTTAACTGTTAATTAGGGTCCTATAGCAAATATAGGACTTATGCTTTTCTCTCATTTAAGTTTACACTTCACAGTGTTTTCAGATAATCTAGTTTAAAGTGTTTATCTTATGTCTGTGCTTGACAAAATGGCTGCAACTACTAAAACAGTTTTCATTGTTTGAATTTTTAAACACATGAGCTCATGGCCACGAACATCACAATTATAGAAGCAAGCTGTCATGAGCACCAGGAAAAACCCCATCTGCACATAATTTTAAGAATGAAAAAGCAAAAATTCCACAGATTTTTGGTTCTAAGATTTAGACTTACAAGTAAACTTTAGTCATTTGTAAAAATCCAAACTCCCTTTGTAGTTACAAAGAATTGTGCATCTCATGAGACAATCTGTGAACAGAAGACAATGCTAAGAGCTTTTAAGGTGAAATGCAGAACCAGTCCTGGAAGCAGAACTCGTACTTCATATAGCTTGAGTGAATGCTGAGCTACGAACCAGTGCTTGGCAAATTTTTATTTTTTTTTCTGGTGCACATCATCCTTTTCAGAATGTTTTCCGTTCTAGTTTTCAGGGAACTGGTTAGAATGGTAGAGGCGAGGCAGCAGTGCAGAGAAAGAGAGTGATAAAGCTCTTCCTGTGTCAGAAACCGTGAGCATGGATGGCACTGGTAAGGTAGATGGGAGCCATGGCTGTAAGAAACAACAGCCTAGCAAGCAGCCTTCAGCTGAGCCGCAGGTGAGTTCAGCAGCTCCAGCAGCTTTGGGTTTCTTCCAGTTTCCGTGCTTTCCCTCCTGGGGATCTCCAGTGCTGGGTTACAGATCACAGCCCAGTGAAACTTGAACCTCATAGCTTTTACACTGCTTCAGCAGCAAAGTGAACCCCATCCAGGATAGCTAAGATACATGTTGGTTAAGGCACTGTTCTGGGAAATAGGAAATCTATATTTAAACCACTTAGGCTAAGATTGGAATTAAAGTGCTGCTTTCTGGCCATTCAGCTAATTCACAAAGATGGGGAAATTTGTGTTCTAGAGAAAGCTGGATTTTGCAGAAAGCACAGCACTTGAGAAAAGAAAGAGTCTGTCTTTGTAGAGAGCTATAAACACCTCACTACATTTTTTCCAGAAAAAAAAAAAAACCATTTTCTTTACAACTTGTTTTCCATCTTGTAAGGTGCAGAAATCCCCTATGTTTTCCATAGCAGGGCTATACAGAAATTACTAATCAAAGCTAGAAGCAGCCTGACGACTGCCCGGAGATGTGGCCCGTGTCACCCCAAAATCCAACGCCAAGTTCCCAACCCCGATACCCCCACTCCCGCTACAGCAACTGCAAACAAATGCAGCTACAAGGGAGCTTCGCCCTTCGCCGACTGAGCGCACGCAGCCTCCCTGGGGCCTCCCCGAGTGCCCCCGCGGGCGCTCGGGCTGGCTCCGTGCTCGGGCATCCTCAGTACCCGCAGCTCCGCGGGCGGACGGGGAGACACCGATGCTTTCTCCTCCGAAGCCCAGAGCTGCGGGATGCGCCCTACCCGGCCCGGCTTTTTTTGGTGGTGGAGGTTTGCTTTGCTTTTTTCTTTTCTTTTCTTTTTTTTTTTTTTTCCTCAAAACAGCCGGAAAAGGGAAGCTCCGGGCGGCGCGCTGCGCTCTCGCCTCCCCTTCCGCAGTCTGCTCCGCCCCGGGCTGCGCGGAGCGGGGCGGCCGGTACCGCCCGGGTGCCCCCCGGCGCCGCCCCCCGGCTGCGTTCCCAGCAAACCGGGTGTCATCGCTCGGACTCGGTGGAGGGTTCAGGCAGGCCTTCCTCGCGGAGAGCCTCCCCGCGGCAAAACGCTTCTCCCCCCTCCCCTCCGAAATTAAGAGCTACTCCCCCTCACCCCGATTTCTTTTCCAGTTTTCAGCATGGCCGTGGACTGGCTCGGCTTTGGCTACGCCGCCCTGGTGGCATCAGGAGGGCTCATTGGCTATGCAAAAGCAGNNNNCAAATTTGTGTGAGCTGAGTGGCTTCCTGCGAAAGCCTCCTGTCTCGAAGTTCACACAGATGTGAAGGTTGTCAGCTTGTGCCATGTGCTGATAGCTTGCGGCTGTTGGGCTGTGGTGCTTCTTGGGCTGAGCTGGCGCTTTGGGCTGATAAGGCCACAGTCTGCTTTGGGTGGGTCCTGATATCCCGCCTCTGCATGTGCTCTTCAGATGAACAGCCAAAAGTTTGCTTCAGAAACGCCTTTCCCCTGCTACTTTAAATATAAACATTCTATAAATATTCTTTACCTTTAAATGACATAAGTCACCATTTTTTTCCCTTAGACATTTATTCTCTGTTATTTGATGGTAACAGTATACAGCAAGCTGCAGAGAGTTTTCAGAAGGATCCTTTCTCCAAGTAGAGCTGAGCAGTGCAAATTGGTCCTTAAGCTTGTTCCTTTCCTGGGCTCCACATCATAAGCTTAGTCTCTGGCCTACTGCTTTCACTTCCCAATCTTTCTCAGTTTGCCCTCCTCCAGACAGAGCTGTGGATTTCTCCTTGCTGCAATACTGTCTCTTTCTACTTTGAAAATCCTTAGGCCATCTTAATGTTTGCGATATGAAGGTGTATTCCTTCATTGCTGAAGAAGATGAGAAGCTTACCAGTAGATATGACTACATAGATGCTAATACCTGCTCCAGTCTGCTTTCTACGGGCTTGCTTTATCCTTTGGGCTGTGAGTGTAGTTTAGGGCAGGAGGGACACTGCAGAGAACTTAAATAACTAATTCCATCTGTATTTCTCTGAGGCCATTATTAGACGGTAGATATCTTACTTATCTTCTGTTCCCAGATGGGAGGACACAGTCATGCCGAGGCAAGAAGGGAATGCATGTCACGGGATTTTTGTATAGTGACACACAGGGAAACAAACAGAAAAACCTATCATATCCCTACTAATAACTTGGAGAAACCAAAAGAAAATTGAACTTTCATCCATAAGCCTAAGGTGATCTGTTCTTTTACAGCCAAGTCTATTTACCCACACAGACAGTAGCCAGCAGTAAGTGCCTGGGGAAGAATACAAGAACAGGGCAAGCAAAACCTTTCTTCCCTGCTCTTCCTTTAGCGAGTTCTCTGGGTCCCGGTGTTATGAGACTCAGGACCTTCCTGAGCCAGGTGGTATGGTTGTCCTAGTAAGTGTATGTGCCATAGGTGCTTAAACAGTGCCTCAAGGTAAAATTCAAGGATATGATGGCCGTTTGAAGGCTCCCGGGGTGGAGAAAGAATTGTATTTACCACAAGTTGGTTGCTAAACTGTATTCTGTCCAGAGCAGCAACTTACTAGAGTGTCTCTCTTTTCTTTGCACATGTACAAGAATGTGATGCTTCCCATCATCTTTAGCTCTTGCTTTTTGTATCAAAGGCAGGATCTGAAGTAATGTTACAGGTGCCTTGTTGATGACTAAAAAAATGATTACTTTCTGGTAGCAGTATGTGCTCCTCCTGTAACAATGATAGGAGATCTTTATCAGCTTAGCTTTGCAACCTCAAGTCCTTCTAAAGATGACCTAAAAAAAATGGAATATATAAAGGAACACCCTCAAGTAGCAGTAAGTCCTGAATTCTCCATTAGCCTTATTGAAACCATTCACCACTCACAGTGGTCATGCCACTTCCTTACTTGATGTCATCTGTATATCACCAATCTTCTGGTAGCTCAGGATTACCATTTGTACTGAGGACTTGATCCAAAGTCAGTGTATTTGACTCCTCTCTTGTCTTTGGCAACTCTTTATTTGTCTGAATACCCTTCTGCCCAGTTCAGTTGACAGGTCCTTTTTCTGTTCTTAAACCCTTAGTATTTGATCCCTCTACTTCACTGCTTCTCAAGAAATTCTGGAATCATTGTGTTGAAACAACATGCTTTGGTCTGCAATAGAAGGCACCAATTCTTTGGCTTTTCTCATTAGTCTTTCCATCATAAACGTATTTGTGACTTTGCTGTTAAAGAATTAAATACTGATGCTATTTGTATCTTGTGCAAGAGTATTTGAACACGGTTCTTGGTTCAGATCAGTGTGGTCTTAAAATCTTAAGACACCCCCCCCAGTCTGCTTTGTAACAATGAACGTCCATGGTTTTTGTTATTGGTAGTGTTTTACAAAGCAAGTAATCTAATGAACAAGTTTATTTCTGAGCTTCTAATAAATGTTATCTTTTATTTATTCAGGTAGTGTCCCATCGCTAGCTGCTGGCCTTTTCTTTGGAAGTTTGGCTGGACTGGGTGCCTATCAGCTCTCACAGAATCCGAACAATGTTTGGATTTCTCTGAGTAAGTCTTCTAGAACTTTAGTTATAAGGGATTGTATTTACCCTAAAACAACTGGATACTAAAAATAAGTACCTAAAGTCTTTGCAGAAGTGTTAAACTGATGGTGTTATAAGTTTAATTTAAATCAGATCTTTAAACTCGTGTTCAGTGAAAATCTCTTTTAGTGGTCAAACTCCACTGCTTTTCCTGGAATGTAATCTAATAATTGGCATTATTTAGATTTTTTTTTGTTTTTAAGAATGTATTGAGAATGCATATTAAAAACTGCTCGTCTTGGTGTGTCTTGCTTAGTTATTTCTCACTACATTTCTGCCTTCCTGCATCCCCCCTTTTTTAAGAAGTATAAAGTGCTTTGGGTGATATCTCAGATTTTTGCTTCTCTCCTACAACAGGAAATGAAAATATCTGTTATTCATCATTAGAGTTTGTCTTCTGAACATCAGAAAACCTACCGCTAGAGAAGGAAAATGTGTGCTAGGATAAAGTGAAACTTATGTGGTTTAAAAAAAAAATCAAACCAAATACCATTATTTCACATCCTTCAGCAAAAAATCAAGTAAACATTTTGTGTTTAAACGCTTGTACATAGTATGGTGTGAATCTCCAAAATGCAGTTTTTGTCTTTCTGCCATTTACCGTATAGAGCTCAGGGTTGTGATCAAGTTAGGACAAATTAGCGTGTTATCACCTATCACTTTAACCAGGGCATGCCTAAAGCTCATGCTAGTTGCAAAATAACATGATTTAAGTTTTCTCATTCACTAATTTAGGGTACCTTGCCACTGAAGTAGTCTGAGAATATATGTAGATAATTCCAGCAGCATAGCTGATGCTTGACCCTTGTTACGCTGCTGTATCTCAGATACTTGTGGGCGTGCATTGTTTGTGTAATCCTTTTGCCAGTGCTCGTGTTAGTAGTATCCTCTCCTCTCCATTTCTGATCTGTGGAAGACATCATTCCCACAGTGCATGACAATTCTCTAGCACTAACCATGGTTCAGTCTCCTGGCTTGGCTGAACTGGTGGCTGCCACCAGGCACCCGTCTCATACTGGCGTATTTGGAGGATCGTAGTGCAAGGGAAGTTCTAGTAAATTGATATCTAGCCTTTGCGTGTCCTCTTTTGGGCTGGATCCTATTTTCACCAGCCAGCAGGAGGCTGGAGCATTTCAGGAAGAGTGATTCCCCTGCAGACTGCCCATACCCCTAGCAGGTTATTTTATTATTGCTGGAAATGGTAGAGATTGTGTTTGACCTGTTTTTATGTATGACATGCATGGAATTACAAAGGTGTTGCACATATGGGGATATTTAACACAGAAGCAAGCTTCAATAATGCAGTTTTGTCTTCCTTCCTCTCAGAACTGGAGCTTCGCTTCTCCCTGACTTTGAGAAGCTAACTGCTGAGAGTCACTGCTTGGTCAGTACTTAAAGAGGTGCCACTGACCATAGCATTCAGTTGCTGAAGCTGTGGTGTAGCACCTAGCTCTTTGACATATGAAAGTCAGAAGTGAAAGGGGAAGGCCCAGCATTTCTCTCTGCTTTAGCATTGTCTACAGTAGAGCCCACTTTCACTTCCACACCTACTGGATAGGCCAAAAACTGCGCATGGTCAAGCCTTAATAACTGGCGTAAACTGTGAATACAGAAGCTTAACAGGATTCAGACAAAGTATTTTCCCAAATGTGAGTGATAGTCAGATACATTTCTGTAATTCAGTAACATATGGAGGCATTTCCTCCTCCTTTTCATGCTTTAAGGTTTTTGGAAAAGGTATGTTCTACTACTGTTTTAGGCAAAATTACGTTTAGTTCGGTGTGCATATTTTGAATACTGGCTATTGATCAGAACTTGAGGTATTTGAACATTGAAATGTTTCAGTTCTTTCCTGGATTGTGGTCCCAGTGTTGTAAACATCTACTTACGTGAGACTGTTAGATGGCAGTGACAATATTTAGGATGATGTTAGGGAGCAAGTATGGCATGGCTAGGATTGAAGATGATGGCTGGTCCTGCAAGACCCAGTTCATATGGAAGCAGCGGTAGAAGACAACCTGTTGTTCCAACCACCCTTTTATGTGCAACTGTTACCACTGGGTAGCAGCTACATGCTAAGGATTTCATCAGTATGTTTTCCATATGGTTTTCTAAGTATTGGGTTCTTCTTTGAGATACAATGTTCTAGAGATTGCCCTTTCTATTTTACTGCCTCAGTGAAACTACTTAACTTTTGTCTCAATGTCAAGTGGTCAGGGTGGATAACTAACTCACTGGTTTTAGTGGAGGGTGCTACAGAGCTGAAAATGGTTGGTGGTGCTTAGCACTTACATAGCACTTCCCTTTTGAAGTCTTTTGCAAATATAAATTGGTTATTTCTCAGAACGTTACTGCAAGTTAGACAAGAAAATGCTGATCTCTCTCTTAGGAGAAGTGGGGGAGTTACATGTACAGGTTTAGTGATCTGCTAGGAATGAGCGAGTTCCAGGGCAGCGTAGTGCAGATTATTTCCAGTCTCCAAAGAAGCACATTTTGCCAAAGAAACTCAAGGACTGTGTGTACTAGAACTCAACTTAGAATATCTACTCTTCATGTTCTGAGGCATTCCAAAGTTTACAGTTTGTTGACTCTTTTTATCCATCACATGAAATAACCCTTTTTACTTTTTACTTGATGATACTACTTATCTCTGTTCTGTTAGTCCAGAATTGTAGCATCTCTCTCACACACACGCATGCGCATCTCTGCTGACCGGACTCTTTAATCTCTCATTTAAGTTACATCTGGGACATTGACTGCTGTCATGGGAACAAGATTTTACAACTCTGGAAAATTCATGCCTGCAGGGCTAATTGCTGGTGTCAGGTACAACACGATATACTTTTTTTCTTTAACCTCCTATGTGTGATTTCTTTTTTTGCTTAATTATACAGAGATGGAGTAAACCATATTTTGTGCATCTTTTTCGTTTCTATGCATCAGTTGTGTGAGAAGTATCTGAAAACGAATTAACAAGTTGTTATTGTTTAATTCTGTGAACTTACCGAGTGTTTTTCCCCTTACATAGTTTGCTAATGGTTGGAAGATTAGCACTGAAGATGGTGGAAAAGCCCCATGAAAAGTAACCGTTCATTTTACAACTTAATATCTGGATAAGAAAATCTAATAATGAAGCTGTATGAACGAAGAAGCAAGAATATGAAGCAATTTTCTAAACTAAAACAGCCCCCCCCCCCCCCTTTTTTTTTTTAATGGGGAGGAGAATGATGGGGTGGATTACATACAAGGTGCCATTTATTTCAATGATCTGGTAGAGCTATTACTTTGTAGTAAGAAATTGGTCCTGGTTTTGTTTTTTCGAAACACATTTCTGTGTATTTTAACACTTCCAATTTCATATTCCAAAATATACTGATGATACATATGAAGTAGAGAGGACATGCAATTTAGAAAGTACCCACAAAGTGTCACCAGGAGAAATTGGCTCAGTACAGCACTATATCTCAGCTTTCATACTGGGTATTACAGTATGCTTTACTTGCTGTATTCTGAGTTGATGCATTATGTCTGTGTAACACCAGATACTACATTTTTATTGTGAAATGATGCTAAAATGTTGCTTTTCTATAAGTAAAATCTGTTACAAAATTTATTTGATATGTTTCTGTATCCTTTCTGTCTGTATGGGGGCAAGGGGTATCGTTTTGGTTTTTGTTTTTGTTTTTTTTAAACCTTCTCATTCCTACTTCAGTGGAAGTCTGTGCAGTGAACTGCTATACAAATGCTGTCCTTTGATGGTATTTAAAAATCATGTTTAAATGGAGGAGCAGACAAATAAATTATAGCCCTTCATTAGCACATTAACTTATTTTTTAGTGATTTACAATTATTGATATACTAGGGTACTTACAGTTTGTAACTCATATTCTGAAGTGATATTTTACATAATGACTACTTAGGATTTTACTTTGGGACCTCTATGCCGTGGGTGATATCAGACTTTTGTCAATTGCATAACATACAAAGTAGGTTTTAAATATAACTTACATTTTCTGCATAGTACTTCCCATTTTGTAGTGCTGAAAGGAATTTGTAACAATTCTCTCAGAAACTGCATAAAGCTATTTTTAAAGTGCATAATTGTTCCATTTCATTGGTCACTTCAAAGCCTGTATTTCCTGTTCTGAGCATAGCATTTAACAGTATTGAGCCAGAGTGACATTTCCATTGTCCTGGATCAATGGAAACCCATATGTAGTAGACTGAAAGTTGTTACAGTGGAAAGTAGTAATTAAGGCAGATCTATAGATGCTAGGCCAATCATGCAGTATGTTATTAATTCTCTTAACAAAAGTTATCAAATTAATTTCAGATTTTTGAACATGTTTTGTATCATGACCTCTCTTGTTTCTGGGCACTTAACCCGTAAATAACCTGATCTGCAGGAAGTAACACTGAAAACGTGTAAAAACGTGTCTGATGTTCTAGTTTCAGTTACATCATAGTCTCTTTTGACCCTGCCGTAAGTAAAACCCAACAGAATTTTTGTAATGACCTTAAAATATTTTTAAACCACTGTATGTAACTGAATAGAAAATTCCATCCCTGCTGTAGAGTTTTCTAGAGCCATTCAAGAGTTAAAGACAATAATACCCCTTTTTTCAGACTGCATGTGATTTTAGGCTGAGTATTAGGTAATTCTACAAATTTTATGTCCTGTTTTATTGTGTAGGTTTTGGTGGCGGGTTTTTGTTTGTTTATTTGTTTGTTTTCTTCCACTGAGGGTGGTTTCTATGTAAGTTGAGAGTATTACTTTTGCGTTGAATTCACTGTGACTATGCCATGGCTTCAGGGAAGCTTCATGCTGTGTGCCAGATTGTATCTGGATGTAACCTTTTGAAAGAGTGATTCTTTTAATTTCTTTTTTTTTTTTTCCCCCAAAGGAAATGAATTGTTAAAATAATTGTTAAGGCTAGTCTTTTCAAAGCACACTCTGAAACTAAAAGAAGTTAGTTTAATATTGCTAACAGTATCAGCTATCAGCATGAGCTGGAAAGAGTACTGCTTTTTTAGAGACACAGAAATGGGAAACGAGGCTGACACTACGCAGACTGAGTCACCAGGCTTCAACAGCTCAGAGTTTAGTCATGCCTCCAGAACTCAAGACGTTATGGTAATGACAGAACGAGAGAATGTGGGTTAACAAATCCTTGTTCCCAAGAGTGAAAGCCCAGGCCCTCTTCCACATGCTACGGTCACACATAATGTGCCTCGTGGAAGCTGGGTGGCAATAGGTAAGGTGAAGTACTTCACTGCTCTCTTGAAGGCCTCACTCAAGACTACAGGAGGGAATTTCCTATTCATTTTGGTAGATAAATGATCTCTTGAAAGTAGGAGCTTGCCGTAGACTTTGTAAGGGGGATGTACAAGAGTACCAGTCTTTATAACAGCAGATGGTTCCCTTAAGTCTTGGAAAGTGCAAGATGTTCGGCTCCCTTGGATGTTGGTGCCCCTCTGGATGGGTGCAAGCTCCCTTCCCAGGAGAGGGCTCTATGGCTCAGGCCACAGGCAGGCTGTCCTTCATGGGGAATATTGCCTGGGGAAGCCGCCACAGCAGAGAATAGAGCGCAAAGTGCCTGGGACCTGTGGGAATAGGAGCGACTATTTTCTAGTCTTCCTTTAAAGCTAAGTAACTGGCAAAAATACAGAAACAGCCCTGAAGCTGAGGAATGGAACCTGGGGTGCCCTCTGCCAGGTGGAAAACCATCAGACAACCTACATTTCACCTATGCTTTGTGTTTACTTTGGGCTAGCTCCGGGTCCATTCCCATTTAGGATCTTGTGTGGCTTCCCAGTTATTTCTCAAAGCCTTTTAGTGGTGCCTTGCTCTTCCCGTTGACTAGACACAAACCTTTAGGTAGAATCCTAATGCTGAGTATCTTCTGGTTGAGGTGAGTTGCTCACACTGGGGCAGTGCCAGGCATGAATGGGCTGGGAATATTACAAACCACTCAGCTGGTAGTTTGTAACAAAGGTTTTCAGGGGATCGATATCTTGTGCACTTGGGTGCCTCAGTTGTGCCTTACTCTTTATGGATACAGGACAGAGACCTTGAATACGACAATAATGAACTGAGGTTCAATTGCAGCATTGATCTGAGAGGAGGAAAGAACAGTTCTTTAGTCACCTATCAATAGATGTCACACCCTAAGCTGTTCTTTCAATTTATGTGACTTTCACAGCCAGCAAAATCCCTTTCAATTAGTACAGATATGTAATGTAGTATAGGAATGTAAGTAACGTCCCACCAGTAGTACAGATGCCAGTCTTTTAGAGTAGCAAAGGAGAATGAGGGGAGGATGGAAAATGTTTCAAGTGAAATGGTTTAGAGGGGAAGTAGTCATGGGCTGTCCTACTTTATCCCTTATTCTAAGAATATAGTACATGACTGTTTTTAATGCAGAGCACATCCCCTAGCCCTCATTCTGCTACAGGCTTTGAAAGTGCAGTTTGCCATGTCCCAGTTCTGTCAGTCATTGTGCTGGGAGCTGTTGGCACTCTGTCATCCCAGGCTGAGGGTCACTCCGTGCTGAAACTAATATGGCCTGAAGTACTAAGCAATTATCATTTTGTGCTGTTAAAATTCCGAGCTTCTTGGCATTATATTCATGCTTTCTGACTGAACAATTTAATCCACCCGGAAAAACGGGAAAAAAAAAAAAGGTCAGGAGAACCTCCAGGCAGTTACAACAGAAGATGGAAAGTCTTTGTCCCTCCAGAATCCCTGCAAGAAAAAATTGCAAAATGTTGCATCAATAGTGGCCCAGAGACATCTGGACGTACCTCATCTCCTGCTTCCTTGAGGTGCCGTGATGGAGCAGATCAAAAAGTTCATGCTTTTGTACCATATCACCAGCTCAGTCCAGCGCACAGGTGACTTCGGATGTTTTTTTAAGTCTTCTTGTGCCTTTCTTCTGAACCTGTGAAATGGAGATAATGTTTTCTTTCTCCTCCCCTGCACGCACAGTTTGTCTTCTACATCCCTGTCTTACACTGCCTGCTTTTACAGTGTATGGCATAACAAGTTGCCTGCCCCAGGAGCAAGGATCGGTGGGTTTGATGCAGTTTTATTGCTGGTAGTTAGTACAGTCTGTCCTTGTTTTAATTTGACCCTCTCTTAAAAAATGATGAGAAAAATTACAGTAGGATAAAGGTGTTTCCCTTCTATCATTACATTAAAAGTTAGTGTTTGCATAGCATTTTGAGATCCTCTCCTGCAAGTCCTATAACTAAGCTGAATTGAGTTTTAGTATTAATACCTAACATGCTCTTATTTAATTTTCAAAGACAAAGAAAGGATTCAAGATTTTGGAAGTGAGATTAGGCAGATGGTTGCTGCTGTTAGCCTTATTGATACAAAAGGTCAACAAAAGGTCAAAAAGTCCCCAATTTCCTTGTTGCATGGAGTTTCTTCCACACTTTACCAGGGGCCGGGGAGAGCCCCACACTTGTTTCTCCCCATCCACCCACGCAGCTGCAGCAGCAGGCCGGGCTGCAGCCCCTGCCGAGCCCCCTCCCCGGCTGACGGGGAGAAAACTGCGGGAAAACCTGCACCTTCGGGAGCGCTGAGGTGCACGCACGGTGTTCAGCTGCGAACGTAATTCGAATTAAAGTAGCGCGTTCCCTGTGTGCCTTTGCAACCTGCTGATGCAGATTTGGTTGTGTGTGTGTGTGTGGTTTTTTTTTTTTTCCTTTTTTCTGTGTGTGTGGGGGGGGTT
>VXAL01019203.1:408797-427482 GCA_013399475.1 Chauna torquata
GGCGAGGGGCGGGCGGGGAGGAGCAGCCGCGGCCGGGGCTCGCCTGCTCCCGGCGCGGGGTCTCCGCGCTTGCAGTTGCCAGGCCTGGAACGGCACAAGCTCGCTCGGGCGAAGCCCCGAGCCTGGCCGCTTCTCCGTTGCCTTTGCGGGGAAGGGACGTGGGTACGGGGCACACGGCCCTTCTCGCCAGGCGTGTTACACGGCCCCGCGCCGGCGCTGCTGAGGAGCTCGGAATAATCACACGAAGAGTGAACGTCGAAGCCTCCAGCCACTCTTCCTATACCCCTGAAGGAAATCGCTTCCGAAGTGTATATGAAGACCAGCCCGGCCTCTCTCATGTGCGCGTTTACGTCGAGAAACAAAACCTGCGGGTTCAGTCAGCCTGAAGCACGAGCGGAGGGGATTTAGCAAGGCAGGCCTCCTTCTTCAAGCACCTGTTATAAATTTTGTCTGTTAAGAAACAGATAGACATTATCGCTTTGCAGTATATAACCAGGGAGAGGATGCTGGATATGTCTTTGAAGGTGGTGCGCTTGCAGCAGCGCTGTAGCAGTAGGAGATGGCTGTCTCTGCTGCTACCTGAAGGCGTCCCGTAGGCGGGAGAGTTACTGGATGTGCTGAAACTCCCTCCCGCTCCTCTGTTCCCTGACAAACCCGCGCACAGCTTCCTGCAGGGATGGGCCAGGTGTTGCTCCATCAGTATGCAGCACCACAGCCAGCAGGGCAGGAGATCACACACCAGCAGGAGAGAAAATAGATGAAAAGCAGCAGAAGCGAGGTAAACGCCTTTCCATTCTGGACAGAAATTTCTCTCTGCTGAGGTTCCCATTAGTCTATGGGATCTTGGCAAGACCTGAGATATTCTGAGGTGAGAGTGAGGCTGATCTGCTTACCCAAGATCTGTTTTCGAAACAGAAATGAAGCCTAAACAGGGAGGTAGAGGAAATATTTGTGATGGGGGGGTCGAAACCCCAAAATCAGGATGATGGGCAGAGAGCGGCAACCCTAAAATCTTCCAAATGTATCATAATCACAAGGCTGCTGTGAAAATGATCTCTCCGGTTCTCTGGTTACTTACACATACCTGGTGTTGAGCAGTGTGCTAGATGCTTCACCCTGCAAGCAAGCAAACGCTCCCCGTAGCCAACGGGCTATGGACTTTCTGAGGCGGAGGTGGCAGCAGCCTGCAATGGTGCCTGTTTTGCTCAGCTGTTAGCATCGGAGTACCAGCTTCTCTAGGGCATGGTGTGTTACAAGGAGACAGAAAACAGCCATAGATTTTGTCAGATATATTTGAGTTATGGACTATACCCCACAGGACTCCCTGCCGGATCTGAACTTACCTCAGGAGTGCTCCTCACATGTGAACATGACACCGTATGGTGTCACCTATAGACCCTCGGCTTTCCTTAGACAGCATGCTCTGTAAGGACAGAGCAAAAGACCTGCTAAAAGAGGATATTAAAAGCACTCAAATCCTTCCCTGTCAACCATTAGCAGGGTGTGATGTGTATGTTAGAAACAGCAAGAATGGGAAGAATTAGCTATTTAAACAACCATGTTAAGTTAGACCTAATTAGTGCTCATCTCTGTTTTTTTGTTTGTTTGTTTGTTTGTTTTCCTCAGAAGCAGTAAAAGTGCACAGAAAAAAGAAGTTTGGGGGAAGAAGGGCAAGAGAGGTCAGCCTACTACTAATTGCACCTTGTTTAGCTGGGTTACTTCAACTGACCTCATTTGAATCTTTAATTGACATCTTCGTTTAAAATCCAAGATGGCAACACCATGAAAGGTTTGTGCTCGCTCTGAGTCACACTGCAATCGTTATCCTCTCCTTCTTTATCATATGTGCATGAAAATTAAACCTCATCTGAAAATTAAAATTCAGATGTGGTATGGCCTAGATGTGGAGCGAACCTTGTACTGCCATGCCCTGCCCAGTGATGGGTTGCTGCACTTCCACTTTACCCAGCAAATTTGAGGATGGAGTATGCCCCTTCATTTCCACTGAACGTAAGGGGGAATAGGATTGTGTAGCATCTTTGAAAGGCAGGGAAAAAATTGAATGCCAGGTGGTAACATTACAAAAAGGAAGAGTGGAACATCTGAAGTGCTGTGAAGATGTTGCCCTGGATGAAGACGAAAGCTTCTGAGAAGATTCTCCTGCTGACTGGTGCTGTGCTGTGCCAGCTGCCCCCTCTGAGTTTCTGTCCTCCTGTCTTTAGTTCTTAGCTTTTCAACAGAGAGATCTGTCAACAACATGAGTTTTGAGGGCTGCGACCAGCAGCAAATCTATTTGCAGATCTCGGCAATAAAATCTCAGAAATCTGAGTATTTCCCTACAGAGGAGAACATAAGGAGAAGGTATTTTTGTGTTAATTTCTCCTGAGGTTCTCTGAAACTTATGAAAGAGGAGAAAAATGAGGTAATGAGTTTTCCTGTAGGTGCCTCTGGAGACAAGACTGATTCAGGCTTAGTTTAATCACCATGCCTGGGAAAATTAAGATTCACTAACCTATTCAAAATTGTTCTGTAGAAGGGTTGCACTTACAGGGCCCTCTCCCAGCAGACAAGGAGGTCTGAGGCACCTCCACCCAACTGCCCCCATGAGGGGTGTGAACCGGAGCAGCCTGGGATCTCGAGCTCTCGATGTCCCTTTTCTTCTTGGTCAGGAAACTTTCCTAAGCCCCTGGAGTTCCCTCTGTATGGGCAACGATGCTCAGCATGGCTTTGGCTTGTGAGTTTGCATAGGGCAAGACTGACAGGATAATTTACCAGTAATTTTAGGCTGAGGTTCCCAACAGCGTTCAGTTGTCTGTGCCCACGACAGAGACATCTGCGTGGTACCCAGCCAGGAGAGGAGGCAGCGCTACTGTTCACCCACACGCACTTATAGAAGTTGCAGAGGTGCTTTAAGGCGTGTTGGCTGCATGTAGCTTGCAGGGGCTGGGGAGCAAGCTGAGAATAACCTAAGTGCCATCATGCAATGGTTACGCCTTCCCCAGCCCCCCAGACTGGGGATTAGGCACCAGCTCTGGTCTTTACTATGTCATGGTTCATGCAGTCATGCCACTTCCACCCAGCTGTTTCCCTTTCTGGCAGAAGTTTTGAACTCTCTGTCACCTTCAGCTGAATTTTGCAGAGAATTAAAAGTTTCAGCAGTTTCAGTTCTTTAAGATTGTTGAAAATTGTCAGCTGGATAGAGGTGACAAGGAAAAATCAGCAGTCTGTTTGACATTTGCCAACCACCCAAGCGTCATTCGTGTGGCCCCTGACGTGTTACACCACAAGTAGTCTCGTGGTGGGAAGGGAAGAGACAGAGAAGGGGCAGAACATTTGGGCAGGATCTGGAGGTGGGGCGTGAGGGCATGGGAGGGTGTCACACAAGGGGGCACAATGGGAAGGCAAGAAACCGGGCTCTGACAGACCTGCTGCTGGTGGAGGAGCTAGAAAAAAGACCATAGATTGATCTTCAAAAGCCACCTGGACATCGTCCTGGGCAACCTACTCTAGGTGTCCCTGCTTGAGCAGGAAGTTGGACCAGATGATCTCCAGAGGTCCCTTTGCACCTCAACCTTTCTGTGATTCTGTGGCTATAAACACACTTCTATCAAGAAGATCGATTGTACAGTGCCGGGATACACTTTTCAGCTGCTGCTCAAGTGCTAGCGTTACCAAACCACAGTGGGGTCTGGAGTTCCTAACACAGGTGGAGGTGGCAATGGGCTGGGTGCTGGTCCTCACCCAGAGATCTTTCACCCTGAAGAGACCTAGGGGATGGAAACCCTGGCTTGAAGTTCACTGAATGATTTCAAAATTGTTGTAAATGCATTTATTTCCAGATCCAGAGAGGATGAAGTGCAAATTTGGGCCTGGGTGAATGCAGCAGGAAACCTGAGAGGAACTGAGCTGAAAGAATTGGCCGTTGGAAAGGGAGTTGCTATGGTCATGTTGTGTTGGGGAAAGATGCCTTTTTTTGTGCAAGACTTAACTTTCCTCTGAGGCAGCCTCAGAGGAGAAAATAGTGCTATGCAGCATCTACTCACAATGCCCTGATGTTCATTTCTGCCTGTGTTTATTTACCAGGGCTGCTTTTGGGTGAGAAGCTTGCAAAACAATGAGATACTGAGCCCTGGAGGGAGGGGATGTTTCCAGTACTGCGGATGGAGAGAGTCCTGGCTGGGGACTGACGGGAAACCTGTGCTCAGCATTAGTGCATTTCCTGGCTCATTGCAAATTCTGCAGGCATGAGCATTAAAATTTGTTTCCACAGGCTGCTACTGGAGGGGGCTCTAAGGCTGAAAACTTCATTAATGCAGCCTACAGAGCCAACTTTTTGGCGGGAGTGAATTTTTGTAAGTGGTAAAATGCTCTAGTAATAGGGCACCTGACGGAAATCCTGGCCCCTCTTTGTAACTCATCTCAAAGGCCTTTTTCATATAGGAAAGTGCACAAGCACCAGCAACCTGTCTGAGGCAATAAATGAAATTCAGATGACAAAAACAAGTACCATTTTTTTCTTCAGAATTGTAGGATGCCACGACAGGTTCAGCATGGTGAAACCACTGTAACATGCTATGAACTTAAAGAAGAGGTGATGTGGGGAGAAAAAGGAAAGGTGGCTTTGTTTGGGTCATGCACCTAATGAAAAATAAATAGCAATAACCTTGCTTTTATCAGGTTTTATCAAGTTTTATATTTCTATCTGAATTGCTACATGCACATTGCTACAAAGCCCGTGGTGCTCTGCCAAGTAGAGCTCCTTCCTATCAGAAAGCTGTGGCACGTCTCCCTGTGAGTCATATTTGACAGACAACTTTCCGTAAGCCACGCTGCTCTGATATGGACCTCAGCAATCAATCCAGGAGCTACATGAAACCCTATCTATTCTCAAAGCAGCCTGGGTCTTGCTGCAGTGCTCCAGTGTTTGTTATCTGAACCATCCACCAGTCTTATTTCTCTTTGAGTTTCGCATGCTGCGCTTCCTCAGATAACTCTACATATACATATATAAAAACTATATTAAAAATATGTATATTTTAAAAAATATATATAAAACCATCTTGCCTGTGTGCTGGTGGGGTCTGCGCTGTGCCCCAAGACACCACAAGATTGCGTATTGCAGTTTAAAAACAAAGCAAAGCAAAGCAAAACAAAACAAAAAACAACAAAAAATCACCAAAACCTCCTCACAGAGAGGAGGTACGGTGGAAAGCAGGATGCTCTCACCAGAGCAACTAACTCAGATTAACGAAATGAATGCAGGGTGATTAGTGTCGCCACCTTCCTGAGCCCACTGTTGCGTGACCCATCTGTGGCTGGGATGTCCCCCACGTCCAGTGGGAAAATCACGCCTGGGCACGTGTTGCCTCTGCCGGAGACCATCCAAGCCGATTAGGGGAGGTGTAGGGAAAGAGGGCTATACAGGGCAGGCTGCTGCAGAGGTGAAATTGCTCTGGTCGGCTCCGTGAAGCTCCCAAAGCACCCAGAAGCAATGTGGGTTTGTTGCAGTGCTGCTGGCAGCAAGCAGGTTGTTAACTGCACCCCACCATTATCCCTCGTTATTTTGGCCGCCGTTGTGGACGCCTGTGCAGCTCAAGATGCTCGCACTTTGCTCCTCCGAAGCGCTCTGTTACTGAAGATGGGGGTGTGGGCAGGAAGGGGCTGGTGGCTTGCTCAGGGCTGGGCCACGTCCTCGGCAACCACAAAGCTTGCTGGCAAGTCCCCCGTGTTTCCACTCGTGGAAATAAACCCGAGAAATCCCCTGTTCGGGCTGAGACTTCGCATATTGAGATGTTTGCCAGGGGCACCTGGGGGGAAGAGGAATGGGGACAGATGCTGGAGCTGCAGCTGTTGGCTCGCGGAAGAAGACACTGACCTTGGCGTTTTTTGTCTTCCCTGCTATTTGTTTGTATTTGCCCTAATGTGACCATACCACATATGCAAGGAGATACGCTGTATTTTAAGGAAACATATCTCGGATGAGAATGAAAAAAGCCTTTGCTTAACAAATCAGCTCTGTTTCTCAAGTAAATCTCTGACCTGAGGCAAGGAACCCTGTGTATTTAATCTTAAATATTATTTTTCTGTGCATAATTAACAATTACTAAAAAACACTAATGTCTTTGGTGTGGCTTCTCCTTCTCCTTGCAACCTGCTTTACAACTTGGAGGGAAATTTCAGTGCTCTCTGTTGAACTGTGGCAGAGACAAAGGAAATTTTAGAGGACAAATGAAGGATGCGCTTGAAACCCAGGGATTTTAATTGGTGCTCTGCTCCGTATTGATCTCACTTTCTGCTTCCGAATTTGGCATGGACTCTGAAACCCTACCACAGGCAGATAGCCATTAAAGAGTTTCATGTGCATTAACCCAGCAGCATTAGACGCTCTGTGGTTCTGATATCCACCTTGCAATATCAATCTATCAGAATTTCTGCCACCCTGATCTAATATCACAGGAATCTGCCCATCCAACATGTCTACTAAAAATTGTCCAACATTCCCTGGAAAACAAAAGCAAACAAAACAAAACATATGGCTTGCAAAGCATTGCTTAGTCTTTTTGCACTTCCATGTTTCATTCTGCAGAATTGCTGATAGTGTTACAGCTTCAAGTTTCTCCACATTAATTGCAATGAGATTTTTCAGTCTTTTCCTGCCAACCAAGCTGCTGGGTTTTGATCAGAAATCACATGTGTGCTAAAAGGAAGAGGATTGCTGTCAGCTGGCTCTGGTCTGCTTTGCCATGGGAGAAAGGGCGAGGTGCACAACACCAGGTTCTGCGGCTGGGGAGGGAAAAGGGCGTACTGACATGCAGATGCACAATATATATGAAAGTGTGTGGTAAGTAGGGGCTTAAAACCCCTTATAACCCCTCTCAAACATCAGGCTGGGATCAAGTAGAAATGGTTTCTATCCCTGGGCTTGCTGCCGAGCTGGGACTGAGCTCGGGGTGCCCACCTCCCCGTGCCTCGGGGTGCCCTGGGCGGCTAGAGGCGAAGGGGCCAGGCTCCTCTGCAGGGTGCTCTGGGACCTGCTGAGGACAGGCTGTAGGCAGTACGTGGGCGTGAAAAGAGCCTTCGCCTGCTCTGCAGGGGAGCCCAAAATTTCCATGACTCTTCCAGTAACTGGAAGAGCTGCTTGCAATGCTCTGAAGAAACAGTGAATTCCTGGAGACAGATGAGATGCCCCAAACACTTTCTTCCCAGCAAAAACTGTTCTGAGTTTTGTTTCCTGCATAGCAAAAAGGGAGCAAATGCCAGTCGTCCAAGTAACTCTATTGCTCAGTGCTTGTTTTATGCCCTCTCTTTTGGGGACATTTTGTAAACAGTTTTTTTTTTCCATGTCCCAACATTTCCTGTCTTGCTCGACATTTCCTTTGAACATCTTCATCTTCCTCCTCTAAGGCAATAAATTTTGATCCTCTCTTTCCTCTTCCCCTCCGTTGTGCCTTCTGTAGAGAGCAGAGAAATTACCTCCCCATATTGATCGGCCATTCCTGCCTAGCTAATTTCTGTTTTCTCTCAGGCCATCCAGCAGGTTTGGGTGATTAAAAGGTAATGACTGTACGTACTATATATATCTTCTCTTCTACTGAGAAGATTTTTCTTTGCTCGTAGATGGGGCATGGCAAAGCCCTACCAGCCTTGAAGAAAGGAAACCAGCCATTTGAACCAGGCTTTCAGAAGTCAGTTGAAGGAGTGCTGAGCAGTTGCAGACAGAGGAACTGGCAAGATCTCAGTTTTGCCAAGCAAGTTGCTATTTGATTAATGTGGCAATTATCTGACAGGAAATTAGGAGAGAGTTTCGAGAGTTATGAGAGGAAATTAGCCATCTTTTAAAACTTCAAAAACTCAGCGATACTTCTCCTCCCTTGGAGGTCTATGAACATGCAAGCAACTTCTGCATTTCATCAAGAAATTGCCTGCACAAGGGCTAAAGATATTTTCCAGGGGCAGCGGGACTCAATCTTTATGTGATAATAGACCAGAAATTCAGCATCTTGGTTTGCATACTCCAGACCCTCAGCTGTGTACTTCACTTTATCCAGTGCTGAGGTTTAATTTAGAAGCCCTCTGTAGCATCAGACACTGGATATGGCCTGACCAGCACTTTGGAAGTCTTCTTGACCTCTTAGGGATTTCTCCATAGGTTGTGTTGTCTGTCCAATGTTAATTTGGATTCCCTCCAGCAGAGGGAAGTGGCCAATACACCTGAACAACACGGAGAAGAAGGTCCCATGGCACGAATCATCTACGTATCGTGGTAGGAAAAGGGTGGTTGTAATTCATGCGTTAGAAAAGGAGAGAAACCTCTTCCCTGCAAACCATCAACAAATGCCAGCTGTGCAACGAGTCTAATTCAAGAGGAGTAAACTTGGAGTCGGTCAGCAGGATCGAGGACACTTTGGAGGCTTCTCAATGCTGGCTATTAATGAAGGTTTTGCTGGGATTTCAGGACGTCAGAACTGTGCTTTTCTACCAGACATGGGAATGCAAAATTAATGCAGATGCAGTAAACATAGCCCAGTGGATGGGCTGTGGGAAGAAGATCTGGTTTCTGTTTTGGGATGTGCTGACTGTAACATGGAAAAATACTCTGCGCTAGATTTAGGACAGAGAGATGGCTGCTTAAGTTTAATATATTTGGCAGTCACAAAATTCTGTTTTAACCTTCTGTGCTGCCACCCTTTCTGTGCACTTAACTTCCCAATGATCGGGTCCCCAGGTCCAATGCTCCGTAGCCTCTAGTCTGGAAACTACTAATGGTCTACAGGATATCAGAAGGTGATCTGTGGAAGCACTACAATTGAAAAACAAAGTGAAATTATTATACATGGAAGCGCAAACATACTAAAAGGGGCAAATGCAAGTATGGGACATCACTAATTGTATTTGGTTGCAAATAAAAGCTGTTGTGGTGACTGGATAAAATAGCCTTTTGATTTTTTTTTTTCCCCAAAGAAGTAAGTTGTTCTGGATTTGAGAAACACCACTCTCAATGCAAGGCTTTTTGCTGCTGTCCATGCAGCCAGCCATACACATCTCTGACATGGCTGAGCTGCCCGTCTTGTGTCTAAATGCCTCCAGGGTGCCCAGACCGGTGCTTCCCAACCTGTTCTGCATCTGGAGCCCTCATCAGCCTAAGTACATCTGACGCTCCACCATCCCAGCAAGTGTGGAGGTGATTGGCATTTTCCCTCTGATGCACCAGCTGCAGTTAAGGCATTTGTTCAAGTTGCAGAAGAAGTGAATTCAAACCCCCAACTGCCTTGATGGAAGATGAAATCCCATCTCCCATCTTTTGGGACATTGTTCTTGCATTGAGGCTCCTGCAGCTCTCAGCCTCTCCCTCCCAGTGGGGTCCTCCCACTTGGCACGGGACACCTGCATCTTGCCTACGCTAACTACGACTCTGCAGCTCACAAGACAGGGCACTCGCTCGTGAGGAAGAGGGAAGACCTGAGCTCCAGTCTTCGCTCAAAACAAAAGCTCAGTGTTTTAGCAACATGTTTTTTAACAAGGCTTTAAAGAAAGGCAGAGCACTGAGATGGAGAGCCAAGCTGGTAAGTAAACTCCTGGAGCAACCATTTACTGAAGTGATGAACAAGGCTTTTTCACTTGGATCCGTTACTGCAAGCAAGGAAAGCATATTTTCTTCATTTCAGTGTCTTTGGTTCAGCTTGGTCAATTTGGTTCAGCTTGGTTCATTAGAAATGAGAAATTAGAAAATGGGTAAAAAAGCTGGAAATTTATCTTTCCTACCCACCTGGTTAACAGATTATTTCATGAATGACAATTTTGTTTAATAATTCAGCTGACTTTAACTACAAAATGTGTTTTGATACCTTCTTCTTCCACATCCAAAGCATTTAATAAGATTTTATTTAATAATGGAAAACAATGCCTTTTTGTATGTTATTATAACCTAATTTCTATCCAAAGGCAATTCAACAAAACTCCTGCGGAAAGAATTGAATTACCTAGTAAATATGAAATATCATTTGCCATTTTTTTATATAATGAAAGGTAAACATTAAGCATTTGAATAAAAACTAAAGTTGTGTACGTATTTAAACATATCACACACTACGTTAGCAAAACAAGAGAGTATGAAATATAGCAAAAGGCTTCAGGTGCTACAGAAGAAATCTCAGTGGTTGCCAACTAGTAGGAGTCAGCTGCTCTCTGGGAAAATGATTGAGCACAAATGCAAAGCAGGAATAAAAGCAGATCACTTTAACCAAGGTCACTCGCTTTCTGCTCTAAGTGACGATTAAAAGACTGGTTAAATCCCGTGCACATAAATCTCCCTACCCTGCTCATTTTTCACAGCAGAAGGCAGCAAGTTTACTTGTCTCCGTGGTCACGAAAGAGCAGGAAGGCGACATGCTAGCAGTGTCGCTGCAGGCTGCAGGTTCAGTTCACCTTCGTCCATTCCCAGCCCTCGCTCGCAAAGAGATTCTAGCAAATGTACTTTTTGCCTCACATTTCTCTCTGCTGCACTTCTGAGAAACAAGGCACGTGTACTTGCTGCTTGGCCTTTCCCCTCTCCAACACCCACCTCTTTACCCTTGTTCATCCCATTCACGTTCCCCACAGGTCTCACATGCTGGAGAGATGCTTGTGAAACCATCGCATGCGTGTGACCGGAGTCACTCCGGCATTACACATCCTGCCCATATTTTGTACTAAGCCCACGTGCAACGTAGCTCCCCTGCACGCCTGTGGGAGAGTTTCCAAGTCAACGTCGTGCCACTCGCTGCAGCCAGATCTTCTCCCAGCAGCTGGAAGGGCTCTGGCTCTGCAGCGTTCCCAGGGCGAAGCACTGCCCAGCGGATAAGGAGAAATAAGAGACGACATTTGGGCCGCTAAAACATGTTGGCTACTGGTTAACATTACTGTAAATGTGATGTGGGGGAACTGACTTGAGGCAGGTTTGTTTGCCTTGGATGAAAGGAATAACTGCAGGATTGTGAAGCCTTGTGCCTGCACTTATCTGGGGAGTTTAACATAGAGAAGAGCAGGATTTGCATCCACACAAGACTACTTTGAATCTAGGCTGAGAGCATTTACTGTGGGAAAAGAGTTAATATTTCCTCCTCCTTAACTGTCATGAACATGAGTCATAATTTAATTCTGGGCCTTTTTCTATGCCAGATGAATGGTACAGTGATATCTGAAATGATAAAAACAATGCAAAGATGAAAATGTCACATTCCAGCATTCAAATCACAGAGCTCTTCCTTCCCTTCATTGTGTTCTGCGTTTTTTCAAGTGTGAAATGAATAAAACAAAATGCAAGCAGCTCACCTTTCAAGACATGCGTGATTTCATGGCAAGTGCTTCGTGCTTATTTTTGATTTGCCTTTGAATCTTGCCCATCACGATATTTACTACATTTAAAACTATTTCTCTGTGGAATCAAATCCAGTTAAGTATAAAATCTGAAGGTAAATGCGCTAACCTGGATTTGTAAAACACTTTGCAAATGTGATTAAAACCAGTGTAGCTTTTCATGGTAAATAATAAAAGTTATGCATCTGACAGACATGTAACTGTATGCTCCCAGTGAGTGCACTGCTGTATTATTACTCTGCTCTGTCCTGCTTCTTACTAGAACAATAGGAGCACAGTCATATGTCTTACAGTGTCCCACATACAGCATGTGGGGCACAAGCTGATGTGTACTGTATTAAGACTCCTGAGTCCATAATGTCCTTAATAAATCTGACCTACTTTCTTTGCTAACATGCTCTTCTAATATTAGAAGTGCTGAGCCCTATAACACAGCCTTATTAATATTCAAAGAAATATTCTCCTATTAATAAGCAATCCTCATTCATCCACTTTTGGTCATTTGCCCTGCATTAAAAGGTGATGCGCCCTTGAGCATCCAAAGACACGTACGCAGCTGGAGCATATGTTCTCATATGCACTACAGGGGAGGTGTGTGCCACCAGGAAGCTCCCTCCTGCAGCCCTCAGGGTGATGAGAAGTCATGAAGTCCTTTCATGAGGGTGTATTTGATAGTTGCTGCACCAGTTCCCAAAATAGTAAGTATCTGTGTTATTCCCGATGATTAATACCCGAAGCCTTATGATATGTACTTATCTGAGCTGTTAAAATACTTCCAAAGAAACATTCTCCTCTTAAATAAAGCTCCTTCGAAAAAGTGCATTTTCGTTTCAGGAGGAAGATTAAGCCTTGCTTACTTATTATCAGGAATTTCTGGTGTGGAAATTACCTGTTAGTCTTGGCTTAGGAGTCAGTCTTGAGCTGTTAGGGCTTCAAAGAACATCTGAAAAAAGGCAACATCATTAAATCTGGTCCCTTATTGCCTGCCTCAGTTTGCAGATTGCCTGAAAGGGCAGCTCTGTCTGGATCGTCTGGGGGGTGATAATTCAGGCCTGGGTACCAGAGACTGCCAGGTCTCACTGTGCTCCTCAGGGCTCACTGGAGGAGGAAGGAACAAGCCACAGAATGCACACAATTGATGCTGAATGACGGCACACGCTGGGCAAGGCGAAAGAGGAAGGGGAAACGATTAATTTTGAGAAGGAAGTCTTCAGCTTCGAAAAACCTAAGAAATACCTTTGTTGACTAGGAGGGAAAGGATTAAAAAACAGCTGGCTGCTTCTCTGTGCAAGCTTCACATGGGATTATATGGGAATAAAGCACCGACATGGGCTCTCGCTTCCGTACTGCACTCAACGATGGCTATGGCAAAGAGGCACTGCTTTAACAGGGGAAGGAGAAGTCTTCTAGGGTGGATAGGTAAGGGAGGTGCATAACATCTACTTCAAAATAACCCTCCGAGCTATTATTAAGGAACCGGTGCTGTGAGTTCGCGACGCCCTGCAGCACTTCACAGCGTACCTTCCTCACCCGTGGAGTGGATGGGGGCGGACCAGCCGCCCTGCTCCCACCAGGAGAGGCGAGTGCCTTTCTGAGGCAGACCACGCTCACCTTCTTCACTGCTGACATTACGCAGTTCCTTACTTGCCTGGACTGAACAAAAAACTTCCAGAAAGAACCCAAAATAATGGTTTTACTATTTCAGCTGAAGGAGAATTTGCAAAGAGCCAGTAGACTAGAAACTACACAGGATTAAATTTACCCTTTGCACAAATAAAGAACACATGATTGACCATTATTGATTTAATGAAGAAAGGTCACAGACCAGGTAACGCAGGCCAAATTTCAACACGTTCACATCAGTACAACTGGCAAATCTAAAGCCTCATATTTAACAGTATTATGGTCCTAAAGAGTATGATTTTAAGGACACAATAGCAGTGCAGAGGCATGCAAATATCTGAAAGCAAACTGCACAAATCCTGTTCATGCTACGGTACCACAGTAGACCTAACCAACTATTTCTCTTATCATTTTCTTCTCAAAGCATAAAAAGGAAGGACTTGTTGACTACCTTTTTTTTTTTTTCTGTTCAGATTAAAAAAAGTCACAATACCAAACCAATTTATGTGCCATAAATTCAAAATTGAAATGGAAACAAGTGAGGAAGGCTGCCAAGGATGACAGGATTGTACTTCAGGCTGGAAGGGACACTTCAGGGGCAATTAGCTGGGTTTAGCTATTCCCAGGAAACAGATACTCCTGGGACTCAGTATCTTCTCAGCTCACACAGTGCCTGGGCTTGTTGCAACAAGTACAAAGAAATTCATGCCTACCCTGGTTGAATCACTGAGCCTTTGTCAAGCAGCAGCAGGTTTTCCGTTGTGAAGTGGAGCTGATTTGCAGTATGCTGGAGGGATCTCCAAATCTGCAGTATTTAGCATGCAGGGTGTTTAAAAATCATTCCTGCAACAGATATATTTTCCTTTAAAACCTGTCCCATAGCTATCTCCTTCAAGGCGTCTTGCAAGTCCCTTTGAAGTCCTGGCCGCTTCCAGAGACAGGACACTTGACAAGGGGGTGGCTGCCTGACCATAGCGCAGAGCATCCTTGCACTGCATTCCCCTATTAAAGCGGGTTTCCACTTGACAGAACTCTTTCAAAATATGTGTTGCATGGGAAGGCTTAAAAGCCTTGAAATTGCACGTGCTTGCTGTCACGCACTCCTGCATGACTAATAAAGTGATGATGCTCTGCTGTTTTGATCCTGAAGGAACATCTCAGCTGCCCTGCAAATGGTATGGAATGTTCTATTGCTGAAATAATAATCACCTCTGCAGCACATCACAGCTATTTGCACAACACTTAATAAGTGTGATGTGGCACAAACTACTGCTTAGGCTCAAAACCATTTTTCAGAATTAAGAATTTCAGTATGACTCATTCACCCTGTTATTATATTTTTTCAGCAAAGTACCAATATGAGAATCCCCTTCTCCATGTGTCTACTTAGGTATGACAGCAGAGATGGATTTGCTAAGGCAGCTTAGTAAGCTTTAGCTAGTGCTGCCCAGTCCCTTGTATTTGCCCAGGGTCTCTGGATGCCTGGCAGGAGCATCTGGAGCAGCCTGAGCTCTCCAGAAGAATTGTTTGTTATTGACCTGTGACTGGCAGGAGCTCACAAAAGTCAGCTAGGCCAAAACTGCAAGTGTCTACTAGCGAGTGCCCCATTTTGGTCTCACGCACCCAGAAAATGAAGACCCAACAGAGAACATCGTGCTTGTTTTCTCTGAGCATTAGTTTCTATGTGCATATATTGGGAATACTCACACTTATCTTCCTTCATAGGATGTTTATATTATGCAAGAGTGGTAACTGTACTTGCTTAGGTCCTTTTCTGTGCCTTAATAAACAGAGTACCAATGCCTTCAGAAGTATCTTGTTACCGACGTACGTTCTTGCAGCCTCACTGGTTTTCTTACAGCCCATCCACACTCGGCATATGTATCTTGCAAAGAATGGCTTTGGAAACTGGGAAAGAATAAACTCTGAAAATGTACTGAACAAGCTTAGAGAGCCTAGTTATGTGCAAAACTCCCACTGACCAGACGGACGATGGCTGAATACGTTATGAACTCTTTGCTAGCACGTGCCCTACTTTTCTTTAGTGCTCTCCATTGCTCTTTGGACCATCTAATACTATAAATGTTAAAGCAGTTCATACTCTTATATCCCAGAGCAAGAACCCCCTGTGGGTTGTCTCAGAAGAAAGGTGTTCAAAGAATCACAGAATCAACTAGGTTGGAAAAGACCTCTGAGATCATGGAGTCCAACCTATGACCTAACACCACCCTATCGACTAGACCATGGCACTAAGTGCCACATCCAGTCTTTTCTTAAACACCTCCAGGGATGGTGACTCAACCACCTCCCTGGGCAGCACATTCCAATGCCTAATCACCCTTTCTGTGAAGAACTTCTTCCTAACGTCCAACCTAAACCTCCCTCAACACAGCTTAAGACTGTGTCCTCTTGTCCTATTGCTAGCTGCCTGGGAGAAGAGACCGACCCCCACCTGGCCACAACCTCCTTTCAGGTAGTTGTAGAGAGCGATAAGGTCTCCCCTGAGCCTCCTCTTCTCCAGACTAAACAACCCCAGCTCCCTTAGCCACTCCTCACAGGACTTGTGCTCCAGACCCTTACCCAGCCTCGTTGCCCTTCTCTGGACACGCTCCAGTACCTCAGCGTCCTTCCTAAATTGAGGGGCCCAGAACTGGACACAGTACTTGAGGTGCGGCCTCACCAGTGCCGAGCACAGGGGGACAATAACTCCCTAGTCCTGCTGGCCACACTAGTCCTTGTACAGGCCAGGATGCCACTGGCCTTCTTGGCCACCTGGGCACACTGCTGTCAGTCAGTACCTCCAGGTCCCTTTCTGCCTGGCTACTGTCCAGCCACTCTGTCCCCAGCCTGTAGCGCTGCATGGGGTTGTTGTGGAAAAAGTGCAGGACCCAGCACTTGGTCTTGTTGAACCACATACCGCTGGATTCAGCCCATCTAGTTAGCCTGTCCAGGTCCCTCTGCAGAGCCCTCCTACCCTCCAGCAGACCGACACTCCCTCCCAACTTGGTGTCATCTGCAAATTTTCTAATGGTAGATTGGATGCCCTCATCCAGATCATCAATAAAGATAATAAACAGGACTGGGCCCAACACTGAGCCCTGGGGGACACCACTAGTTACTGGCCGCCAACCGGATGCAACACCATTCACCATCACTTACTGGGCCCGGCCATCCAGCCAGTTCTTAAACCAGCGAAGAGTGCACCTGTCCAAGCCATGGGCTGCCAGCTTTTCCAGGAGTATGCTATGGGACACAGTGTCAAAGGCTTTGCTGAAGTCCAGGCAGACTGCATCCACAAGAGACACTAAAATGAAACATATGGTTGTCTTCAAGATCAAATTTCTGTTGGCCTGAGAAACTGCAAATTATGTGGCATTAGACGTAAAAAAGGACTTGAGCAATGCAGTTCACACATCGTTTCTAACGCTGCGGATGACTCAGTAAGGCTGAGTGGGAGAACCAGAGAGGTCTGAATCACCACTTTTTCCTCCTCTCTGAAGCACTATTATCTCCACGCAAATAATTTCCAGTTTCAAAGCTATAGCAGCCCAGTAGTGGAGAACGCAAACTTCATACCCCAGCAGGAGCCAACTGGTTCATGAAAATTCACAGCTGCTTCATGTTTGAAGACACTGATTTACGCAAAAGGAAATTACTTAATTAATCTTACAATCCTGGAATTTGAGAGGTATTTGGAGAGATAGTGAGCTCCATTTCATGACTTTGCAGAAGCCATGTATTATTCAGCTCTTTCCATTGTTCAGACGGATGTATGAGATGTTTGAGAAATGCAGCTGTGGAGTCTGACAGTATAAATATAAAAAAAAAAAGTGTGAAAAAGAGCAGATTTTAAGTACAGAGAAGTAAAAATGAAGGACTTTGGGATCCCAATGCTCTATCAGGTGGATCTGCATCTTTTTGGTGACTTCAGTGCGCTCTGGACAGAAATCTGCCCAATACGTGGGAAGACCTCCATACATTTGAAAAGCAGATTGAGGACTTTTGTCTGCTAAGAGCTGATCTGGAAGACCACCAACTTTCTGCATTTTACTTAAGCCAACTGATAACAAGCATTTGCACCTCACCTCACGTATGCTTGATCGATCCTTCTATACCTTGCTAGATCTTTTTATATCTAGTACTTTTGATTACTAGCTAGGTTGATAATAATAAAACTAAACACAAAGTTAAATAAAAGTTGAATGAAAATAATTAAGTAAAAAGTAAAAACTTCAAGGATTTCTGATTTTTATAATCTCAAAATTCAATAAAGAAGAGATCAATATAGTTCTACAGAAAGTACCACAAAATATATGAAATTCAACTGAAAAGACAGTTTCAAATCCTTCCAAACAACAGTATCACAATTCTGTAGAGGAGATCTTAAGTTAGGATTTCTCACATGAAGTCGGTGATGTACCTAGATGTACACTGTATAGTATAACGACCCGGAGCTGCAAAGCTCAACTGAAATACGTAACAGGAACAAAACGTTGACTGCAGCACTTTTCTTAGTTTCCTGCTGGTTGGTTTCATTTACAGAATTTAGAAACATAAAAAGGACACATGAGCCTGTCAAGTTTTTTTTCCACAAGCAACTTTATGCTAGTAATTTATTTCAGGCTAAGTAAAACATCATGGAAAAACAAAACTGTTGTCTCTGTCGGAGAAATCCATGTGTGTGTGTATTCCTTGAAGGAAGCTGTAGCAACCGTAAGAACAAAATGCTGGCTGTCTTGACGAGACTGGCAGACATAGAAATGGAAAGTCATTGAAGTTACACGAAACACAGGAGGCTTCAAGGTTGCTGGAACACACGCAGCCCAGGGAGCCTCGGTCCTGGTTAGACGTGCTTTCAAAGCAGAGCACTTCGGTGCTGCCTTAACCTCTCCTGCTTTGCACAAAAAAATCTTGCCTGGATTTGATGGTATTTAAAGTCAGCAGTAAGCGGCCAGTACAAGCAGCGCTACGGATGTGAGCACAGATTCTGCTGTCACTGATGTCTGCAGTTGTGTCCATTGCAGCGAGGACAGGGTCTACGTTACTGGCAAGCCGCTTGTCCCATGTTGGCTTCCCTCAGCCCTTCTGGGTGCTCACAGGGACGGGCAAACACAGCACGGTCGCCCCATTTCAGGCAATTAATTGAGCAAGAATCGCCCCGTGCCCCGGTACAAACCGGTGTGGGACATGCCCGCAGGAGTCCCTGCAGCAAACAGGGGGACTGCACCCCCGTGCAGAGCAGCCGCCCAGGCTTGGAGCTGTCATGTGTTCGGGGCCTGGCTTGGCTAACCGCGGCTCTCCGAGCTAGGTGCCGCTCGCTCAGTGGAACGCTGCAAAACTGTGTTGACCTAACTGGAAAAAAAAAAAAATTAAAAAGTAAAGCAAGCAAAAACTCTCTCTAGGGAAACAGTGGACCTAGCGGAGCGTAATAATTTCGTTCCCTAGTCCTTACTTCCCATTTCGTCCGCCTTACTGGAAATTCCTCCAAGCAATGGCCCGCTACGGACTGTCACGGAGCGGCTCGTGCCTACGGCAATAACAAAACCCACGCAATCACACAGAGGCACACGGCGCCCGTCTCTGTTCGGCCCTCACGTACGTACCCCGCTCCCGCAGCCCGGCGGCTTGCTAGGCGTTCGCCGCGACGGGCAGATAAGCGAGATGCTGCAGACTGCTCGTGCTGGGAACGCCGCGGGCGAACGCCTTC
>VXAL01019203.1:427824-476086 GCA_013399475.1 Chauna torquata
GGGAGCCGCCCGGCTGGGCTCGGCTGGGCTGGGCTCGGCTGTCCGCGCCGCCGCCATGCTGCCCGGCGTGGGGGTGTTCGGCACCGGCCTGACGGCGCGGGTGATCGTGCCGCTGCTGCAGGCGGAGGGCTTCGCCGTGAAGGCGCTGTGGGGCCGCACGCCCGAGGAGGCGGAGGAGCTGGCCAAGGAGATGAGCGTGCCCTTCCACACCAGCCGCATCGACGAGGTGCTGCTGCACCAGGACGTCGACCTGGTCTGCGTCAACCTGCCGCCGCCGCTCACCCGGCAGGTGGCCGTCAAGACGCTGGGTGAGTGGGGGGCTGCGTGGGCGCCGCGCCGCCGGCCGCGGAGCCGTGGGGCGGGAGCGGGCTGCCCGGGAGCGAAGGGGAGCTCTCCGAAGGTTTGCGGCGAAAGAAGGGGAAAAAAGCCGGTCCCCCGCGGGCGCCGAATTTATGAATGGTGCGGACACGGTGGTGCGGCTGCGGTGGTGCCGGTAACTTGCTGATGCAACCTGCAGCAACAGACTCAAAGCGGGGGGAAAGGTGTTTTCTCCCCACCGACTGGTGCCATCCTGAGATCCCCTTCACCTCCAGTTGGGTTTCCTCCCGCTCCCCGAGGTTAGTTGTTGGCCTGTTGTAGAGGTAGTAAAATCTGTGGAAAAAACACACGGGATAAGCACTGGATAGGGATTAAACACGTTATGAGGTGGTAGCGTGCAATATGTGACGGTTTTTTTGACTGCATTACTTAAAGGATTGTTATTTACAGGAATACCTTCTGGACGGTCGATAACTCTTTCCCCCAGTTATTTCAGAGGTAATTTTCTACTGCTTGGTTTTTGAATTCAACCCTTGGATCTCCACAAATGAAAGTTCTTGCGTGTCTATGCGGATGCAAGCAAGAGACGAGAGCAGCCGTTCCCAAACTGCTGAGGAATACCTCGCAGCTCTCAGCTCCTTCTCCTGGTCCTGCCTGTGGTTCCTGGCTTGGGAGCTGGTGTGCCAGGGAGCGGTGATTTTGCTTTGATCACCGGATTTGATGTTTTGAGGGGAGGAGTGCAATGGCGTTCCTCATGTGCGGGTTTCAGAATCGTCTGGTAAGCAGGAGCAATGTTGTATATCAATTGAGGAAAACGCAAGCTGGAAAAACATTAGTTTCTATGATAAGGAAAGGATGTGGGTCTTTTTTTTTTTTTTTTCAAACTTTTTTTTTTGGTTTGTTTTCCTCTTGAGGTTTCACACAAGAAGTGTTGTATGGCAGCTAGTGATAGCCCACGGGTAGAGTTACCAAAGGTTTTACTCAGAGTCAGGCTTCAGGAGGAGAGAAAATAATGCCCTGCGTTGCAGCAGAAAAGACTGAAAAAAGACAGGAGTTATTAATTGATCCATCCTGGTCTGGTTTCCATGTGGAGAGAGGCATATCTGGCCTGGGAAGAGAGACAAAGTCGTTTTTTTTTTTTTTTTGCTAACCTGTGTTTTACTTTTTAGAGTGGCTCATTGCCAAAAGTTCTATTTTCATGTGGGGAGGTCTTATTATCAAAAGTAAAAAAAAAAAGAAAAAAGCACAGGGAAGCAGTTGCCCGTGTTTCCGTCGCGTGCTTGTGTTTGCACTGTGAATTTGCAGCGCGTTCATCTCTCTGGCCTATTTTGGGTTCAGATGCTGGAGGTAGCGGTGGGGCTAAGCAGGTGTCCTTGCAGCTGTGCGGGCTCAGACAATGCCACAGGAAGCATGCGGTTGCTTTCTTTTCACTAGTGTGTCCGACGTGTAGGCACGTATTGCTGCTTTAAATGTATTTTTGGCACAGCGGCCCATCAACTGCTACTAAAATGCATCAACCCCAGCGGAGGAAATCCCCAAACTATCCCTTCCTGGAAGATGGGAGGGAAAAAATGGGGGGAAGAATGGCTTTAGTCTTGCCCTGTTAACTTTTCCTCTAGCATCTTTTGCTCATCTCTGTTAGAAACAGCCTTCTGAGCTGGATCTGGCTCTGTTCTGCAGTGCTTAGCAGCTAGACCAATGCTGGACACATATCTGGAGGAGGCCAATTTCAGGAGAGAACCTGAAAACAGGCTGGTTTGGACAATGACCCAAAGCACGAATCAAACCCATAGCATTTTGTGTGAAATATGTTGATTGTCTCTGTCGCTTCTGTCTGAAAGGAACCAAATTCCTGTTCACTTTTACAAGATGGAGCTAATCGAGCCTTTCTCCTTCTTGTCTCTGGTATACCCAGCTTGCTTAGGAGTTAGTTTATATACTGCTGTTTGTTCTAATTCCCTGTAGTTATGGCTGCTGGGTGCTTGTGTGATGCAAAACTAACGTCCCAGCTGACTTGCTGCTTGGTGGTCAAGAAAGATCTATGTTTAAATATTTGGGTGAGCATAGAAAACAGTCAGTGTCCAATAAGGGTGTTTTCTCTTCTCACTGAGCAGAAATGTTTGGCATGTTTGCTAGTCTGCTTTTCCCCTGCCTGTGTGCATCAGCAATACAGTTGTGTCCCAAGCCTGACCAGGAACGGGGGAAGTGTTTGCAAGCAAAGACAAAATGTGTCACCGGAATCCTTACTTGTGTTTAGCATCGGGAGAGGTCCTGGTACAGATGATATAGTGTGACCCTTCACCTCATGCAAAACAGTCAACACATTAATTTTCTCAGCATAATCCCTCCCTCTGCCCCTGTTCAATTAAACACGACTCCAGATCCTGACTGAAACTTGCCCTGTGTGACTAAATAGCTGCTGCATCACGTGAACTGGCTTGCTGCAGGTGGTGCTGAGAAGTCCTTGATGTTTCATCTTTAAATTTTAGGGGAAGTTGCAGCCATTTCTGTGTTTCTAGTCACGTTGGTGCTTGAGTCAAGTCAACTCAACTGAAGAGAATTTATTCCTGAGGTTCATGTAAATGTTTCTGGGGAGCAAATGTTTTGCTTCTGGGAAGAACCAAATGCCAGATGTTCTTCAAGCATGTCTCTGGAGATGTTACCCTATTGACCATGTTTTTGCTTTCTGTCTCATCTTGAGTTATGGACAGAAATACTGAGCTATGTGCAGAATATTCACTGTACTTATTCATAGCCATGTTTACATAGTGGTATTTTTTGAAATATTTATGTTGTAGTAGTGCCTGGGAGGAGTCCATTCTGCCTGCGGACTGTGCAGGCAGAATACGACTTTCCCAGCCCTTCAGAGTTTCTTCCTCTTAAGAGCACTTAAATTTGTTTGCTGACTGGTGCTTCCATGCTTGATTGTGGTCAAGAGAGAGCGTCTTTATTTAGAGAGGAATGTAAATTGTGCTGCTGGGATCCTCACCTTCTCATCACACTGACAAGCAGTACAGGCCTGTTGTCAGGAAGGCGTTTGCGAGAGCCCCCTCTTGAAACACTGGACCTACCCCTGAAGTGGGACGAACATCAGCAGCCGTGAAATAATTTACAGATCTGATGTAATCTATAATCCATTTGCTTGTTCCTTTGCACCCATACAAATTGTTAAGAGGTTACAGGGTTCTAGCTGTGGTCCAGATTTTGTAAAGTGATAAGATGCTCTATTCATGTAATATACCATCACGATTATTTATTATTAATAGCAATGTAATATTTGTCCTGTGATACTGAGTTTAAATTTGACCTACCAGCAGTGACATTGAGCAGAGCAAGCTCTTGTGCTTGGAAGGCAGATGACTTTGCAGCATATTAAACGTGAATTATGGGCATCTTATTGCAGAAGAAAAAGTCGGATGAAGTGCTGTCTGTCTTCAGTCCGCAGAGCTAGGAAAGGCTACGATGCCTTTTTTGCGCGTGGCAGACATGAGAAAGTGAATCCAAAGCGTGTGCTGGCAGTCAGCTGCAAGCATTCATCCCACTTGAGTGATGACCACGTGCATTTAAAAAAAAAAAAAAAAAAAAAGGCAGCAGATAGCACCCAGCTCTTCCATTGCCTTTTTCTGTCAGTACTGCAGGCCTTTAATTCCAGTGCTGTTCCTGAAAAACTCCTGCTGAGATGTTGTGGGGTTGGGCACCTGAGACAGTTAAGGTAAAGGGCATTGTTCAGGTACTGTGTAAAACGAACAAAATAAACCTAAGTACTTGTTTCCTTCCTGGCCTTCAAATCAAAGGCACTTCTCCATTTTCCCCAATTGTCCTCTTCTGCCTGTATTTGATGGAAAGAAATGCCAGTTCAGTTGTTGTCGCAGTAGTGTAGGTTGGGTGCCCAGTTCGGAGAGGACTGGGGGTGCTGGGGTGCTGAACTCGCGCTGTGGTGATGCACCCAAATTTACCCAGACTGAGGAGCAGCCAGCTGTGATTGAAGTGCTTGCATTACACCAGGTGAGGCTGTCAGATGGTGCTGTGCCCTGTCGCTACCTTGGCTGAAACAAATGCCTGCCCAAGCCCTCAGCCGCCGTACTCCTCCCTTTGAACAGCAACACGGGGTGCCAGGGCATGGGCACCCTCCTTTCATCTGCTCCCCTACTGGGGCTCTGATCTTCAACAGGGGAGGAGACAGCTGTGGTAACATCTGGAATTGACAGTGTTTGATTTGTCAGGCTTTCTTAGACAGCCTATAGTCAGCATGGTAATATTTTGATGAGAAATTGGATTTTTTTTTTTAAATGCACAAGTTAGAGGCGGCTTTTTTCTTCTGTATTTTTTTTAAATCTTTATGGAGGCAAGACCTTGAAGCTGCTATCTGTTTTTCCGCGCTTTGAGCACTATTCGTCTCGCGCTATTCAGGCCTTACATTGGTGTTGGCAGTGGTGGCAAGTACACCTATGTTTCCTGCCGTCTGTGGTCGTGGAAAAAACGCTGTTCAGAGATTAGTGGACAGTAGCGCTATTTCCGTTGCAGGTCCTTCCAGAGCACCCTTGTCAGCGCTAACAGCGGCGCGTGAGCGTTAGCAATGCCATCGTGTCGGTTTGGTGTTGAAAGTGGCTGAAAGAGCGGTGTAGCTCTTCTAGACACAGCTGCTGGCCTGGCTGGCAAAGACCTGACTGAAGTAGGCTTAGCTAGGAAAGGGCTGGGAACAGGAAAACCATCTCCCATGAACAAAGCAGGCATTACTAATAAAAGCATGCTTGTTCTGGTGTAAACATACGTGTGTATTGGCACAGCTCTGTTAGTGAGGATCACCTCTTGTATTTCTCATGCTGGCACAATTTGTGGAGTGGCTATCACACAGGCAGCATGTTGTATGATTCATTTTTTTGGGTGAGCCATTTTTTGTTTTGTAGTACTAAGTAAAGGATTTAGTTAGCTTAGTTGCTGTTCTAAACTAAAGGCTGCTAACAAAATAGAAACCAAACATGTAAAACAGCTTTTTTTTTGTTCAAGTGGTAGATCAGTGTTTTGCTCAAGTAATTAAAATTACAGAAAAAGGTGTTCTTATTTCAGTTATGTTAAAGAGGATTGTACAACCATGTCTACACACAGAGTGCACCGATATGGTTAAAATGGGACAACAGTACTGTGGATGCTGTTGCACAAACAGAAAACGTGTTGTGTGGTTTTCTTCTCTGAGAAGGTGTGTTTATACAGCTACAGCTGTGCCAGGGCTAAGTATTGTGATTATTTAACTTATGGAGTAAATTATTGTATCCATGACTGATGGAGCCCTATGACATGGAAAACAGCAGAAAAACAGATCTTTTATTATTATTTTTCTTATTTACTTTGCTTTGTGCCTTTGTTCTGACCTGTAGTGGCCACCATAGCACCTGCTGTGTTACCAGGTCATCTGGTCCCTCTCCATGCCCTTACCGCAGTGACTTTCTTTCATGTTGCTGGGTTTTGGGACTTGTACTGCTGGGTGGTGTAGGTCAAGGATGAGGGACTTGGTTGGAGTGAGAGCTCTGCAGCTGAATGACTTGGGTCCAGCCTCTCTTGTTACAAGCTTTGCGAGAATATTAAATAGAGGATTTAGGAAAGAATGTGTAGATAAATGCAGAGAAAGGAAAATATGCTGGGTAAATAAAATCACAAATTTTTCAGGCTTCTCAGTGTTGTGCTCCCTCCCTCCTCTCTACAGCCCTGTTACGCTTAAGACTGACACTACATAGCAGAGGTTTGCTGTGTGACTCCAGACATGGGTAGCTGAGCCTAAATACATTGTACTGTCTGCTTATTGGAGAGCTAGGTAAATCGTGCGGAGGCGTATGACAACTTATTGTTCTTTTCTCTGTACATATGGTAGGTTTTGCCCATTTAGCGGTAGTGGTGGCAAAGCACTGAGGATTAAAATGGAGTTAAATTTCTAGGGCAGCCAGGACTGATATTTTCCACGGGCTGCTGCAGTGCAACAACACCCTTCACTGTTAATATCAGTTTGCCACAGCATTATCCGGAGTTGCTAAGAATTGTTCTGGTTTCCTCAAACCACCAAAGCAGAAGCATTTATCCTACTGTGTTTTGTTTATTATTCATATAATAAGCCTGTAGCTCATATGAGTGAGCTGTCAAAGCCAGAGGCTTAATTTACAAAGTCATCACGCACGCACACAACAAAACCACAGTCCTTACAGAAAATGATTTCAGGTCTTAAGTCTTGATTTAAACAAATTGATTTAAATAGCTATATAATTAAACAGGAACAATCCCTTGTGTAGGTTCCCTAAATTGATTTAAGGCCTGGTCTGCACATATATTTTGTACCAGTATAATTATGACTGTGAGGGGTGTGATTTCTGTAATGTAATAATTGTCGCATGGCCGTTAGAAGTCCAGCTGGTGTGAATGCCGTTCTCCAGGCATAACGGCTACTCCCCCTCCTATGCAGGCACAAATTGTCAGTTGCCTATACGTGGAGAGCATCCAGCTGGTACAAATGTGTCCGTGTTACAGGTGTGGTCCAGCTCTAGCTGTACGGGTACATTTTAGGACCAGTTCTCTTCAATGCTTTTATAGATTATCTGGATGCAGGACTTGAATGCACACTAAGCAAGTTTGCAGATGATACTAAATTGGGAGGAGCTGTTGACTTTCTTGAGGGTGGAGAGGCCTTGCAGAGAGATTTGGACAAATTAGAGAGCTGGGCAACCATCAGCTGCATGAGGTCCAACAAGAGCAAGTGCCAGACTCTGCACCTGGGAAGGGGCAGCCCTGGCTGTACGTACAGACTGGGGGACGAGAGGCCGGAGAGCAGCCCCGCTGAAAGGGATCTGGGGGTTCAGGTCGACAGCAAGTTGAACACGAGCCAGCAGCGTGCCCTGGCAGCCAGGAGGGCCAGCCATGTCCTGGGTGCATCAGGCACGGCACTGCTGGCCGGGTGAGGGAAGGGATTGTCCCGCTCTGCTCTGCCTGGTGCGGCCTCACCTCGAGTGCTCGGTGCAGGTTTGGGCATCACGTTATAAGGAGGACATGAAACTATTAGAGAGTGTCCAAAGGAGGGCTACAAAGGTGGTGAAGGGTCTGGAGGGGAAGACATAGGAGGAGCGGCTGAGGTCACTTGGTTTGTTCAGCCCAGAGGAGAGGAGGCTGAGGGGAGGCCTCATGGCGGCCTGCAGCTTCCTCATGAGGGGAGCGGAGGGGCAGGGCTGATCTATTCTCTCTGGTGACAGCAACAGGACCCGAGGGAACGGCACGGAACTGTGACAGGGGAGGTTCAGGCTGGGTGTTAGGAAAAGGTTGTTCACCGAGAGGGTGGTTGGGCACTGGAACAGGCTCCCCAGGGCAGTGGTCAGGGCACCAAGCCTGCCAGAGTTAAAGAAGCACTGGGACAGCACACTCAGACATATGGCTTAATTTCTAGGTAGTCCTGTGTGGAGACAGGAGTTGGACTTGATAATCCTTGTGGATACCTTCCAGCTCAGGACGTTCTATGAGCTGTACCCCATATAGAGGCTGATGATGCATCAGCTTAGGTGATTTATTCTTGTGGACATTGGGAGGAATACAATTTGGCTTTTGTGTTGCTGTGAGTTTGGAGCCCTTTGAGCAAAAGCCCTTAAAAGGTTTGCAATTTTTTTTCTGTGTTTGTTCAGGAGGTGACTGCTGCACTAAAAATGTGATGGTGAAGAGCAGGGGAAGCTGAGCCTCAGTGTACAGCAGAACTGGCGCTAAATGCCCTCATTCCTCTAGCGTTGCACAAGACTAATGCACCTGATGATCGTAAACATAATGAAGCTAAAAAGTTGCTCTCTATCCTTGAGCACCATGAGTGCCTCGTATTGCTGCAATGGAACTGGCATCCAGGGTAGCAGAAATACAGATTTTTAGTAAAACACAGGTCTGCAATCTGACCCACAGGCTAACAGGAGTTTTATGGCATTATTATGAACAGGATTGCGGAGGAGAGTGGGGATGTACCTACCCACTCTTCTCCGTTGGAAGGAGCAGCCTTCATTTCAGCACAGCCAGGGCTAGTGATGCAAGTTATTTATTAGGCGTGACTCCTAGGCCTGAGCTTGGTGATGAGCACAGAAAATGAGAACATGGTGCGAGGAACTTGCAAATGAGGCAAGTAAATGGGTCTAGTGGTTGGTAGTAATATAAGAATAAACAGAATAATTTAACGTGAGGAGCAAAATTATTTTGGTCATTTGCTACTGTGCAAGAATTTAATTTCAGGGTAAAAACTGGTACCTTCAATTCCATTGCGGCAGCAATCACAGCTTTAGTGAAGCAGATGGGGGTGAAAAAAAGGTAGCAGCTTTGTTTTGCATTCTGATGTTTCCATGGCTTTTATTAGCAATAAAGACCCTTGTTTTGGCACTTCCTTGCAGTGAATGTTTGGCAGCCTTTAGCTCTTCCATCTGGTCATTATTTGCCAGGAAATGCCCAGAAGGCAGGTCATGGTTGAATTAAATACTGTCTCTAGGGTACTGGGCATCACACAGCTACTGGGAAACCTTAATATAGAGAGCTTTTCAAAATCCAAATAGAGTCAAGCTAGGACAGAGAAGCATAAAATAGTTACCCCTGCTGAAGTGATGTTGCTTAAAAATGTGAAACAGAAGGCTAGACTGCACACTCACAATTCTTTCTCTCGGTATTTATTTGTATGCATTATGCATACATATGTAGCTATATATATATATATGCATACAAATTAAATAACATTCAGGTGAAAAATATTTAAATAAAAAATTCCTGGAAGTCCCTCCCCTTCCTTCACTTCCTCAGTCCATAAAAGACAATGCAATTGTTACTGGTTTATGCAAGGGTAGGAAAGGGGAGAGAGAATTGCTTACAGAACATCTGGAAAGTGATTAGCTGTCCACAATGCTAGCCAAGCTCGTGCACATTAAAATAAATGACAGAAATGCGTCTGTGAAAGATGCATTTAACAGCTCAGATTCTGATCTTGCTTATTCCACTGTGAATGCCAGTAAAGCTCTGCTGGATCAAAGGAAATAGTTGAAGTTGATGTTACTGAGATCCCACGGTGGTCTGAAAGAAAATGTAACCATGCAACAGGGAGGGGAGGTTGGCCTTGCAGAACCGTGTCCTCTAAGCAAAGATGTGTACATTTAGGAAGTGATTGGTGGGAGCCTTGGGACGTGGTTCTGCAAATTTTTGCTTACTTCGGTAGTCTCCTTGATGGCAAAATCCCTGATTCCTTACAGGGAATGTTTGTCGGGCATAATAATTCATGTAAGAAGGAATTTGCTTGCAAACTGCTTTTGCTTTTGCAGTTCAACAATAACAACAAAAAACATAGCTATGCAATTCCACAGCTCAATATATTTGTGCTTGTATAACATGTTATGGTGGCATTTCTGTAGGAGTAGAAAATGAGATGGCCAATATTTGGAGCAGAGGTGTGTAGAAACATTAGCCACAGCCTGTGAAAGTCAATTGGTGAATGAGTGTGGTGGGACTTTCCGAACTTTTTTGTGACTTGTTACTTTCTTTGAAGGAACTTGAAATTTTAAGATCGTGAAAGATGCTTTGTGGTTAAATACGATGAGATGCCCTGATAAAGACCTATTTCTAGGGCAGAGTGCTAACTGTACTCCCCAAGGTTAGCTTGTGGGAAAAAAGATAAAGCATTGTCCAAATACATGAAAAGTTTTGTATCCTTGACTTCTGGGCAGAACTCATTACTGATGTCACTGAAGAATTCTGCTTAAAAATCAGTGTTGTGAGATGCTCCGTTTGTGGGAATGACATCCAACTTTGCTAGACTAGCCGAAGTACATTTGGGCATGGTCTGTGACTGTTGCCATGGTTTGAGAGAACCGAGGACCTGAAATGTTAAGACTGGCTGTAATTTTTGCTGGACCCCATCATCTAATCTTTAGGAAAACACATTTTGGTGCATTGTGTGCCTAAAATGAGGAAAGTCTTATGCTCATAAGCTGTCTCACTTGCATGCGAGCATAAGATACGGTTGGCTTTCTGGGTTGTAAGCGCACACTGCTGGCTGATGTTGAGTTTTTCATCAGCCAATGCCCCTGATGGTTGAAAATAAGGTCAGTGCTTCTCTAGTTGCTGTCCCCTTTTAATGTGCTTGCGGCAGCTTTTGAAGGAGCTGCAGGAATTTTGGAGGGACTTCCTTCTTTGGGGAAGATAGCTGGCATTTAGTGATCTGTAGCTGTATTGAGTTATAGGATTGTATCTGGCACTGAATGTTCTGCAGGTTGTCATTGAAAGTAATCATCTTTCCAGTGTCAGGCCTTTATTTAACAGATGCTACAAAAATCTTATTAAGCCAGCTTGCTATGAGCAGAGATGGCTCAGCAGCTGGGAGGTTTGTGTATTTATTTTTAATGAAGTATGGAGTTTCTCTTTAGTCTATGTTATGATTCTCTGCATGCTGGGAAAAATCTTTTCTTTAGCAAACAGGTCGGGCCTTTCTGGGCTGGCGGGAGGAGCTGCTTTTTTTGGAAGATAGGCAATAGCTTACACATACGTAATGTTTGCAAATACAACCTTGAGCATCATCTTAAGCCAATGTGAGCGAGTTCGGATTTGCAGCTGCTGTTGGCGGAGTTCAAGTGTAGAAAGATATTTAATACCAGATCTTGGCATTTTTCAGTCCTGTCCTGCCTTTCAAGACCGCTTGCCCAAGGCCTCGAGATTTGGGCAGAATAATCTGAGGGTGCAGGGCGAAAACCAGCAGAGTGCTGGTAGTTACTGAAGCCTCCGTGTGTCGTGTATGTGCTTACAAGGAGTTTGCACCAAACCAAGTTGGGCTGCAAAGAGCCACGTGCCAGGTCTTTCCCTCTCTGGCTGCATCTGCATGTCAATGCATTTGATCAGGTCAGGAAACAGGCAGAGTGGCTAAAAGCATTCCCGTCACTTGGTGCTCAAAGGAAAACTGTGGGGTGATGCTCTACCTATTGAATCCAGTTTTGGCAAAACATTAAAGGTTCACCTGAAGCATCTGAATTGCACCACAACAAATGCAGTGTTAACTGACCTTGTGAGCACTGATATGCAATGAACAGGGGGAAGAAGTGGGTTATGAGGCTTTTGCTTACTTTGGGGAGGAAATACTCTCACATATCCTTTCACTGAAAAGACGGATGCGTAAAAATTAGCCATACGGGAAGTGCCTAAGCTGTAAGGTTAATTCGATAGCATAAAGAACTGTTTTTTGCTGCTAAAGAGTGTATTTTACCAAGGCAGAACACAGCTTTCAGGGCAGAACACCCTGTATTCAAGAGGACTGTGTATTTACAGAATCCTCCCAGCACGCACATATACTGATACTGATAAAACTTCCTGCTCGAAAGTGTTGGGTTTTGCACCACAGCTTAGGACTGGGACAATCATGACCAATACTTCTGGGTTTCTCTAACTGCCTTTCTGATCTAAGTAGGCTAGCCTAAATTCCGTGTGGGTTGTGTGGTGCTTAAAGCTGGAAACTCTGCATGTAGGAACTGATCAGATCACGTGGGTTATAGTCTTGTGATTATAATGAGTGCAAATGTATGCACATATTCTTATGTGCATCAAGATCTCTACTTAGAACGCGCTTTGGATGGTTGTGTGCTGCAGTGTGAGGCTTGTGAAGTCACTGTGACTATTAATGCAGGAAAAGCAGAGAGGATCACGTTCTGCAGGTCCTGCTGACAAATAAAGATATATGAATTTGCAGTTGTGTTTTTCAGGAAGTACATATCTCTAGTAATAAGCATAACTTTGCAGTCTCTTTCTGTCTTTTTTTCCCTCTATCTACTCTTTTATTCCTGTAAAACCTGTTAGGGCCTGAAACTATTAGGGAAATGAAAGGTGTGGGTATTATGCTACTTCAGTTTGCTGGCAGCAAACAGTGGGTATAGTTTCTTAAAAGATGATGTCCACAGAGGAGGAAAAGTCAAAAAATGAGCTTCAGACTAAGACGGACTCCTTGTACCTCTGATTGGAAAACTGTACCATGAGCCTCAGTTTTGATTTAATACAGCTGTGCTGTCCTGTCTCTAAACCTGTAATTACAAAACTATGTGAGATGGATTGATGTAGGCAGTATTTAAGACATTAATTAAAATACCATGGATGATGTGGGGAACAATATCCCTTACACACTTTATTTAAAGAAGTTGGAGAAAAGTTTGTTTGAAATCCCAGGAGCTGTCAATCTTGGATCTCGTTTCTTCTTCTTTTAAACATTCAAGCAGCTGTGAGTTGCTTCACAGGGTGCAAGGTAGTGGAAGTTCAGGGCTATAAGTCAAAATGAGGTATTTATAGTCAAATGTTCATCTCAGTAGGATTAAACTACTTTCAACTGGCCTGTCGCTTTTCTGGCATACGAACCAGAAACAAAACCTCTATGGAGTAATCTGAGATTTACCTCTGGATTTCCTAGAATAATCTAATCTATGGTGTTCATACTTGTAGATACCTGTGTGCTAATGCAGCTCAGGGTCTTTCCCATGAAAATATGGATGCAGTCATTCTTCTTTGTTTTTCCCATGTTTGGGAGTAAATTATGAAGAGGTGGAGCAGCTGAAGAATGCTTTGGACAGCTGGGGCCAGGAATCTATGCATCTAGTTCCTCGTTTCACAGGTCCTAAAGCCCCTAATATAGAGCTGTGAAAATACTTTTTTCCTTCTGTGCTTTTTCAGAGCTCTGACAAGAAGTTTTACGGTGACTGGAAGGCTGGCAGTGCCGCCAATAGCTGCTGGTGTCAGAGCCTGTTGATTCAAAGCACATCCAACAGCGGTGAATGATCAGAGACAGTGTTAGGTTGCAGGATGCTTCCAGAAAGTGAGACATAGCTTGGATTAGGGGAGGAGGAATGAGGGGGATGAGTCACAAAGTATTGCCAGTCCTCACCTCATGCGTGTTGCATGCTGTTGTCCTTGTGGGTTTTGCACAGCATGAGGAAGAGTGTGTGAAAGGGGGAGACTGTCCTCCACTGCCGTTCTCCTTCCTCCTGTGGTATCTCTGTATGGTTGCTTCCCTGTTAACCTAGGTTCAATGTTATTTTCTGGTGATGGACTCATTCAGTTCAGTGTGCAAGAATGACTCCTAAGTACCAAAGGTGTGCTTATACTTTTAAGCACTGAAGGGAGAATTATTTAGAGGCTGTGGCCTGTCATGCCCTGGGTCTGAGCTTTGGGACCTCCTCCACTTGCGGACCGCTTCAGTACAGCGGTGGGTGCTTCTGGTTAACTACAGGAAGGAGCTTGTCTGCTTGGGCAGGGTAGACACATAGGCCCGTTGACCCCTAGACAGCTCGTCTCTGTCTCTTTTGGTGACAAGCAGGGGAATAGGTGCAGTTGTCCTATAGGCAGTCAGTTCACTAATCATCAGTGCAGAGATGACTCGTACTTGGTGAGAGGCATCCAAGAAGATTCTGGCAGACGGGCTTTAAATGTCAAATGCTAAAAGGTCTGCAGCCCTGAAGAACTCATTGTTTCTATTGAAATTTTTAATCCTTCCAAATCTTCCAAATTTGCCCGCCTAGAGTTTGACCAGTATTGAGTGTGTCAGGACTCACAGGCATGACCCTAAAAGAACTTCCATGTACCTGAAATCAGAAGACTTGAAAGCCTTCTGATTTGTTACTGGCAGAAAGTCATCTATTTGAAGTTGCTTGCTTTCCAGCAGTTGTTTTGTCCAAAACTCCCAAAGAAACTGGTCTTCTACTGAACACAGCGTTACACAAAATGGGAAGCCAAACCTATTTAGTTGCATTGTCATGGAACTTCTGTGAGATTAGAAAAGAAAGGCCAGACCAAGTTTTTTAAACAAATACTTTTTTTTTTTTGGTAGTGTAGTATTTGCTTTATGGTTGACGCCTTAGTTGCCCAGTTTTGTCTCGAGCAGTTTTCATGGTTAAGCTGTAAACACTGGAAATGGGATAAAGAGAGTGGCATTCACAATGCAAACGTGTAGTGGGACGTGTCTGTGCCATACTGCCTTACAGTTTGCACAGCAGCAAGCTTTTGGCAAACCAGAAAATACTGTGTTGCTTTCTGCATGGCTGATTTTCTTATATTCAGCATCTTGCATTTGGCTTCTTATCTTCATTTGAAAGCAGTGTCAAAGAAAGGAGACGTATGGTGGGGGGAGACAGCTCGGGCTGTTCAGTGGTCCAAGTCCTGGATTAGGGTAGAAACCATGTAGGCTCTCGTCTCCCCTTTGTCTCCTTTTGCAGGAGCCAGACGCTTGCTGCTGGGTCCTTGAATGTGAAACAAATGCGGGAAGCCATACCCGTGTCTGTGTAAAACCTCGCATTGAAGGGGCGTAGCATTCTTTGGCATTTCTTGTCTTTGAAAACGCGTGCTTACCGAGGGCTAGGAAACATCAGATAACGTTTGACTGGAAGAGGAGGGTGCGTTTCAGTGAAACGATAAGAGGGGAGGGGCTGTTCTGGGGGCCTGAGCATGAGACACCTCCCTGGTTAGAAATGGAAAAAGAGACGAATGCAGAAAGTTGAAAAGGAGACGCGTGATGCTGATGAATTTGGCCAGAGGAAACCGGTTGAATAAAGGTCGGCAGGGGAGGGGGTGGGAGGGAGCCGGAGCAGGAGGGAAGGAGCGTTAACGTAGCAGGCAGCGCTGCTGCGGCAGGACTTGCAGCAAACGGAAGGGGAAGGAGGGTGTAGCTGGTGGTTGTGGCTGCGGCCGTGCGGACAGTGCCAGCAATTCTCAAACCACTCCTCTGCTCTCCCCCTCGCCGGCCGTGGGCTGCGTTCCCCATCTCCTTCCCCTCCTGCTGCCGGTCTGCAGGCTGCTGCCCCGGAAAGGACGGGCAGAAGTTGCCCCTGGGATGCACTGCGGGGTCTCTGGGAGCGAGTGGTGGGATGCAGCTGGGGGGAGATGGCTGAGGCTGGACCTGGAGCGGGATTTGCGTTGCGCTGGGAAACGGAGAACCCAGAGGGTGGTGGGGGAGAAGGAAAACGAACGTCCTTGACTTCAGTGAGATCTGTAGCACCTCTAACACTGAGATGCTGTGAGTTAATGAACCCTCCTTGGAAGTGGAGGTGCTTAAAAAAAAAAAACAACATTAAGCAGAGTGGTGTGTTCCCTTTACCATCTTGTCTTCGAGCTAGCTTGAGCTTCTCAGAGAAAGATCCCATAAAAGCTTTCTCCCTGTGGAGATGAACCTCACAGATCAAGACTGTGAGTGGAGAAATGAAGTGACCTGCCTGGCACCACTGGCTCCACGCCGAATTTCCATGCATGGGGCATGACAAGTGGTGTTCTGGTCAGACAGAAATTGCTTTGGGCACTAAATGCGGCAGCTTACTGAGGATAGCCCTGTAGTGGTGAGGGATGAGAAGTTAACTTTTCTTAGAAGAAAAGGAAGGCAAAGAGAAGTTAAGCACAGTTACAGGCTTTTGTTAATTAAACAATGGCAATGAATATCTGCTCCAGCATCAATAAACCATGAGACATTTGATAAGAGCCTTGTTGAGTAACTTCAGAAGTTTTTGCCAAACCTAGTAAGGTCTCTGTGGTTCGAAGTGACCTGTGATGCGTCTCTATGTCACATAGACTCATGTCCTTCCTAGTATGTGAGCTGTCTTTCCGATAAGTTGGTTGTTGAAGCATACTGTAGACAGCCAGACAGTGTCACGTAGCCAGTGACAATTCAACCTGTGTTTATGAAGTGGGTAAACGTTTGTTTAAAAATCCAGACGTTGATCTTGGGCTCTCCAAGACAAATCTTTTCTCCTGTGCCCTGGGGAGGGAGCAGTGTTGGGCAGAGCTCTGTCAAGGCTTGGTCTTGGTTGCTGCCCTCAACTCTGTGTCACAACCCTGCCATCTGCCTTGTTCAGCTGTGTCACTCAGCTCCCGTGAGGCACTGCAAGGATGTGTCTATTAGCCAGACCTGTGTTACGATGCTGTCTAGTTTTGGCAGTGGTTCACATACAGCAAATTTCAGTTGTGCAGTAAGCATTATCATAGAATCACAGAATGGTCTGGGCTGGAAGGGACCTTAAGGATCATCCAGTTCCAACCCCCCTTCCATGGGCAGGGACGCCTCCCACTAGACCAGGTTGCCCAAAGCCCCATCCAGCCTGGCCTTGAACGCTTCCAGGGATGGAGCATCCACAGCTTCTCTGGGAAACCTGTTCCAGTGCCTCACCACCCTCACTGTGAAGAATTTCTTCCCAATATCTAATCTGAATCTACCCTCTTTTAGTTTAAACCAATTATCCCTTGTCCTGTCACTACACTCACTGTAGAGTCCCTCTCCAGCTTTTCTGTAGCCCCCTTTAGGTACTGGAAGGCAGCTATAAGGTCTCCCTGGAGCCTTCTCCAGGCTGAACAACCCCAGCTCTCTCAGCCTTTCTTCGTAGGAGAGGTGCTCCAGCACCAGCATGGTTAGGTGGACGCAATTTATTTGTTGTCATGTTTGAATGGAGACAGATGCCCCAATGATTTAAAAAAAAAAAAAAAAGCCGAGCATCTCTGCAGCTGGAATTTCCTACTGCGTGCAATACTTGAGTGTATTTCCAGAGCCCCAGGAGTCCCCAGCCAGTGGCTGATAAGCAACAAATTGCTTGTAGGAGTCTTCAGGGTTACCTGTGGCTCCACCAGGCCCAGGTGGAGACGGGGAGCAAACAAAGTGGTGCTATTTGCTCAGTGTTGCTGCTTCTGGATCAGACAAGGCTTGAGACAATGCCTCAGCTGCATGCACAGGGCTTCGTGCCTGGAGGTGGAGAGGGGAGGAAGAGTGTTTAGGTCCTAATGGATCCTTTCTGAAGCTCTTGTGCATTATCAGTCTCCAGAGTGGGAATGCATGACAGAACTCCTTTGCCTTCTCTTTTCTTGAGGCAATCTTTCTGCTTTGTGAATTAAAGGATATGACTTAGATCAAAAAAAAAAAGAACAGCAACAGAAACACAGCTGTGAGGATGTGCCTGCTGCTTCACTTGACGAAGAGTTAAAGGTACAGTACTGTGGGGTTACTCAGCCTGAGGTCTGTGAGATACTGTCATGTAGTCTGCAGATACGTACCTTCCCTTAAATGCAGCCAATCAGTCCGCAAGGGGGAAGAGTACAATAATTGAGTATTTTAGGTTTAACTTGATACTTATACAGTTGTAAATGACACAAATGGGAAACCAAGATACAAGACAGCTCCGTTTTTATTTTTTATTTTTTCAGGACGGCCCGGTGGCCACTGGATTAAAAATCGCTAAGAACCTTGTGCTTGTGAGTTATAGCTAATTGAGTGTTGTCAATCTCTCACCAGGTTCAGAGCACATTTCTGAAACCTGGGCTTGAAATGGAGAGCTAAGGGACATGTCACTGTGACTTGCTCGGCTTGGCCCAGGGAGCAGCTTAGCCTTTTCCTAACATGGCTATTTCTAGAGTTTGCATGACTCTGTATAGTTGAACTATGTTTTTCTTCTCCTGGTTTCTTTTTATCCAAGTTTTTCTCATGTGAGTTATTTTGGATTAGATGAGATTTATAAGGAGGAGTTGACATTACATTTCAAGGTTTGCTTCTGCTATTGCATTGGCCTACTGACACTGTATCCTCTGGAGTCAAACCTCTGGGCTGAGAGCCAGATCTTAAAAAGATTTTTTTGCAGGGTGGAGGGGTATTTTGTAATTTCACCCCCTATGAGTTCACCATCTCCCTTTTGTGCTGCTTGTTCAATGTTTCACACTCCACCCCTACAACATGGAAGAAAAGGCTGGTTTAGCCCTCATTGTGATACTTAAGCTTAGCCATCTGCTTAGGAGGCATCGATGATATTACATGCAGCTTGATCTCCTAGTGACTCATTTCTGACTTGCGGGTACATCCCTGTATGCCATTAAGCCATCTTTGAACCTCGCTGTGTCACAGTGGTATACACGAGGAGTAAATCCACTGAAGTCAGTCAAGTAACACCAGCGTGAAACTGGAGTGACCAGAAAATCACATCTCCTTTCTTCTAGCTTATACATAGCAGGGAGTAGTGAAAGCCTCAAGTGAGCACGGACAATTTAGAAATCTGATTTGCCTACCAAAGAGACTGGCCAAGTGTACTGAAAGTAATTTCAGAGACCACAAACTGATTTGAACTGGGTCCCTGGAGCTGCACAAACAGACTGCTCGTTATGCATGAACTCGCTAAGCGCTTACCCTCCTCCAGCGGGCTGGGACGTGCAGAAATGTGCTTGCTTACTTCAGCTGGTTGACTGGCCCTGTGGGGAGGGTCTACTCTTTGTGGAGTGGAGAGCAGAGGAGGCTGCTGATATAATTAGACAGACAACCCTATTTGCACTGTGACTTAGGAGCAGTTACAGGAAGCCCGTATGAATTCACTTATGACTTGTTAATTCTCTGTTTGGAAGACAATGGTCAATGGGGACTAAAAGTTTGAGGCACAGAAAAGCAAGTCAGAAGAAAAGATTGCCTGGACACAAGAGTACCTGTGGGCTGACCCTGTGTGCTCAAACAGGTCTTGTCCTTGTACCTCCTCTATCTCACTTGTGGGAAACAAAAATAATAGTAACTTTCGTTAGAAGCTGTTGATCAGTGTATTTCTGAATCATAACCCTGCAGAAAGCATACCTCACCTGGCAGGAATTCAGCAAATCCAGTAACAAGCTTTTGATGCTGGGTCTGAGATGTTTCTGTCCGGCTGACCGTAACCTGGCCTGTGAGCAGAGGGCTGTTCTTTTTTATACTGATGGCTATGGCATTAGTGTGGAAAACCTGTGGAAGAACTTGGTGTTGCCTGCAGTTTCTTCGTGAAGCATCTTCTTGTCACAAAGGGGTTAGTAGGTATAGAAACATGGACTTACAGCAGTTGAGGTGGCCAAAACAAAACTCCCCGAAAAACATGGAAACTGGTCAGTGGCCATTGCCATTTTCCTCATGCTGCGTTTGTCGTTCCTGCAGACTCCATTTCTGACTGCTTCCTTGGTAGTTGTCCCTCTCTCTGACTTTAATCCAGCAACAATGCTAAAATGATGATTTCTTTGTTTCCCATCCTCCACTACTTACTTTACCATCTAAGCACTGATGTTACAACAGTTGTACTGTTAATGTGCCATGAGCGAAACCAACTAAAAGTACTATGATCAGACAAAGCAGATTAATATTGTGATTTGAATGTATTCTACTGAGGTTTTTTTTAGTGTCGTGTGTATAGCAGTGGATATTTTAGCTGGCACAGATATGCAGTAATGTTCTTAGTCCCATGATTGCCCTTTCTTGTGATAGTCGCAGTTCATTTAAAAAAAAAAGTTCAACAGAGAGCTGGCATAATCATGGCATATTGGAAAAACTAGTCATTTTACATCTTTGGGATAAGCTGCTATGGATTCATCGTGAAAACAGCTATCCAGGTTTGGGTTTGTCTCAAACAGATGAACTCTTATTGCTTTATATGTTCGTAGCCATTTCAGTAAACAAAACAGTTGAGGTCACTTAGGCAATGTCCTACACAGAGCAAAGTTTTCCCTACAGTGTATTTTTGTGATGCACCTAATTTTAAATATTTTCCCAGGTGGGGATTCTGGTGCCTTCCGGAGAAGGCTGTAGCTCAGGTGGGTCTCTCTGCTGGCAAAGGTACCTTTGAAGTCAGGCCATATTCCTAATTCGGTCACATTATTTCCGTGTAACTTCAGCTTCTAACACCTTAACGAGTCCCCTTCAATCCTTTATTTCCCCTCCTTTGGGTTCACTTCTAGCTCTGTTAGAGACTTCTGCATTGGTGTGTCATACCCGTCTGTCAATGCGGTTGCTGGAATTACATTGGTTTACTAATGACTCGTGCGATCTTTTGAACTGTGTTCAAATGACAGTGAAATGGGTTGGAGGGCTAGACATCATGGTGGAAGAGCCTGGGGGTAGATAATCCCTCCAGCTGCATTCCAGCTTAAGTCATACCCAAATGGGGTAGTAAGAAGCAGAGAAGCTGCGTGCATGATGCAGTAGGTTGCCTGAGCCTGTGGTCGCAGTCCATCTTCCGGTGTGATACTGAAGATGGAGACCCATCAGAGGATTTAAACTGTTTAAAGCCTGCAAAGACAACACTGAACATGTCAGCAGTTACTGTTGTAGAGCGGGATGGATCACGAAAGAAGCACACACAGGAAAACTGCGGTGTGTTTTCTCAAAACTTGTGGAACAACTGCTCTGTGGAGTGGTAGTGCCTTCACTCCAGACTGCTGTATGCGGTCTGTGGGATGTGACGTGTCTTCACACCGTGCCACATAAAGCCAGTCTGCGGGATGCTACTGGAGCCTGTTATGCCCATTGATCACAGCTGTGTCAGGCAGGTGGGCAGTAGCTCTGATTTTTCAACTCTTCAGTGAGCAACTCAGTCTATTTTTTTCAAGCCTGGCAGCAGCTTTTGCCATTCAAGTGGGTGATGTTCTAGCAGTATTTGAGAGCTGATGGAAAAGGATGGTGATGGGGTTCAGCTGCTTAAAAACTATCATACCCTTTACAGGAATTGTTTACTGTTCTGTATCCTGAACTGAAGCTGAAATTTTACGGCATCGAGGCAGAACAGCCTGGAGGGGGAGACTGGCCTTTTGGAAAGCTTTCTTAAACACTGGACACAGTGAGACGGTCTGTAAGCTCTGCACAAAGAAACTCATGTATTTTGCTGCATAAGGAAACCCAGGGGTGGACATGGTATTTTGAATATACAAGTCTTATTAGTGAACACTTTGAGGATGCTAAAGAAATAGAGCTAGAGTAGATGGGATTCTACTAAATGTTAGTATGGCTGTAGTAGATGCTGGGGACACGTAGGTGCGATCCCCAAGTTGTATCAGAACATTATAAAGTATGTGGACTCATGGCAATAACCTCAGCTGGCAACTGTTTTCCTCCAGACGATTGCTGAGGACTGAATGAACATGGAAATCAAAACCCCTGTACTTCCAGGCATTTGGCCCTTTCTGGATTAGGGACAGTGATGCGAGTGCTGTGGAAGAAATCATAGCCTCTGATCTGTGCAGGAGCAGCGTACAAGTCCCTGGGGATGTCACTCTGATGCTTCCACCAGAATTAAATTCACAGAACAATAAACTGCAATTGTTGTATTATGAGACCCAAATGTAGTACATGAAGAATGTGTGGTGCACTAAACCTGTCTGTTTCATACAGAAACTCACGTATATAATTCACAGTCCTTGTAAATATGTCAGCTTAATACCTCTCTGGTACCTGTCAGCCAAGGCTCTGTCTCTTTTGGGTTAGTCAGACCTGACAGCTTCTGAAACTGGACCCAGAATTTTGTGGCAAATGGTGACAACTCTGAACATTAGTGAAGAACAGTTTTAATTTCAGGAAAAAAAAAATCTTACAATCAAAGCTTTTTTTTTTTTTTAAGTTTTTCACTGTTTCCTTATTACCATTTAAAATCTTCATCCTTGTTAAAGTGGAGAAACCCTTTTACGTTTTCAGTAGAGCGGAGTTACATCTGGGCATGTACACCAGCACCAAGCTTTGGTTGTCCTTCCCTGCAGCACATTACATGGCATTTCTTGGATTTGGTTGTTTGAAGTTGTTAGCCATCTGATAGTTCTTTCAGACATTTTTTTTGTAGTTTAATTAATATGTATGAAATTTTCCTTTGGACTGCAGCTTACATGCAGGCTTCTGAATAAGAGTCACTTGCTTATACGTGGCAGTGCACGAGGCACAGATACATGCCATGCCACAAGGCTCTCAGTAACTGAGCAATGTATATCTACTTCTTGTTAACTGAATTGCCCAATTTCTGTGGATAAACTGAGCTGTGCTTGGTGCGAAACCTGTGAGAGTGCATGATCTGGTGCGGTTGCTGCTTGCAAGCACTCCTTTAAGTGAGAACGATGGTCTTTTAAGTAGCCCATAGAAAGCAGCAGCTTCATTCAGTGGCTGCTACTCGGAGGAGAAAAAAATTAATTCCCAAAGATACCACAGGCACTGTGAAAATAAGCAGCAGCACGTTACTCTGGCTCAGTCAGAGACACTAAAAAACTTCGAGAGCTCTTGGACAGTAAATTACTAAAACACACTGCTCTGTGGGATGCTGATGCGTCCTGGGATGGAGCCAAAGTCTGTGGAAGTCTACAGGAGTTGTCCAGTGCATGCAGCATGCTTTGGACCAGGTTCTTGGATGAGCTTTTCAGAAGCAGTCAGCAGTGGTCAGCCTTGATGGCCCTAGATCCAGTGGGAGCAGGGTAGCCAGCACTGAGCTTTCTGGGCTGCTGGATTTAACATCCTCTTTGAGTGGTTTGAAAGCACTGAGGGGATGGGGCAGAACTGTGTTTTCAAGTCAAATGCAGTGTATGTTCTCCCAAGAGCTGTTTTTACAAGTGCCTTAAACTCAGCTATAAAACTGCTTTTACCATGTTGCCGATGTGAAATTGCGTTCCTCCGCGCAGATGTGCCGTACCAGCGGCAGCAAGAGGTGAGTCTGCATTGCTGAGCACAGCTTTTTGGCTGGAGCAGGGAGCCCTGGTGGGGAATTGTAATGGCTGTCAGTAGGAAAGGGCCTAGAGCAAGAGATTTCAACATCTGCAAGCCCTTCTAGGGCACATCTGTCCTTAAACTTTGCTCCTTTTCCCGAGCTCTGGCTTTTTTCTGCTGTCTTCAGGCTGCTATTTAAGACACTTTAACAGCCAGCAAGAATGGTGTGGGAGCCTCCATACCCTGCTGGAGGGTTGCACGGTGGTTCTTCATTCTCTTGAATTCCGATAATTCTTCTCATTGGGAAACAAAACACAACCTATCTACAACAAAAACAAGAGCAAGTCTTCCTGCTAGTATAAGAGCACAAAAGCTGGCTGTTCTTTCCCACTGAGGTTATCTGAACCAGGCAGCCTTTCCCCTCTCGTCTTCAAAGCCCTTGATTTAAGGAAGGAGTGTGATTATGCAATCTGTAAGGATAATGGCTATTTACTTTTGGAAACAATGGACTTGATGAACCACAAAAAACGACCTAATTTTCAGAAGTGCATTTGCCTTGGAGCAAACTAGCTTGGTTTGGGATGGAAGTACGTACATTATCTTCATGAGATGGTAAAAAGTGACCTTCTGTACTGAGATAAATCATGGGTTTTCTCTTGAGGACTGACGTGGCCCCAAGCATGGAAATATGTCAGGCTGGAAAACAATGTTAACATATTTAAAGTAATGAACACAGAATAATAATAATAATAAAAAATTAAAAATGTATAATGATTACAAGTTCTCAGGCTTGCCAAGACAGCTTGCTAGGTTTTCCTGTAATCAAGTTGCATATGCTAAAAGTATGGCTTTGCTCTGCAGGATTTTGCCATGTATTCATCACTATGTGGAAAACAGCTCCTCCTGTTTAGAGGTGTCCACTTAGGTTACAACGTAATTACCATCTCAGTTAAGATGTGTTGGGGCCTGTGTAGGCAAGGGTAATAGAGAGGGTGTTACTGTGCTGCTTAGCATATTCTTAAAATACAGGGAATACTGCTGGGCTTGCTGTGTGAGCTGGATTGAGTTATAAACCGGAGGTTGGTGGGATGGTAGGACTATTCCCATTCCTTTCTCAATTCTTTTGACAGTCCTTCCAACCCATATGTGTGTGGAGCTAAGACCTGTACTGTATCTTCAGCCTGGGCCAAAATGCTGACTACTCCATTTTGAGCAGCTTAGGCATTTATATGAGTTTATTTCTCAGGGTGTAGTTGGAGATTCACTCCTGACTTCAAGACTGGGAGTAAGCACCACTGGAAGCTCAGATGAAAAAAGTGATTGGCCTGTCAGAGTGCTTATCAGAGGTGCAAATATGCATGGCAAAGACTTTGGGTGACAGGATCTTGCTACTGTTCATGATGGCTGCTGTGAAATAATCACTAAAAGGTACATGTGAACCTAATGAAGAAATACCAGTAACAGACTATGCAATGGAAAGCAGAAATATCACACAGGAAAATAAGAACTGGGAAAAATCAGTTTTGAGCCTGGGTAGATGACTTTTTGTAGGTAAACGAGTTGTCAGAAGTATTTTGTGAAAGCACCACAAAAAGTTGGTGGAATCGGAGTAATCCAGATTCTACATGCATTTGATAGAACTACGTGGTTTTACTTTTGGCCTTGGAAACTTAGGTTTGCATGTTTAGGCCTACTGCATTTTATGAAATCCCAGACTTGCCTTTTGATGCCCTTGTATATTCCTCTTGCCCATGCATGTTTTCTCCCTGTGGAGAACTCCAGATGCATTTCTTGTCAGGGATGGATGGACAGATGTGCTGTCATTGCCTTCTGTTGTGCTTTACTAGAGTACACAAACACTGGCAATCGTATAATGTGAAATTCTGATCCCTGTTTGAAGCTAACTCTGTCAGTGCCCATACTGAGCTCTGTAGAGGGGCTGGTGATCAGATATTTTGGTCTTGGGCTCTTTGCTTATTAACATTTCTTGCATTAAAATGCTCAATGTTTTTATTGATATTTATCTGCCTGAAATTGACATAGAATATGAGGACACGAAGTGCAGTAGTGTAAATGAGAGTCCTCCTATTGTAAAGATGCTTTAAAATGCATGTGTAGCAAGTATACAAACTCTCTGAGGCTGCTTTAGTCTTGGGAGAATGGAGTGAAGGAGGCATTTGGCAAGTAACAGTCAGGCCTAAAATATTTCATACCTCTGAAGGGGGTTATTTTATTGGCATCTGATAATGTGTTGCTTTTTATAGGAAACCTGTTACTTGGTTAGCATTAAAAGTTTAACTCTGTCAGCTGGGTAAACTTTTGCTGTAGGGACAGGGTCCTCAGTCAGTGCTTGTAGCTTCATCTTCACTTTTGCTGCTGTCTTTCTCTTCCAGGAGATACAAGTGAGACCTTGGCAGAGCCTGGATGTTTTCTTTTTTTTTTAGTTCAATGTTAGATGATTTTAGGATTTATTGACCTTTCTGTTGTTGTTTAGTTTAAGTGGAATGTGTGATCCAGCCTGTTCTCTCCTATCACATATGGACACTGCCATGTGCGTGGCTCTCCCACATGCTAATGAACTTCTGCAAATAAATGCATATTCTTTCATGGTTAAACACAAGAATTAGATTATTAGAATCATAGAATCACAGAATGGTTTGGGTTGGAAGGGACCTTAAAGGCCATCTGGTTCCAGCCCCCCTACCATGGGCAGGGACTCCTCCCACTGGATCAGGTTGCCCAAAGCCCCATCCAACCTGGCCTTGAACACTTCCAGGGATGGGGCATCCACAGCTTCTCTGGGCAACCTGCTCCAGTGCCTCACCACCCTCATAGCAAAGAATTTCTTCCTAATGTCTCATCTAAATCTACCCTCTTTTAGTTTAAACCCATTACCCCTTGTTCTATCACTACACTCCCTGATAAAGAGTCTCTCTCTGGCTTTCTTGTAGGCCTCCTTTAGGTACTGGAAGGCTACAATGAGGTCTCCCCAGAGCCTCCTCTTCTCCAGGCTGAACAATCCCAACTCTCTCAGCCTCTCTTCACAGGAGAGGCGATCCAGCCCTCAGATCATCTTCGTGGCCCTCCTCTGGACCTGCTAATAGGTCCATGTCCTTCTTATGCTGGGGGACCCAGAGCTGAACTCAGGACTCCAGGTGGGGTCTCACAAGAGCGGAGTAGAGGGGGAGAATCACCTCCCTCGACCAGCTGGCCATGCTTCTTTTGATGCAGCCCAGAGTACAGTTGGCTTTCTGGGCTACAAGTGCACATTGCTGGCTCATGTTGAATTTTTCATCCACCAACACCCCCAAGTCCTTCTCCTCAGGGCTGCTCTCAATCCATTCTCCACCCAGCCTGTATTTGTGCTTGGGATTGCCCTGACCCAGGTGCAGGACCTCGCACTTGGCCTTGTTGAACTTCGTGAGGTTGGCATGGGCCCACCTCTCAAGCCTGTCAAGGTCCCTCTGGATGGCATCCCTTCTCTCCAGTGTGTCAACCGCTCAGCTTGGTGTCGTTGGCAGACTTGCTGAGGGTGCACTCAATCCCACTGCTGACGTTGCCGACAAAGATGTTAAATTAGTAAAACTATATATACATTGGTAGTTTCATTTCACACATAGATTCCTAAGGGCTTCATGTTGAAATTAAAGAAATAATTCCAAACTGCACTATAGCTAATTTGGTTGACAAAAAAGCATTTTACATAGACAGTAACTTTGTGATCCCTCTCTAGAAAGTACAGATATTTGTATTTGTGTGTGTGTGTGTGTGTGTATACAGAGGGGGAGAGCATGACCCTTTAAGAATTGCATACGCCTTTACAATACATTTTAAACTGTTTTACTGCAAACACTTTGCTTTTTCTGGTAGTGTTCAGTCATAGTGGCCCAAGGTGATCTAAAGTCTATGGAAATACATGGTATCTTCTGTTTGACCAATTGATGAAGTTGGGAAAAGGAAGCTTTCAAGCATGCAAGCCTTTCTTCAAGTTTGACTTTTTTTTATTTTTGAGTGTTATAGGAGCCCTAACAACATGGTGAGATAAACATGGTGAAACTTCAGCAGACTTTCTGTTCTTTACTTCTGTTTTGCTTTCTAGCCAATGAACCATGCTAAAGCTCTTTCTGCTTCACTGGTGCATGCCAGAAAAGCGTTACTGAGAGCTTGTGTAGTTTTGAGCAGACATTGCAGTAAAATTCCCTTCTGACGCTTTATGCCATTCAGGCCTTTGCCAATGCTGCTAAGTCACCTAAAAGCCTGGTTTAAAAATGCTTTGCACAGTCAGAAATGATTAATCTGTGCTTGGTTTATATGTCTGGAAAAGCAAAAGTTTTATTTGGTGATTGGGTAGGCCTTTGACATTTTACCGTAGGTACGACCACACTTGGAAGTAGTTACATCCTCTCAATATGTAGAAGACAAGGAAGATTTTCTCTGTACTTCAGTCAGGAGAAATGTCTTGTGCATCTGAAGCTTTCAGGACCATCGCTACAGAGGGCCCAGGCTTCCCAGTACAGGAGGTAGGAGCACACCAACAGGAACAAAAGCAGGGTGAGAATCATTGTTTTCTACCCTGGAAGCCCAAAGCTGTCCCCACATACTAAGATGTCTCGTCGGTGCCTTGCATGCCTTAACCTAGCTAGCTAGGAAATCAGCAGCAGTGACGCTGGAGTAGCACAGACATCAGCACACCCTATGCAAAATCACCAGGCGTGCTTCGGTCCATGGAAGTCCATGCTGCTGTGTTTTCATTGCTATTAATGCTAGAATAAAACTCACTTGAGTGTGTCAGCACATGCAGCACTCATGTTCTGCTTGCTGTGTAGATGTGGCCTTGGAGAACAGTGGTAAGGTCCTGTCTCCACAGGTGTGAGGGAAGCACCAAGCATGACTACAGAAGATGTGTTACAACTGCTCACCTTTAAAATGGGGGCAAAACTTAAAATAATGCAGACTGAGGGTGGAAATCCCCATGCGAGCTTTCTGGATGATTCTCATTCAGGGTGGTGATTCCATATGATGTTATTATGCATGAGCTTATGACTCAATGGGCTGCAATTAGGCTTCACTTCTCCTTGTTAAGCTATTATGAAACCTGAACTAGTTATAGTAGCAGAAACACTAATACTGATGCAGTTGTGTCATTATAAAGATAGTTTTACACCAGTGTAGTTTCTTCCAGTAAGAAAAGCAGAATAAGCTGTACTAAAATAAAGCACAATACCAATATAACTTCTCACAGCAGATGGACTGGGGAATCTGTGAGTGTTTAGGGAAAGTTTTAATAATGACTCTAGGGTTTAGACAATGATGTTTCACATTTTTGTAGGTGGCTACCAATAAGCTAACTAAATTAGATTAGGATATGTGTATTCTAAAATATTTATTTTATTTTAAAATGGCAGATTTACACTCAAATAGCCAAGAATAGCGAATATAGTGGTGTATTTTGTTTGCTTGCTTCTACCTCTCAGCTCTTTTGGTACACAGACCTCTTATATCCAGAACAAGCCAAGATGCACATGGCTGTCTGTTAGATCTGCCCTCATTACCACACATTACTACGCATTGTCGTGCTGCACATTGCCATACTGTAGGCCAAATGTGGCACATGAGCAGGACTCCACTGTGCTAGGCACTGTGTCGGCACAGAGCAGAAATCCGATTCTGTCTGCAGAGCTTTTCCTCTTAACAGAAATCAATATGTAACAGGTGGCTATAGATGATACATAGGACAGTACGGAGAAGACAACAGCGTTACATATTTTGCATGCCAGATGTCAGGGCTGATAAAAGTGGCACTGAGAAGTTGACACAACAGTACTGAAGGAGGTAAGTGGTAGTGGTAGTGGTAGGAAAGCATGAAAACGCTTGTTGGAAAGTCTGATAGTTGGGTGATAGTGGAAAGCTTCACAGGCTGATCAGAAGCAGGAATCAGTATCTCCGTAGCAAGTGAGGAATGATAGATAGGGTGCGAATAAGCGACGGAAAGCCTTGAAACCAAAGATAAGAAGCTTGTGTTTGATGCAAGAGTGTATGGAGAGAGCTGGTGGAGACAGCAGTGAGGTGATAGTGACAGGCTTGGAAAGCGATCTCTGCTGAAGCATTCTGGATGGGGGAGAACAAGTTTCTCTTTACCAGGACTTTACAAAACAATGTCGGAGTAACAGATGTCAAGTGCTGGAAGCCTGTGGAAGGAAAAACTGCAAAGGCGCTGTGTAAAAAGCAGGATGCCCTGTCTACTTTGTCTGTTAAAATAGACCAAAATAAGTTTAAAGTGTGTTTTCTGCTACTAACTACTCTGCTTGTAGGTAGCTCTGTTTGGGAACGGCAGTCCCGTTTTTCTGTTTAGCTTAACCCTCTTGAAGTGAATAACAGAATGATTTGGGTTGGAAGGGTCGTTGAAGACTGTCTGGTTCCAGCCCCCCCGCCATAGGCAGGGATGCCACCCACCAGATCAGGTTGCTCAGGTCTCCATCTAACCTGGCCTTGAACACCTACAGGGACGGGGCATCCACAACTTCTCAGGGCAACCTGTTCCAGTGCCTCATCACCCTCATCAAGAAGAATTTCTTCCTTATATCTTATCTAAACCTACCCTCTTTAGTTTAAAACCGTTACCCCTTGTCCCATCACTACGCTCCTTGAAATGGCAGAGAGGCGTGTTTCTGGTCTGGAAGAAAAGCATCCTCTTGTGGAGCTGAGGAACACCAGGAGCAGCTATCAGGTGAAGCTCTGCTAAGCAAGACCTTCAGCATAATCTAGATGTGCAGACCTAAAGAGCGCATATCCAAGGTGACAGGTAGCGAAACAGGGCTGAGCTGTGTTGTCTCCAGGATGAAAAGCAAGAGGAGGTGAAATCTGATGGGAAGTAAAAACCTTTTTTTTCTACTGTGCTGTGCTTGAGCCAAAGGGTGGATGTTCTGGGTGATCTGTCCCAAAAACAGACCAACAATTCACGGAGTGCTGAAAATGAGAAGTCTGGAAATACATCTGTGCGTCATCAGTTCAGATAAAACTGAAACCATTTGCTGATAAGATCATCCAGAGATAAGCTGCAGAAGAGGAAGAAAAGCTGCTCAGAGTATTGTAGGTAACAGGACCACAGAATATTGGAGAGACTGTTAAGGAGGGCATGAGTAAAGCAAGAGAAATCAGGTTTGGACAGTCATAAAAATTAAGGCTTTTCATATGTCTGATGAGACAACCTGAACGATTGCATTAATGCTGTTGTAGTATTGTCAGGTCACATTAGTGATGCTGGATGCTGTGTGTTTAATACTGTTACAATGTTTCTGTAATACAGAATACAAGCAATCAATGGTTATATTAGCATTCTCATCTTGACAAACAATTGAATTAATATTGTTTGTGACAGTAACGAGGCAAGAAAGTTATATGGTGATTAATCACTCACTGCCAGCACTGCTGCTCAGTTGTGGAAGAGTGTAATGTTTTTTTTCTTCTGTGAAAGATGTCAATGGTAACACAAACGGGTTTGATATTGTAATTTTTTTTCTATCTTCCTAAACCAAATACTTTTGGGGTGTGGGGTTGCTCAGCAAGCAAGCTGTGGCTAATGGGGAACTTCTGGTTCTGATTATATTGCAAGCATCTTGCAACTAAAGTTTTCGATTGCAAAAACTTGAAAGAAAAGGGAGATAGGAGCAAGGAAAGCTATTTGCTGAAGACTGAAACGTATGCAGCTTTTTCAAAATGTAAAACCCCAAACGCTTTTACTGATAGCATGCTTCTGTTGAGAAAATGCAGTTTTGATGTAAAAGCGATACTGCATGGTGAAGAAGTAAATACACAAATGTATCGGAAACCAATTTTCAATCAGCCTACACCCAGTTAAAGTCCAAGCTTTGCTATGTTTGTCTTTCTAAGCTGTCCTAAGGTGCTTACCCAGGTGCTGGCTGGCTGTGATCTTGCCTGAAGGTGGGGCTTGTATCTCCATTTGGGACTTGCTTGGACACCGAATGGGATATCCTGGATTTTTCTTGGAGGTTGGGGACCATCAGGGATATAAAAGAGCACGAGTGGCCCAGCAAAGAACTGGGGGGCTGGCATGGGAACTGTTGTGAGAGCAGAAATGTAAGGCCATTCTGGGCAATGGCAAGGGACCTTTTATATCCATGGTGTCTCTGGAGAACCCAGGGCCACGTGGCCCCCTTGGCCATTTGTGATCACTGCTTACCGATATGGCAGCATGAGGATTTTTAGGTAGCTGGTCCCTATTTCCCATTTGTCCCAAAGTTTTAACAATATTGTGGGGGTGTCTGTGGAGCCTTTATCCCAGCTCTTTTTCCCTTGTTAGGAGCAAATCTACCTCCTGCAGGCATGACTGAGGCAAAAAGAAAACACTTTCAAGGAAGATAATTGCTATAATCCCTTCTTTACTGAGCCTTTCTTTTTCCCCTATGTTTTTACTATTTTGTAATTTTGCTCGTCTAATCAGTGGGAGTTTCTGCCCTTAAGAACTGAGCAGTGTAGCATCGTTTAGTCACCCTGCGATTTCATTAAATATTAAACTTTCAAAGAGGTGAATAAACTGTTAGTCAAATATAAACTGTCAATATGGCTTGATTTGCTATTCCGTTTGGCTGCTTTGTGCAAAGTGGGTGTAACACTGCTGCCACTTAGGGTAACAGTTTGTGCTCTGCTTGATCCATGTGCTGGTAGAGAGACCAGTACTCTATACAGCGTAATCCAGTTGTTGCAGACAGATATGGATGGATTCCAGAAACAAGGCTGGCCTGGAAAGAGAGGATCATATTTAGAGAGAAACCCGCATGGCAATATCAAAGTCATTAGATTACGATTTGCTCAAGGAATGTCTCATCTTGGATGATCATGTGTTTGCTGATGGATTTTGCCTTGACTTTGCAAGAGTGGTTAGAGTATATTAATTAAAATGTTGGGTAATATTAATATCAAGTTAGGAATGTTAATGCCAGGTTACCTTACTGCCATTTCTAACTGGCTTGATGTAATTCAGTGCAGATCACTGGCACTCGTAGATGTGAAATTTTGATTCTTCTTTTTCTTCCTCTTCCTAACAGTTTTTGCCCTGTTCTTGCTCAGTCTGCTACATCAAACAGACTGGTCATAGCCATAGAGCTTCTGGCTGTTTGCTCTCAGAGTACAGAGTTGTGCTCCGGTTTCAATTTTGTAAAGGTAAAAAGAAAGGGAAATAGTTGAATGCCATTCTCTTTTCTGGAATCATGTTCTTGTCCAAGCAAAAAGGTTGGCGGTCCTTTTGGGAAGCGTTCAGACTGAATTCACAAGATTTGCTCCTGGGAACTTGTTCTGCGGCTGGATCTCGTCTGCCTTTGTAAGCGTTATGGAGAGCATTTCTAAGCAAGTGACGATCACAGAAATGCCTGACTTGTCAAGAAGCAGGAGGAATTGGCTTTGGGAAAGCAGTTATTGACCTGCTTAAAAAAAAAAAAAATCACAACAAGCAACAGTTAGTGAGATCAAATTTCGCTCTGCACTGGCTGTCCTTGCATATTTATTATATGGCGGTTGTTAGATATTTCCCATATAATTCTGTCACTGGTCTACCACTAATAACACAGAGTTTAAATTTGTCGGTAAAAAACTGGTCAAGTCACTGATGGAGGATTCATTGTGGCGGAGAATTTGTCAAAGGTTTTTTTCTTTTTTTCCCCCTTACATTTCTGTGTATAGACTTTGCATCTTTTTTTTGTTTGTTTCCATGGAGGGCTTTTGACTCATGAGTCAGGAGACTTGAAGTCATAGGAAGAAAAGCTCAACCAAACAAATCAGATTTAAATGCTGTTTTTTACCCAGAAAGCAAATTTTCTTAGGTGGGTGAGTCTTCCTCTAAATTTCAGCATCTGTTGCTAAGCCTCACTTCACAGTGCAATGGTCTGTTAGTCAAACTTTTGCGAAACTTTGGCAGCTGCAGGGGCAGAATACAGCGGTGACACTACACTATGTCCTGAGATTCTCTGAGTCACGTTAGATTCAGGAAACAACAGTATAAATAGAGCTCTCCAAATAGCAGCTTTACATCATCATCATGTGTTTCCAGTTGGGGGATAAATACTTCCTCATTCCAGTGGTGATATCACTTTTCCAGACCCTCTCTAAAACTAAATATAGTCATAGAAAGTGTCTCTTCGCATATTAACTAAAGCAGTTGAGTCATTTAAGACCTTGGAGAATTGGCGAGAATATGCTGTATCATCCATCACTGACAGTCGTATGGGATGACTTAATTAGTAAAAGGGAGGTACAGTCTCGTAGTTAAAAGCGTAGGTTTGGAGGTCAGTAGGTCTGTTACGTGTGGACTGGTGCTGCAGAGGTGACTGTCCATTTTTCTGTCTGTTGATACTTAGGCTGACAAAATGCAGCCCATGACTAGGACATCTGGGTACCTTCCACATGGAGGAGGTTGTGGAATCCCCAGGCAGCTTTATGACATTTCTGGTGGCTTCCACTTCTACAAGCCAAGCTCCACTGGCAGCAGAGTTTCCTTCTAAAGGGAATAGTAAGGGAGGAGAGGGATCCCTTGGGCCTGATTTTGATGGCTGCTAAACATGTGCACTCATTTCATCACTCAAAACACCTGAAAAAACAGCGCTGCAGGGTCCCATGGTGGGCTCTCAAATTCAGAATCATCCAAAATCAGTGGCTGCTCCTGGAAGTGTTGGTTTTAACATTGCAGTTTCCCATTCATTAAGAAGAGGCATCAGGTTGGAGTGAGTGATATTACAGAGTAAAACATGATCAGGTGTTTGAGCCCTGTACAAAGGTCAGTAGATCAAAAGAACTAACAGAGGGGCTATCTCAATGAGCAATTGTCCTCATCCTACCACGATTATAGCTGCTCATTCCCCTACCTTAATTATTCTAACCATTACTAACCATTCCAGAGTCTTGCTGGCTGTTTGTACAGTGCAGTCCAGTCTCAGAAAGCAATTATTAACCACTGTACATAGACAGCATTTCAGAATGACGGCATGGTTCCCTTCCAGTCTTTGGACATGGAAAAACAGGAAGAAAATTACTGATTAGGCCTGTAGTTTGCCAGATGGCCAGGGGAGCTGGTAGTCCAGAGAGCGCAGAGCCCTGCAGTGCTGGCAGCAGCACTGTCACCTGGGGAGATTGGCCTTGCTCCACGTTGGGCTTTCTGAAGTTCCCTTACCCGAGTATCTGTACTAGAGAGTTGTACTCTTTTAATTATGTGGTTAAATATTCTGGATATACAGAAACGGAAGGCTGCTTCTGAAGTTTTGCACTGTAGCTTGCAGATGTAAGGACACATCTTTGTGGTAAAAACAGCTGTCAGGTGGCACTTCAGTCTTTACAGCAAGAACTGAATACATCTGCTGTTACAGTTCACGCTTCTGTGAATTGCATTCAGTACGGATCCTTCTCATAATTCATTTGGATCTGGCAAATACATATTTTGTAAAGTGAACTTGGATTTATGAGGGCGTTTCTGATCTTTGATTTTTTTTTTTTTTTTCCCCACGGACAGCGGGAGCTCATTCACCAATTTCTGAAATGCTGGCTTTGCAGAGCTGAAAGGTGCCGCTTGTCAAAAGGCACAAAGGAGCGCTGCCTGTGCTCACTGAATCAGGGGAGGGAGCAGTATGCTTGCTGTCATTATGGGGAAGTTCACGGGTAGGTAAATGGTAATTTTCCAAACCAAATTTGGCAAGTAGAACTGATGTATTCTTCCTCTTGAACAAAAAGACTGTAGAGCTTTTATCAAGCATAGCAATTTATGCTCTCTGAGATCCAGCAGGAAACAAATTGGAAAAAAGAAAATACAGCAGTGGCTTTGCCTGCAGTTCCCGCTTTTCACTCCCAGAAGCTTACAAGTATTTGTGTGTTATGTAGGTGCTGAAATGAAAATATCTTCCTCTTCAGCCTTCGGGTTGCCCTGTCTCTTGTGGTAACCGGTCTGTGCACGGCATGAAAAGGTCTACTGTACTCAGGGAATCAGCTTAGCGCTTCAGACGCAGAGAGACTGAGAAATGGACAACAAAGGCTTCTTGTGAATTGCCAAGAAATACTTTCCTATAGTAACTAAACAGAGAAATTAATGTTATTGCAAATGCAGCACTGGTCTGTTCAGCTTGCAGAGCCCTACTCTGTCTCACAGCAAAGACGTTTTTATTCCACTTCCTTTCCAGTGCCCTGCCCTCTGGCCCAGGTCGCACAGTGGATGAGTGGCTGGGGAGAGAACCCAGCTTTAACGCTGATGCGTGTAATCCTGGCCTGCATCCAGAACAGTTTTGGAGGGGTTTGGCATTTGTGTCTTCTGTGTTGTTAAGCTAAATCGGGCTGCGCTTGCAGCTTCTGCATGGCATTCCTCCTTGGTACATACTTTCTCTGTCTCCAAGGCATCACTTGTAGAAGGAGACAGTGCCTGGCAGGAGCTCAGGGAACATAAATATTTGGGACTCTCATAGTGAGCCCTGTTTCTTTTGATGTTTCTTTGCTCTTTAGAAACTTTCGTGCAGGGACTGGCAGGATGTAGAAGCGTATGATCTGGTCAGCCCTGGATTATGGTAGCTTTTATAAAGCATTTTAGCCTTGGGCAGCATTCATCCTCTGGCCTTCCCTGGTTGTAAGGAGCATGGACATTTGTTGTAGGATGGATTCAGAAGGTCAGTGACCTAAACAAATTCATTATTTATTTTCCTGTAGGCTCCTTTCAAGGCCAAAAAATTGTATTTGAAGTCTGTAAATATATATGTTCCTTTCTCTGAGAGCTTATGACCTTCTTGAGCACAAAGACAGGCCAGGAGGAAGTTGTAAGTTAAACGGAATCAGTTAAATCTTAGTGCAGAAACATATTCTGATGTTGGAAGAAATAGCAGGATGCTTTCCAGCTCTTCTAGTGGCATAGAGCATCATTAGAGCATTTTCAGGGCAGTGCGTTCGGAAGACTCTGCAAAGCAAGGCAGAAGCAAATTATCTATCACCTCATGTCCATTTGAACAATACATGCTCAATCATCATGAGGTTTCTTCTGTCTGTTTTTCCAGCCTGAGCAGCCTCAGTGTGAGCCCTGCGTGCTTCCAGCAAGAGACTTCTCCAAGCAAACCACAACTAAAGAGCCCCTTTCTCCATGCAGCTTTTGGGGAATATCTTTTCTTTAAACAAAGGGAACCAAGCCAGTAGTGTCTAGAAGGATGTAGGCTTCCTGCTGAGATATAAATCACTTTTGATTCTGTCTGGAAGATGTATTCTGGGAACAGAAATGAGTATCTTGAGGAGCTGTGAGATGGGAAGAGTGGGTGGTTACAAGCATTGCATGGTGCGAGAGGATGGCGGCTGTTTTTACACCCTGGCAGTGCTCTGAAGGGAAGGAGGAGGGTCTCATAGTAGTAATGAAGGGGCATGATCTTCTGGGAATTGAGTCAACTTGAAAAAAACAGGTTAAAAGACTTGGCCGTGGCTGGTATTTTTGGGTTACCAACTATTATGTTTGCACTGTCTTGGCACACAGGAGCCCAATGCAAACTCGGTGTATTCCATAAAGATGGAACAAGAAAACAGCTCCTTCCTTAGCTCATGTTCTTATTTGTCACATTTTTCTATTTTTAAGACGTCTTTCTTGCCAATGTTGCTGTGTGAAAACCCTGCACAAGCTTTTGGGAGATGGGCTGATAATGCATATGGTGGCCTTAAATGCAGAAACAGCAAATGGGAGGAACAAAAAAAGAGAAAAGAATTGTTTTATCTTTTTTCATTTTTTTCCATCTATAGCACAGAATGTGTGAGCAGGAGGTATATAATGATGACAGCAGGGGGTCACCACTTCTACAGGCAGAACTGTAACTTTCCCTGTGACATAATTTCTAAAAACGCGGCCTTTCGCAACAGTCCTGCCCTGGATCCTCTGCCAGGCAGGGCAGGATTTGGTAGACAAGCCCAAGTACATGTGGTGCTGGTTCCCTGAGCAGGGTGTGATGATACTGTGAGGCTGGCAGGTGTATCCGTGCTAGCTGTGTGATGGTACAGGTAATGACATCAGTAAAGGCAAAGTGGCATGGGCTTCCTTGAACATAAGGTAACAGGTAGTGGATATATGCCCAGCACCTGGTAGGTTTGTAGCCTTGTTGATACCCCTGGTAAAGCCTGCTATGACTTCTTCAAAGCCTGCATGGAGGTGGCTGCAGGAAGTCCACTTACTCTTTTGCATGCTGTGTAGACGCACCAAGAAGATGGTGCCTGCCCAGGAAGGTGGCGGTGGAGTGGTAGTAGAGAGAGGTGCCAGCAGTAGTGACTGGAAAGATAGTGGTAAGTCTCTTCACTAGCCAGCCTCACTAAGTAGGACAAAAATAGCTTAAGAACGACTACGTTTGCTGGAATGAGACCTCCCACGAATATATGGTGGAACCATAAAGCAGAAAAGCTTTACAATGTAAATATATGCGTGATCTCCTCTTTTTACTTTATTCTTTTGTAGTAGTGGTCTAATTTTCTTACCGACAATAGGGGGATACAGTAGGCCTTGATTCTTTAGTGGAAATCAGGAGTAATCCCAAGGAAGTCATAGATATTTCCCTGGTGTCCAAGGAGCTGGGGTGGGGGGGTGGAGCTAAGGGACTACTTACAAAAGGTGTTGTGTGTTTTAATTAGCTCTTAAAGGGGATGGCTTCATTCTGGTCATCTTTGTCAGTGCGATACCAGTGAAGGTGGAGCGGTGTGACCAAGGGGAGAATAAATGAAAGGGACTTGACCTTGGTTTGGCTTGGGTACTGCAAGTGCTCAACTTTTTGAAACATCTGTCCCTTTAGACACAATCTTACTATGTTTGCAGGTGTATTTGAGCTGGTTAAGGGGTGTTTTAGCTACATAACAAGTTACAAACTTTCCTAACTTCAGCCAAGGACTTTATCCTGATTTGGGCAATGTTCCCACACTTCAGAACAAGGCTGCTCGTTACATTTTAAATAACCTTCTCTATACCCAAAAGCAATGCGGTGTTTCTTTGTTCATTCTTCTTACTGTGAAACGTGAAAACAAATACAAGCCAGTAAACCGTGGAGTTTTAAGAAGGTCCAAAGTAGGATGAATCATAGGTTCAAGTTATGTAGGTCACACTCTTTTCACAGATGACTCAGAAGTCTGTCTTGTCTTTTGTTGAGTCTTGGGGTCTTACTGGATTTGACAGTAAAGTTCTTCAGCGTGAACGAATTGGCTTCACATGAATGTTCATATGACCAAATTACACATGGAGCCAAAGTTTTAAGATCTAGTTAATATGTAGACAGCAAACAAGAGGTATGACTCAAAGATGATTTTTCCTAAAATTTAAGATGAAGTTTGCTTGTGTCAGTCTTTTGCAGTTAGACTCCTGCTGAACTATTCTTTGCCCCTAGCATTATGCCAAGAGATTAGGTGCGGGTGAAAGATAGCTAAAACAAGAATGAGGAGAGCCATACAAAATCATTCTTTCTGTCATTGCTGTCAGTCATCACTATAGATGGCCACTAAACATAAAACAATTCCTTTGTAGGATGGAAAATGTTAGGCTTATACAATGCACGTACAAAGGCTTTGCATGCCAGGTAATTATTACAATAGAAAAATAACAGTGATGGAGTCAGCAAATGAGCTACTCCTCCATGTCATCTGACATCTGTTGAAGTCTATTCTCAATGTCCTCCTGCTCTTATTGTTCAAAGCATGTGAGCTCCAGGCCTGGCAGGCATTTTTGTAATTACTGTTTCCAATGTCATCCCAATGCTGCTTCCTGCGCCATAGAGAACATGTGTTCCTGCAAAGCTGGGTGGTCATGTGGACCGCTCAGGGGTAGCAGTGAACTTTCATCAGGCTACTCCGTTATAAGCCTGTCTCCTTGCAGAAGGATAAAAGCAAACCTTGCTAGAGAAGAGAGTTAGCTGGGATTTTTAGGGTAAAAGGTTTGAAGAGGGAAGGACATCGGTTTGCCAGGGGGATGCCACGAAGGGAGTTGACCAGGATTCTCAATGCTGTGAAAGTTAAATAATTACAAATATAAAGGCATATAAAAGTGCTCATCTGCTGTGGAGTTCATTCTCCTGAGGCAGGGTAAAGGGAGAAAATGCTTTATAGGCTTGTTTTATTTTCAAGCCAATAATTTGAATATTGTCTACTGCCTTTTTTAGATGCCCCTTGACTAAGACTTCTTGAGCATCCACAGCTGCAAGTGAGTGAGTGGTCACTGCGGAAATCAATCCCAAATTAAGTGCCCCAAACTAGCAGCCAGCTAGCAATCAGGCATACAAAGGCTAAGAAACACCCAAGTGGGTCACACCTGGGTTCGTGTCTGGCCCTGATGTGTTGTTCAGGGAGAGTGCGGGAGCCTGGCTGCTGCCTGCAGTCTGCTCCCTTGCAGTCTCCTGCAGACACAGTCCTTGTGTTCGAGATGTTAGCAGGAATATCCCTGCCTGTGCTGTTTGTCTGTGGACCTGTTGTCCCTGGATTTGTTTAATCCCTTCTTGAACCTGCTGATTCTGTCTGCCTGTGGCTGATGTTGCAGGTCATTGCTGTGGCAACAGATTCCAGAAGTTTACAACCATCACAGTAGAAATGTACCTTCTTTTGTTAATTCTAAATGATTTACTGCTAGTTTAGGTGAATGCCTCCTGCATCTAACATTGCTGAATTTACTGAAATGCAGTTCTATGAGTACCTTTTTCACCGCCTTCATAATTTTGTAAACCTTGATCATATCCCCTGTCAGACTTTTCCTTTTTAAGATAAAGACCCTCAGGCTTTTCAGTCTCTTTGTAAAGCAGCTCCTCTGTCCCCTTAATTATCGTAGTTGCCCATCTGATTCTGCTTCATCCTGCTTTAAATGCAGAGAGCAGAAACGCACACATTACTCGGGAGGCCCGTAGCCTTCATGAAGACGGAGCTGGAAGGTGGAACCAAAACCCTATAGCATTCACCGCACAGAAGAACCACCAGAGCTGCCAGTTTGAATACTTACTGGACATTGACATGCAAATACATTGCAAAAACACTAAAATGATAGCAGTTTGTAACATGTTTGCTATTTCATACTGTGAATGTGAATGGCACATTACAGAAGAGACGAAGATAGGGTGGGTCAAAATAACAGCACTACCTCACAGTTTCTGAACAAAATGGTTTAACACATGGTCCGAGCCCTGCAAACATTTCCAGCTGTGGTGTTGCCAAGGACAATCACATGAATATGCAGGGACTATGCATGGTAGTAAGCAGCATCGTTGCATCTGAACCCACAATGCTTATTTGTGTACATACATATGTGCATATACAGAGCAGGGTTTTTTTTTTAAGCTTTGTTATATTTTGCCAAAATAAATGTCAGCCTCTTAAAAAGGAAGAGTAAAGACTGGCTTACTTTTGTGGAAGGATTGCAGGAATTTCCTTCTACAAAATTCATAGCTAGACTGAGATAATGTGTTACACAGGTTAAGATTAAGAAATGAATCTGAAGGTCCCTAAGCTTGGCCACATGAATAAGGATTTTTAAATCTAGGGATCAGTTTTGTAGTGAGAATTATTTTTGCCAGTCCTCTTCATGCCATTGCTCCCTGCAGATGGAGGGTTAACCCTGGAGGATTAACTTTGCGTAGTAAGCAATGTCGTGGCCATCTTTGGCATTTCCCTCTGGAGCAGTGAAGAAATATCCCATTTTCTTACTGGGTGATCATCTTTATGTGAATTTCAGCCCGTGTCCTCTGAATGTTGTTTGCACACTTTGAACCAGGATAGTTGTATGCTGGTTTCGGTAGATGGTTTCTTGAAAGCCGCAGAGATCAGCTGTGAAATTTTACCCTCTTGACCTATGCTCCAACAACCTCTGTGTTTTTTATTGGAAGATATAAATAATTGAGGATATCAAGTTTGATCTTCTAATTGGCAAGGAGAAAACTGAAAAAAGCATTACATGTGAAAGACGTTGCATTACTTGTTGGCATTCTGAATCCTTTGTGCAGGGAGAAATGACAGTATAAATCAATATTTTGTTTGAAATTCAAAATTTTCTATCAAGATAACAGGAGAGCTAATTTACAGTCAAGATTTTGTCCAGTAAAAATCGTCCTTTGAATCAGATTTCCAGCGTTTCAAAAAGAGCAGCACTTTTTCTAGGATAAATATGGTCCACTTGGGCACATTCTTCATTTAATTTTTCTGCCTTTTCCCACTCATTATGAATGATAATCTATCCAAAAAGCTACAGAGTCTTTATGGTGCAGCTGCACTCCCATGTATAAGCAGTTTGGCTGCCTTCCAAAAGTGGCACATTTCATCCATGGCTGTCATAAAAGCTGCTACCAAGTATTCTAACCATACCGACAGGCTTGTGTTTCAACCATCTTCATTATATTTTCAAGTCAAGTCATGTTCAGGAATATTCCTGGCCCCTGGCTACATAGTACAGCAGCACTGTGAAATTTCATCTCCTGGGACATCAGCTGTCATCTCTGAGTCATTGAGAAGTGAGTTTGATGATATCTACCCAGTCCTTAGTGAAACATTTGCTCATAGGACCATCTGCCCCTTTAATAGAGTTGTCATTTCAGCGTAGCTTCAATTTTTGCAGCAGCTGCCCATTGATAATAAGTCAGATGCAGGGATGTTGCAGCGAAGAACAGCAGAGCCTGACTGCAGTGCTGTCATTGCCTTCAGCTCACTACGCCTGTACGTCAGCTCCCCAACTGATGAAATCCCCATTGCATTCTCTGCCTGATCCACCGTTCACATTTCTTCTTGAAACGTCTCCAGCTAGGAAGGCAAGTCATACGACAGCTCAGACCAGATGCCTTTTTCATGGCCTCGCCTACAGTGAGCATCTTTCTGTGCCTGTTAAGATGCGCCTGGCTAACTCGGATGAAACCATTGGCAAAGACATAGGAATTTACCACTTAAACGTGGGTTAGCATTTCTAAGTTCTCTTTTTAGGCTTGAGTTTGAACTCATTATCTCTGTTTATTATTGGACTTGCCAGACATCTTCCTTTCAGGTGTCCAACTGAGCGTACCTTCTGGACCACTGCAAGTCTGAGCTGCCCAGCTTGTAGCACCCCAGCAGTATTGAGCCCTACAGTGACTCCCACAGGGCATGAAGGACTGGCGTGAATGCTGTGGGCTTTGGAGGTAGATGTCCTATAAGCATAGTCTGAATGAAAAGCGTGTGTTTTATGAACAGACCACATGTGACTGACTTTCAGCTCTTCTTCTCTTAACAGATGTCCTCTGTGATCAGGCGCAAACGTGCCAAACAGGCATTTTGAAATGATGCAGCTCAGGAAGGGTCATTCTTATAGTTTGCCCATTAGCCTGAGATCTGGGAGATGCAAATCAGCTTTTCTGTCCTGCTACTGATATTGTGTCCTTTATAGTGGAGGCCTGCCTTGATTAACTTTAGACAGTCTCTGTTTAAGCATCTGGTCTAAAAGTTATGTGTCTAGTCTCGACTGGGGTACCAAGGCTGTCTTGGTAGATGGCGGAAAGACAGGCACCAGCCTAAATTAGATAAGGTAAATAGCCTCCTGGAGGTGTGTATTTCTGTTGACTGATTCCTCTGGACAGAGGAATCCCAGATGATTAGTTTGGACTAGATGCTTAAATTTGTGATGGCAGAAAGTAGCAGAAATGAATCCAGGACTTGTAGTCTCTCTATGCCTCTTTTCACTGGCCATACAAACCGTTAATGATTATGTGCTGTTTTGCAGGATGTTGTGGTTGGTAATGATGAAAGTGCTCAGAGATTTTTATGAATAACTTAGCTTTGCAGAAGGGAAACCTGCCCCCGTGCAGGCAAATGTGACCCAAATAAAGTGACAGTGGCTTCTTTTGAGTGGGAAATAAAGAAAGAGAACTTCTATCCTCCTCCCGAACAGTTGGGTTTATGAAATTTATAAAGTCAAAAGAATAGGCAGCTTTTATAGCAATCTTAGCTCTTTTCTCTGCTCCCCTACAGCTGAAGTCTTTCATGGACATACACATTTCCATATGTGCGTCGTGTGATCATGAATCCTCCATATCCAACCAAGTTGCGGGAGTGAATGAATTCCCTCTTTTTTTCTTCTGTAGTTCTTTCTCTTCTCTGATTTGAGTGCTGTCCTTGTGGACCAAAAGTCTAAGTTACAACAGGTGTTATCTCTTGATTCTCAGGTGACTTAGGTGCAGATGGACTGTAACTATCATTTCCTTCGATATCTCATCATTTTTGGTCTATTCCTCTCTGTGGTCACTTGGAAAATCCTGAGGAGCTCAGTGTACGTTATTGGGTTGCTTTGCCCAGGACTTTTGTCTTGTTTTTCAGCCTTTGGGTCATCTTCCAGGCAGAAAGAGGGTAGCAACTGCTTTTATGGTTGGAGCAGTCGTTGTATATTAATAGAGTAGACAGCTTGTTAGGCAAAACTGCTGTATGCTTCCTACTCTTTTAGGATCCTCCTTGTGAGAGGATCTCACACCCCTGTCTTTTGAGGGTTTGTGAAAAAGACAATGATGTCTTTCTCTGTTTAGGAGGTGTGGTTAGGTTCGTTTGGCCCAGCTGTTGGGGAGCTGGGTATCTCCTTGGCCAGAGCTGACCACGTGAGCAGAGAGGGAATCATCATGGAGGACCCTGAGCATTTGGTGCATTGTGCACAGTGGTGGGAGTTATGGGGCACCTGGGCTTCTCGTTGGGTCTCATGTAGCCTGGTGAGGTAGTGATGAAGACATACCACCAGCTGGTTTAGCTCAATACCCACCACTGACAGGAGCATGAAGGCATTGGAACATGGCCTGAAGGGTTTTGGCTATGTGTTCCATGCCACCAGACAATCTGGAAAGGTTGCAAGGAGGTTGCGTTGCGTGACACCTGGCATGTCAGATAAGACCTGCTTAGTCAAAAGTAGTTGATTTTTCCTTCAAGATCAGATTCATGTTGGTTTAGCAGAATCTCATCCACCAGAGCCCAATGCTGTATTTACTCACATCTCCAAGACAGTATTTGAAAACAATTTCACAGGTCTGGAGAAAAACTGTTTATTTTAGTGTGAGACTCAGCATGAAATGGTGATTTTTTTTTTTTTAATTATAATTTTTTGCTCACCTTATGCTACTGTACTTTCATCAGGAAAATTGTTAAAAATTTCCTGATAGGTCGTAAAAGCCACCCATGGACTCAGACTTGTGTATTTGCACAGCTCTAGCCCCAGTAGGTCATGACTCATGGGTAATAGGAACTGCTGGAAACATTTTCCCAATCCGTTGTGTCTGTGCTTAGTGAGAAAGCATTAAGACTCCAAGTGCTTTTCTCTAGAAACCTGGTACACTGGCTTTCAGTTGTGATACAAACGCTACTTCCCACAGGCAGTTTGCACGCTGTGCTGTCCTTTATCCTCTCAGCAATGCTGCCTTCCTCACCATGAATGGGAGATGTGACAGTTCCCATTTACTCCTAAATACTTTCCTGGTGGCACATCTCCACCACGTGCTACACGTTTTCCCTTATAGGTGCACGTCATGCTTGTGCTGCAAGAGCTGCCTTTGAAGAGGCTGACAGATTTTCTGACACTGGCACAGCTGGGGTTGCTTTGAAGCTGCGTGCAGTGCATGTGAGACCTTCTCCAGGTGTCTCACTGTTCGATGTTTTGCACCTTCCTCTGGAGAACTCCACCTCGCAGAAGAAAACCTCATTGCATTGTAAGTAGACAACCTGGCGTGTGTTGAAGGTAGCCCTCTGTTTTTCAACTCATTCACCTTTCCGTCTCACTCATATGCACACGCTAACATACATTATGAAGGAACACCTTAGACTCCTTTATTCGTCAAAATTGTAGATTATGACCTGGTTTGAGCTTGCACAGCATACCTGTACTGTAACTATGCTTATCTGTTTTGCTGTTACGTGTTTTATTATAACACCACTGGGTCTTTATCTGGGATGGGGAGCTGGTGAATGTGAACTCTGAGCCCTGAGATTTCCTCCTGTTTCTCAAACTTTACTGGACTGAGTGCTCACAGGATCTTGCAGTTTGGAGTTTGGCCATAGATTGAAACCTTCTGAGGCCCCTGTGACTGAATAAGTCAGCTCTAGAATTTGGCTTCTGATCGTCATTTTTTGTTTTATTATTTACTGTATTCCTAATGCAGTGATATATAAGGAGAAAAGCATTTCTGAAAGAGGATTTAGGTCAAGCTGAAAGAAATTGCTATTAAATGTCGTTGATTTTGTTTTATATAACCAGGACTCTTTTTTTAAAGTCCTTATTGAAATATTTGGTGACACTTTTTCCTCTTTAACTCAAGGATCAGTATCTTGTATTGGCCAACTGTGTGAGTTCCCTTGCCAGCATACAGAGGTTGCCAGTTGTTTTCTTTTCATCTTACCAGGTTTGGCTTTCCACCATGTCTGGAAGCAGTGTTTGAGTATTGTATCCAGATGATGGTCCAGCTCTGTGCAGCTAGACACTGCTCACTGACTTCCTCTAACAAGCTTGTCTTTGCTGGCTGCGATACTGTTCAGCCCTCCTTGGGTTACTCAAGATGGATCAGGCAAAGGCCACATTAGCATAGTTTCCTGTTTCCCGCTTGTACAGCTTATCTGTTCTCTGCCTGGCACCTTGTGTATTGACTGGCATCTCTGCAAGCTCAATCTAAATCGCTTCCAAGTTAACAACTGCATTTAGTAGAAGAGAGTGGAACATCAGCCCCCCCCCCCCCTTTTTTTTTTTTTTTTGCTGAGATGTCTGCTTTATCATCGTGGCACATTGTGTTTGTAACACATTGTACCTGCAAAGGTAAAGGCATGCTTTACGGAACAGCCATAGCCTTTAGTATCATGGGTCATGATATGTCCTTGAGCTGGATTCAGACAGTTCTGTGAATAACAGAACTAATGAAACCTGATTTTCCTTTTTTTTTTAAATCTGGAATTACTGGGCATGTTAAAAAGTCATTAGGTGTCTGATACTTAAGCATACTGGCCTACAAACAAATGTACACAAAGCATGATCCCATAAACTTTGTTTCTTTGTGAAATTAGTCTACAAATGATTCTGTGAGCAGTCTTATCTCACTGTCTTAAAAAAAAATACAGAGAATTGAAAGTCTGAAGTTTTCTCATGGTGAAGTTAGGTTGCAGGTTGTTTGCCAGCTGTTAAGAAATGGGAGCTTTATCCCCTCCCTTACGCTATTCTGTTAGTTTCTTTAGTCTCCAATTCATATCTTCACTGTCTAAACCTTAAGGATTTGAACAAATGAAACTTTATTAAAAATCTGGCGTATAGCTCAATAATAGATATAGAAATGTTTTATCCCAAACGTTCCCAAAAGGATTGTTAAGTGTGAAAAGGCCTGTTATACCGGAAGCTGTAAAGTTTGCTTCACTGTGAGGTGAAACCATTTCTAGGATGAAGCATTGCAGTTGGAGAAATATGCAGGCACAGCCTCAAAATGCTACATACTGTCTCCAGATGAAATTGTAGGCTGGAATAGAGTTTCCTCAGTGAGGCTGGCCAACTACCCTCTTTCTAATGCTCCAACGTGATAAAATGGCCCAATGATAACAAGAGATCTAGTTTTCATGTGGTTAAAACGTGCCCAGAAGCCCAGCATTGCATCAGTGATATTCCGTATGGCAGGGATAAAGCATTGCTAGGAGCTGGCTGCCAAGAAAAAGCAGCACTTGATGCTCCACCTTCTCACAGTGTGACCTCGGAGGTCCCTGCCCATGCGGTTTCTTCTCCAGGCCCTTCAGAGGCATTCAGGCGTCAGGTGGACAGCTACAGGCTTTCTGTGCTCTGCTCAGTAGTTCTGGGGAGAAGCTTTGTCCCCTTTCTACACCCACATACATTTGTATGCACCAAAGAGGTTAGTGAAGGCTTCAGCCAGCCTTCAATGGCAGCACAAAAGCTGTGAACAGCCAAAAGTCACATTTGTATGCATCAGAGTTCTCCTTGCCACTAATTTTGATCCCACTCTGGAGTGACAGTGGAGCAAATGGAGACAAACAGCTCTTCCAGAGGGCAGTGAAAAGAAGAAGCTGTGGGTGATTTTGTGTGGAGAATCAAATGAAGCCCTAGCAAAGCAACTGGAGCAGGGTCTTGCCCAAGGAGCGGTGAGTCAGCCCCTCCTGCTCCTCTACCCCCCATGACTCTGGGACTCATTTTTTGCCTGAGGACATCTTGTGTGGGTTGTGTTGAGGTGGTCTTCCACATAAGCTTCACTGGGAATGTCAGAGAAGTTGCAGTGACTGCTTACGACAAGCAGCCACAGAGTGGATAAGGGCTGCCCAGCCTCCCTCTGCTGAAACTGCCTGATCCTGTTGAAATGCTTTACAGAGGGAAAAAGCCCAGCTGTCCTGAAGACAGGACTTAAGCATGTAATTCCACTGGGGGATGTACAGAGTGCTCCCGATGCAGGTCCAGGATGACCCTAAGGGACTGCAGATTAATGGCTGACACCAAAGTTTCCACATCTATGTTGAAAGGTTTTCGTGATGGAGAGGGCTGAGATTAAAACTCCTTATGGTATGCAGTGGAGGTGCTTATAGCTGCCCCTTTGGACAACCAAAGGGATGCTCCATGCTCTGAAGTTTTGACATCCTCCTGGGAGCAGCGAAGCACACTCAGTTCCCACCTATTAGGCATCTTAATAGAGGCTTTTCTTGATGTACTTCTGGGGAGCACAAATAACAGTTCCTCCATCAGCGCACAAGTAAAGCCAGCCGAGATCCTTACAGAGATCTCTCCTGTAACCGTAATGAATGAAAAAGATTTTTTGGATTTTAGGATACTTTGAGGCAGAAGCTGCTAGCAATGCCTGCTATATTCACTGTAGAGAAGGCAGTAACATTCTTTTTAGGTGCAATTTGGACTGGAGGGAGTAAACCCTTACATGTAGCAAGTAGACAAGAGACCGGAAAGATACTGCATTTTAATATGGTTAGGTGGGGAGAACTGGACAGCAGAGCTCTGTCCTCTTTGCTTCTGCAGCCACCCTCAGTCCTGTCAGAATTACAGATCCCCTCTGTAATTCCAGTGCTTGGCAGAACAGCATAAACAAGCGGGTAAAAATCATGTAACTTCAAAATTTTGCTAAGCTAAGGTAGCAAATATGTGGCTGTTTACGTATTTGCATAGGGACAGTCATTAATCAGGCTGTGCCTGAGGCTCATTTGTTTCCACCTAGGAAGAGCTATTCTCACACTAATAATTGCTTCCATGTGACAGCTGGAGGTGTGCTGCTATGTACTTGTCCCTGGGACAGGAGGTGCGGGAATGCTAAACCTCTGCTAGGTCCTTGCTGTGAATAACAGCGCTTGCTTGAAGTGTCTCCTCCTTTTAGCTTTTTTCAGCGATTAGCAAAATTGTCGGAGGCTTTTTGGAAAAAAAAAATCTAGCTCCTAAGTTACAGACTATTAAATCAAACTTTTCCTTCCCTCTAGTCGATCCTTTTTCATTTTCTATGTTCTGTGTAATATAAAATATTGTCACCTTTTTCCTGACTTCGTACAATAATGCCAGAAGCCAGTGAACCACCTTTTTTT
>VXAL01019203.1:476165-510771 GCA_013399475.1 Chauna torquata
TTGTCCCCTTTTCCCGGGCTTTGTAAAAAAATTCCAAGAGGCCGTGCACCCCCTTTTTTTTTTTTTTTTTTTTTGCCTTCTTCCCTTCTCTGAAATGTATGCTTCGTTGCCTACCCTCAAATTTGCCTGGGCTACTGACTCAGCTCAGGAAGCAGATGTGGATGAACGAAGGCATGTTGCAGCTGATATTTTGTCTGGATATGCTCATTGCTTGTTGTGCTTTGGAGGGTTATTTGCATGGCAACGAAAACTCTTCAGTACTGCAGTGAACGCACATGCTGGGAATGTTTACTTTCTGTAAATGAAGGGATGCATCAGAGTTTTCTGAAATGGAAGAGGAAGAGATGAGCAGGCGCTGGTGTCACCTACCATCAGCAGTATATTGTGACCAGGTGACCAGATTCCTGTTTTTTTGATTCTCACTTTGGAAGGGACTATTTTAGATGAGCTAAAACAAAAACAGAAACAACAGTTGCCCTGGACCGTACAGTTGGAGAACAAAATATTCTCTGTAGACTTAGGAGGGCCCGTTTTGCTGAGAACAAACAACACATTTTTTTTCCAAAGGATAGCCCAACTGGATGTGACTCAGAAGGGAACCATCCAAATTTCTGTGAAGTCCAGCTTCTTTTCAGTGTCACAGAGCCAACTGAAACCTTCTGTATTGTAAAAACATTGGCATCAGCATAGGCATGTGCCTTGCTCACCCTGAAGTATTGTAGCACTAAATGTAATTTTATTAAAGGGAAGCCACACCTATAACAGTAAAGTTTAAGGCTTGTCCAAGCTTGAGAAATTTACATTGGTGTGATGACATCCTACAGAAATGGAAAACTCCTCTGTTAAATAGGCTGCTTTGGTGCAAAATGGAGCTTGCAGCAGAAAGCCTGTTCCAGTGTGTTGCCATATTTTATGTCCTTCTCAAGGACAAACACTAGCTGCACAGTTCAAAGAAAAGCATTTTTGAAACTAAATATATTTACAGTGGACAAAAACTCACTTAAGGAGTCTGTATATCCAGTGAACACACAACATGGATGCAGTCATTTGGCAGCATGTGTGTGAAATCCCTGAAGATCAAGCAGGCTGTTGTCTCCTGGTACTTGCTGCAGCCTCTGCTCACCACCAAACCCCTGCAGCAGGATAGCGTCCCTATTGAGATCCATGAGGTCTCTTCCAAGGTAGCAGTGCAAACAATGCAAGCCAGCACACAGTACACAGATAACGTGGTGCAAAGGTTTTCTGGCTGTATTTCCCTGTGGGAAATGATCATCCATCTACTGTATCTGACCTTGCGTCCTCTGATACGTTCTCCCATTGTCTTTAAGAAGATGGAGACCTATGAGCAGATATTTCTCCAAAGAATGGGAGGGAAGAAACACATACATATTTTTTAGTGTTGACATGCCCTTGGAAGGTAAGAACACCTTCAGTACAATAGCTCAGGTAGTCCATGTCCTGGAAAACTAACTTGGACTTGTTTGGGTGCTTCCCTTTACTTCTGCTAGCATGCGTAGCCTTGGGGGCAAAGCCAGCTCTTGTAATGTCCCTGGCAGAAAATGCATACGTTTGCAGGGGCAATGCAGTGTTTGGTAGGAGATGCTGACTGCTGCAGTTGAAACACCCCTTTGGTGCATGCTGCTGCTTGAACAGCCTAGCTCCCCACAATGTTGCTTTTGAATGAGGCTTACCTAACGAGAAAGTGCAAATAGTTGTTTTGGCACCTGCCTCTTGGTGCACCGCGTCACGGGGCTGAACTTTTGCCTGCAGCATGTTGCCCACAGAGAAATCAGCCTCTCTTGCATTTGGCATTCTACTTCTAGTTAGGTGGGGTAAATATTAACTCTTAGCTGGAAGTGGAAGAATAAAAGGTATGTTGCAAATAAATCTCTTGCACCCTGTGCCTAGCTCTCCAAAGCGTGTACTTGAGACATCTGCTGTGGCTGGGCTGCCTGCAGAACCTGTGACACAGGAAGGCAGAGGATGCTGTGACTGACTGGTGGTCTCTCCGTGGGTATAACCACGGCCAGGTTGTGTTTCCACTACACAGGGAAGTTTTTTAGGGAGTTTTTGTCATGTCCCTTAGAGAAGGCCTTTTCAACAGTGGTGTAACTGAGAATTTTGGATTTCTGGCACTGCTCTTAATTCCTTGCAACTCACATGCCAGTCCCTTCTGTAGTATGTTGCCTGTGTTTCCAGAGATGTTACCATGCTGTTCTGCTTACGGGAGGGCACTAGAGAGGAATGAAAGAAAGTACATGGTGATGAGAGGTGTTATGTTGCGTAAGCAATGAGTGGGGTGGACCAGTTTTTTTGGTCAGCTCATTTTTAATGACAAATTTTCTCTTAGGGTGACTCAGATATTATGAACCTTTAACTGTGCCCTCCATCTGCAGTAATCTGACTCCCAGATGTTAAAAATGAATTGAAATAATTAAGAAGTTCTCTTTAAAAATGCTGGGGTTTTAGTTTCTTTGATACATTAGCATCTCATTTCAAGCTTTTCTCCATAGTTACAAGGTTTGGTTTTGAAACCAACCTTTAAAGCAAAAATTTGAGATATGTGTAGATTTTTCTTTTTTAAAGAAGAGTGGAAATGATGGCAAACTTGTGAGACTGGGTAGGATGGCATGATGCCTGCAGGCGCAGGAAGGTTACTAGGGGAGGAAGAGGTTTGATATGATTGCTACTTTTACCACTTTCACACTGTCTGTGCTGGAAGACATCATCAAACATCTTGATTCCTCTTTCTGTTGTCTTTAGGATGGAGGGATAGTACCTGCTCAGCTTCCTAGCGTGCTTTGAGATCTGTGGGTGAACTGTGGTCCATAACTGACCCAGGATTACTTTCCATAATACTGCAGTTGCTCGTTGGTTATTCTTGTTCCTGCAAAGAGATAATCCAACTCCAAATTTTTCTGTGGCAGGTGCAGGCACAAACTTGCAGTTGATGTAGATGTTGATGATGACACCGAAAGGTCAAAAAGCTCAGCTCCAACATGTCCTAGGGAACCTTCTGTTGGAACTGGGGACTCCCAGTTCAAGGGTAAATAGACTGGACTCGAGCAGAAGGGAAAAATAAGAGGATGGTTTTATTAAATTTCCCCCATTCCTAAGCACCAACAAGTACATTAATTTGGAATCAGCCGCTCAACACACAAAGGCTGAGTGGAACCCTTGTGTCACTGGCCACAAAGGGGTCCTGTCTTGTGTTCCTTGGCTGGAGTTCGGAGCAAAGTTCTTGTCCAAATCCACCCACACACAGTCACGTTTCGGTTTCTAACTGGAAACTTCATCCAGACACACATCCCAAATAATACAAACCTCTCAAAGAGCTGCCTGTCCGACCTGCATGTAAACCAGTCCTAGTGTAGGATGTGGGATATGATGTTTTACGTACAGAGTTACAGTGGTATGGCTTCTAATGTGGCTGGTTTTACTGGTATAAAGATGACCTATAGCAGTGAGCCAAACCACTATAAAGTACTTTTTATCAGTAAAACCATGTGTGTGTTTGGGGGTGGGGATGATATATTTTTTAATACATCATTATGGAATAATAATGAACTGTTTGTAGATATGGCCTAAAAAATAAAGAAACCTTGGCTAGCTTTCAGTCTGTACTGACTGAAGTGTTTTTTGAGTTATTAAAACCTTGGACTATGTTAAATGATCTTAAAGATACAAGCATGTTATTCTGAAGCCACTTGAGATATTGCACAATGTGGCTGCAGAGCTATGCAAATTGGAGTCATTTCCATTTGACATATGCACTGTAATTATTGAAAGCTTTTCTCCAAATTTATTTTTGTCTGCTGTAGTTAATTCACAATCTCCTTTTAACATTGTCAATTATAATTATTTGCCAAGAGCAAATCCATGCTAACAAAAACCTAGTTTTCTCTAGCCTGCAGCTTTTCTTTTGATTTCATAATGAGGTACTGCTAATCAGAGGAACCAGTGCTGGCCTCTGAGTACGCAGCAGGGCAGAAAAACATTGCAGTCAGAAAAAGAAAAGCAATTAATTAGCCTAAGCTTCTTTGTAGCATCCCAACCCTGGGCATCCTGGTCATAGTGAGTTGCCTCTGTAAAAAGATCAGTCAGAGTTAACATCTCAGTAGGACTAACAGTGAAAACTGTGTATGCCGTGAGACTTCTCCTTGTGAGCTCTTGCTCATTCTTCTGTAGGGGCTACAGCTAGAAAATGGCAGATATTTGGAAAAAACGGTGGTATTAGGTTGAAAAATCTTTTTAGGGCTGCTTTGTATGGGAATCTGAGCCAAGCCAACAAGATCTGTGACTAAAAAATACAGTAGTGGAAGGGGTTTAGGCTTCTGTGTACTGCTGTTCAGAAATAAAGGTATTCTTACTCACTTGAAAATAAATTGTCCTTTCTACCCTTCTTTTCTTTGAAGATCAGTGTTATGCAGGTCCTGAAAAGAAATGTCAGTGCAAGTGCTTTCTAAGCATTACTGACCCACTTTACAGGTACTTTATTCTTCGTTGAGTCAGAGGTGTATCTGCCATAGGTGGGTACAAATTGCATTTCTTTCACCTGCCATGGCACAGGTCAAGTGCAGGAGAGCTCATCCCCCTAAGTTTCTACCCCTGGACTATTGCTTCAAACTCTCCTGGGGCTTCAGAGGGATAAGGTCAGAACGACTGCATCGCGGCAAGGTTGCATACAATCCTGCAACCTGGACCGTGGTTCTCCCATAGCAGAAACTCTGTCTGAAGGCGACACAGCGAGAGGAACTGCCTGCGCTGAGCCTTCTTTCTGGTGCGGGTATCCAGCACGTATATGGTAAAATAGGGGTTCGTTTTGCACTGTGTGCTTGTGGAGCACCTAGGGTCTCAGGATTACAATGGAAATACATCAAAAGCAGGCGATGAGAATGATGATGAAGAACACCTTAAGCTGGGCTACCATGATTGACTGGATCCAGCCTAGTGAACCCAGCGGGGAAGTGTTCCGGTGTTGACTTGTTTTCAGCAGATTTACGGCGGTGGGAAAGAGTTCCCACTCTCCATTAGAGCAAACCATGAAAAAGTGTAGTGAAATATAGTTTCAGCTGCTACTGTAGCATAGCCATGTCTTGTCCAGCACACAGTTAGCTAGCATGAGCGTGAATGGCATTTTCCACGAAACCCTTTTGGGAAGAGTAGGCTGTGGATTGACTGCAGACAGGGCAATCTGGAATCCAGGCTGGTTGAACCTGACGAGTTATTGCTATTTGAGTCAGCTGGTTGGGCAGTGGCTGAGTCCTTGGCTCTTGTGTAAGCTTTGCAGCCTGGGGAGTAATTAATCAAGCATCCATCTTATGGATCTAGGGTTGGAGCCAGGGATGCACGATGTCAGCATCTCACATATTTAGAATTGCTGATTCACTTTGATCCGTCTTTGCTGCTGCTTTTCAGAACGGGTCCTGTTTAACAGCACTTGGTTCCCTCTGGCAGGAATAAAATATTAACTGAAAAAGTACCCCTATTCTAAGGCCACTGTCTTGGGGGATGGGAGGGGGGGGCTTTTAATTTATTTAGAAATTTCTCAGAGAACCTGATAATTATGAAATAGTTTTGGTTGAAAAGTTATCGAAGGTGCAGTTAGTTTAAACCGCAGGTTGCTTGTAATGTTTGTTTGTTGTTCCATTGTTCATGTTGCTTGAAGAGCCAAACTAATGGACAGTGTGACTGCTTCAATTAATGGGATTAGAGCTGAGGTAAATTTGACCCAAAGCTTGCTAAGGCCTGGTGGGTGCCAACTCCACCAAAAACTTCATTATCAAAATTCTCACTAACTTCAAAATAGAAGTGGGCCTGGGATGGTTACGGTAGAGCTGTGTTTGCCAATATCAACTTGGAGAGTTGGGGTCTTCTATGAGCACGTGTTTTGGCTTTTCAGCCTCCCAACAGAGAGATTTTATTATGGTTGGTATTTTAATTAAACTGGCTCAAACTGGTTTGTTATGTGGGCCAAGCTAACTTATTTTCTTCATCTCTGTGTTCTGTCGTCCCAGTCCTTCTTCTTGGTGAGATGTAAAAACCACCACTGGTCTGAGCCAGAGCACTTAGACTGTGAAGCAGAAGTGAGAAGCCATGAAGAATCAAGCCATGGTCTCATCCATAAATAGTCTTAAACAAACTTTGGTGACATAGGCAGGTGGAAAAATACTGTCCCACAGCCAGACCGGTGTGTTTATGCTTTTGTAGTCTCCCAGATCCCTGTGAAATGGCACAGCAGAAGCCAGGAGATACAAAAGGCACCCTTCAGCCCCTTGGGTGAAGTTGGGAGGCTGGTCCAGCTGATCTGGATGCCTGGTCTAGACACCTTTTGCTTCCCAACTTTTCTCTTTTGTTCTGCTGCAGCCTTTCTTGAGAGGGGCAGTCATGCCAGCCTCTCCAGTCCTGATGCTAATGCCACTTAGTGAGCTGAGAGGGGAACTGCTGACACAATGAGTAGGAAACAAATGAGGGATCATCCTCCACCCTAAGACATGTTGTGCAACGTGGCACTCCCATCCTTGCGTAACTTCAGATCACTCCAGAAGATCTGATTCCACTGCTAGGCCCAGTCTGCTGGGCTCTAGGAGAGTTTGGCCAATAATTACAAACTGACATTTTCAATTTCTGCTGTTTTATATTACATATACTCATCACTGAACAAAAGAAACAACACTGCACCCCTCCACCTGTCACATACTTGTATCTCGGTATGTGAAAAGAACTCTGCTTCCCATTCCTTTCTCTGTATGCGTGCTGTCTGTACACCCATATATACCAAAGTCAGAAGTGTTGGGGGGGTGGGGGCAGTTTTCAAATGTGTCCAGCTGAGTTAGCCCATCCCATTCTGTAGCTGGGCATTTTGGTGTCTGTAGTCAGCGTAGTTAGCATGTTATTTGGGAAGGTGAGTAATGATTTTAGAATTTATTTTAACCACTCGAATCAGAAACTTAGGCCAAACGCATGCTCCATTCATCCAGCACTGCAGGGCTGACACACATTTGCTTCAGCGCAGAGATCCTTCAAACTTCACTGTGCAGGGAAAGAAGTAAAAATACTCCAGCTAAAAATATTGGAGAGAAATAAGGTTAGGAAAAATCTTCTGGGTCACATAGGTAGTGAAGCTCATGCTTCCTATAATCACCACGTAGGAAGGATCATACTAGACACTGCAATGCATCTCACATAGATAGTATTGCTGAATGTTTACTAAAGAAAAACAATCCTAAAGATAATCCTAAAGAAAAACAAAGTGCAGGGAGGGTACAGGGTTTGCTGTGCTGCATAGTGATGCTGTGTGAGATACAGATTGATCTGATGCTACAACTTGTTGGGTGTTTTTTTAAAACTTGGATTTCCTGACACTTTCCCAGTCACATGGCTGGCAAGATGTAGTTTTTCAATGTTCTTAAAGCTTCCTGAATCCTGTAAAATCTGCCAAAATAATGGCTGCATTAATTACTTGCAGGCATTAGTCTGTTGTTTCTCTTTTGTCAGTTTCTTATTTAGTATGCGATTACAACTTGCTAGTTTTAATGGCGGTAGAAGGGGTAGACAAGAGAAACATAAAGAAAATTAGCTCTAATTATCAGCCATAAATTTGTCTGACTCAGTAAGTGTAAACAATTCTGTGTTGGAAAGGCAAGCTGAAAGAAAATTGAACTGCCTGATTTCCTAGTCCAACCAAAGCTTTTACAACAGCTGGGCATTTAGCTGTTGTCAGCTAACATAAAAAGAAACATGTTTAAAGACAGATAATAATGCCTCGTGAGAACAGTGATCGACCATGGGCTGTGATTGCCCTGTAATTTCATTACTATGGAAAAGAAGGGCATTATAATATACTGGACTGATAGTATGCATTTTGCTCTATAAGGTGAATAGAGGAATTGAGACTAATTGGAACAAGTAAAGGACCAAATACAGAGATTTTCACTGAGTTTTTTATTTAGTCCTTGGACAATTAAAATCCTATTTAAATTAATGAGCGTTTGCTTGAATAAGGTCTAAGTAGAGTGGTTTTCCTTTCTCAGTTTATCTCAGTACATCGGGGAGTCTTTCATTTTTTTTCTTGTGCAGGGAAGTACTCAGCAGGGATGTAACCCCACAGTTTTGATGAGTGTTTGAATACGTAAAAATTGAACAGGAATTTGGAAAAGCCAGTGTGGTTTATCCCATATACTTTTTCCCAAGTGCACATGAGTGCATGGAAAGCATCCAAGTAGGGCTCGGGGAATGTAAGTCTGAGCGTGTTTCAGATGCCTGAACGGATAATCTCAAGTTGGGGGCATTTCCTTGCAGTGTGCAACTAGCTAGTCTGTCAGGGTGTATTTGTACCTTCTCTAGATTTCCCAGCAGTCAAAGTTATGTATAAAGTTAAACATATACTAAGCACTTCATTTATTTTAGTCTTCTGTGTTGTTCTTTGCATACGTGCCTGCAGAGAAGTGACCAGAATGACATGCCAGGTGGGCTGTGAACCAAGTGTTAAACTCTCACTGATGTTAGGAAGGAGCTGGAGCCTCTTGCTTTGCCATGCAAAGTGTGCTGGCATACATAGTAATGCCAGACTTGTTTGCTTTCCTTGCTCTCGAGCACGTTGCCTATGGATTCAGTGATGTGCATGCTTTATTCTCCCGAATGAAGTGCCGTAGTTGAAAAGTCCATGACTAGCCACATTAACTGCAATCAAAAGTTAGTGTGGGCTTACTGAAAAACTTACATTCACATCAGTGCATTGTCAAAATCATATGGGTACATATGGTCCTTGGAGGAGAGGTCATATATCTGTTTTGGGCTTGTACAACATCAAGCCCAAAATGGACCGCATCTGTTTCAAAGAGCCTTGAATACTGCTACAGCAGCATTTGTACCTACAGCAACGTATGCAGAGACATAGCCCCAGTCCATAATGCTAATTACTACCTCCGTGCAAGTGAAGGCTAGTACTGATATCATCATTACGATCTTCTCTCATCCTGATGAACCATCCTGGTTCTGCTTAGGTGGCATTTGTTTTCCTGCAGGCATCGTTACAATCTCTTGGGGCCAGCAGGTGTATTTGCCCAGCCGAGGCACCTTTCCTCAGCTACCTACAAAGAACGAAGCGTCTCTTTTTTATTCCAAGAAAAACCAGTTACCTGTCTTTCTCTCCCTTTCCTAGGATGGTTTTGCAGACTGCTAACCCAGCTGAAATCATTTCTCCGAACTCACTGCTCGTTAACCTTCTTACTCATTGAGACTGCTTGCAGCTGTAGCACTGTTCATGTGGGCTGCGCGTGCCTCCTTAGCTGGCTGACAGCTAACCTGTCAACTAAGATGCCAGCCATGTGTCACTAGCAGCAGCGACTGCTCCATCTCTGCTGTGTTCCTTTTCACCGTGCGTGTAGTCACTTGTGCGCACTTTGGTTTAACCTATGGTCACAGAGCAGCCAAGGCAGAGGCAGTCACAAGCGGTTTTTCCCCGTTTGTTTGAATGGTTAGGTTTTTGTCTTCAAAGCAGTTGTGTGGAAAGGAGGTTACAGCAGTGAGGATGACCGTAAAGCCTAAAACCTGGAATCACAGTGTAATGCACCAGGGCCGGCAGCAGATGCATGAACTGAGACCCTCGCTTTGGTGGTGGTGGGCACAGTTTGGGCATGTATGTGTTTACTGTGTATAATCTTTCACCTAATATTTGTGAAGTGCATCTCATCCCAGTTGACTATGAAACATAACAGTACAAGTGTTTATTTACTTCATAACATTTTGATGCAGGGGTTTGTAAAATCTGCAGAAGCGATTGATTTGCTATGGCCAAATGAGCTGTTGCTCATCAGTGGCGAGGTGTGTTACTCTCTGTGTGCCTTCACAGTCTGTTTCAGTTGCAAAGTAAAATATGTTCCTTAAGTCCCTGTTATTTTACCTCACACTTAGAGCAGATGAGGAATACACACATGCCCTGTTAATATGAATCAGTTTGTGAGCTATGACTCATTATGCTATAGCAACTTGATTTTTTTGCAGCAGCTATGCGTATCTGTGATTAACGAAGATAGTCCTAGCCAATGTTAGAACTGTGACTAATGCCAATCTTCTTAGGCATTCATCATCCAGATTTATCTCCTTGTCAAAAGTTTTGTTAAATAAGGTTTCCTCAAAGAAACATTGTCTTGCCATCAATTTTCCCCGGCAGATCTATTGACTGAAATAAATGCTTTTTTTTTCCGAGCCATATAAGGAACTGGGTGATCATGCACTGAATGTGATAAATACAACCATTGTTATTACTGTCACTATAATTTTTACTGTATCACAATATCGACAGCAGCAGCATGTAATAAGAGCAGAGACACCTATATGTGCTAAGAAAAAATCCTTGTCCTGTGTGGAAAGGCATTTGAATTGCCTGTGCAGTAACCTTGCTTGCTTGTTTTCATGGGGTGGCCTAGAACACACTCCTTATTTCCAAGAGCAGATCAGCAATCTAGTAGTGTCTCCACTGCTCCTGCTGGACATGTACATACCCATATTTATTTAGACCATATTCTGAGGGATTCGAAAGCTTTTCATCACTTTGCAGTGTGTGATTCATGCATCTCCACATTTAATACATCAGAAAAGGGTATCAGGCCCACAGAATAACCAGTAGCAGTGCTGTATTCCTCTAGTCTGATGCACGTGTTGGGCAATAGCTTAACTAGCACACGTATCACCATTTTAATGTTGATAGCTTTTTAATCATCATCCCTTCCTCCTGTCCAGAAGGGTGCTTGTTTTCTCTGAAATCACTTTCTTTCAGCTCCACTGTTATTTTTTCTGTTGAAAAGATGCTACCAGGACTCTCACGAGCATTGCACCGAAGGAGAGCCTTTTAGTATGCACCTCTGAGGGCTGGAGATGTTGCGGATACCGCTCAGGCGTGCTGTGCAGCTCCTGGAGTGGCAGGAGCTCCTCTGGGCTATTGGCTGCAGCCTCTCCCATCCCCTTCCAGCGCCCTCCTTTCCGCCTTGTAATGTCCTTCCTTCTGTGCCCCGTCCTCTCCCTTTCTCTGTTCCCTCAGCCACATTCCTGCTTTCATCTGCTGCATCCCCTGCAGCTGCTTGCCCATCTGGATTGACTCCAGAAGCTGCCAAGAGGGGCCTAAGTGTCCATATGGTCATCATCTGCAGCTTGGTGGGGAAGGAGCACTGGCACTGGGCAGTCTGTGGAGCTGTAGCGAAGAGGGGGTAGCGCTCACCAAGTAGCATTGCAGTGATTGAAGAGCACATCAGAAAATCGTGGTTGATTGGTGCTAATGGTTTATGGCTTATCATGCACGTAGCACGCTGAGCTGACTGCACGGTTACTGTATCTCTGAGAGACTGAAGAGCCATCCCAGCTATCAAAACTTACAGTAAGTGAAAAGTGGCTGTAAGAGCTACGGCTTCCAAATTCTGTATTTGCATACAATTTCTGAGAGGCAATCTGAACATTTTGTGTCCTTCTGGTGCACCTGTGCTAGAAATACAGAACAGTACTGAACTGGTTTGTTCCAGCTTCAGATGAAAGGGAGCATGGCTCTGAGATTACATTAAAGACAGGTCTGAAAGAGCAAAAACAGCGTCATCTGCTTTCAGTTCTCGGGGTCTGTCCCGCAGGCAACAGTTCAGGGCAGTTGCAGCTCAGATCACTTCCAATGTCTTCTGGGTTTCTTAGGGTGTGATGGATTTGGGAGGGAAAGAGAACTTTTCCATTACCAACTCCTGTTTTTGTTTAGAGTCTTCAGGTATTGTCATGAGTCAGTGTAGGTAGCTGAGAAGGTTTTTTGAGGTCCTGGCTAAATTACAGCCTTCAAATGTTGTATTTACAAATTTGAAAGAAAAGTATAGAAGGGAATGGTTCAAATAGCTGTGCGGATTTCTGAAATCATTACCTATGGAAAAATCAATTCTGTATGTTTTTGCATGTAGGTATACACCAGAATTCATTTTAATTTTTATGCAAGATAGAAATGGAAAGGCATTCTCTGAATATCCAAGGGGGCTGCAGTAGTACAGTACACTAGCATGATTAGAATTGCAAACAGATCTCTGTCTAGTGTGGGAATATGCAAAATACATAGCTCTACTGATGCTCAGCTTATATCAAATATCAATTTAACTGCAGGAAACCGTGCACGGGGTCCTGGTGCCCTATGTAGTTTCTGAGATGGTTTCTATGCAAAACCACAGAGTTCATGATCTGTATGCATTTGTGCAGAAGAGCTGTAAATCAACTATATGAATGAGAAGTAGTGACTTTTGATTTAAGTCATTTGTTTTGAATATGATTTTTGATGTTTTCCTGAGGAAGGGTCTTTCATCAGTCTGGCCAAAACCACTGATTTGCAGCAAAGTAGAGCTTTTTAACTAAATATGGTACTTTTTGTTTGTTGAGTTGGGCACATTTATAAAAGCAGCTGTATATCTCAGCTTGATTATTCAGGAGTATAATGCTGGAAAAATGCAAATGAGATACTCCTCATATGTGTGTTAGATGATACTGTTTTGTATTTGCAAACCACATTACAGTGCATTGGGATTGAAACTGTGATCTGATTACAACTAATCATATGTGTACTAATAATATAGCACATATCACTGCAACATGTCTTACAAGCTGTGAACAGAACTGAGTGCCAAAGATGATTTTCCTTCTGATTCTGCATAGGATCTGAAGGCAACATCAACAGCTGTAATGGTCAAAATCTGAGAAGAAAAATTTGTCCGTATTTATTTATTGAAATCATATTAATAGTTTGTAGTAATGATAATGTGGATTGTCACCATTTGGAATGCAATTTTGAATTAGCTTCTATTTTTAAAAATAAAAACATTTTAAAGATTTTTTAAAAAGATGCTATAATCTGATATACATGCTTAAAATCAGCCATTTGAAATAAGCTGGTAAGCATGCTCTTCCACAACTCCTGTATTTGTTGAAACTCTCAGACTATTCCTTGAGTGTTAACAGCTCCCCTTTAGCTTTAGAAATGTATTTTCTTCTGACTAGTTTAGCTTAGTCCACCAAAGCCTTATTTTCCCCTTTCTCTCAGTCCCATCCTGACAAAGAGCAACAGGTAGCAACTGCTAACTAATGAATCTTTCTGCTATCAGTGAAGGTTTTGATTATATGCCCAGACGCCAAATAAAGCCCTTGTTGATTTTCTTGTGAATAGGAGGATAAAATATTGTACTGGGGCCTCATGTCCTGGGCTGAACAGATAGCGAACTACTCTTGCTCCAGTTCAGTGGTGGGCACTCTTCTTTTAATTATTATTTTTCTGTGAAAGTGGGGCTGTCCTTATTTGAAGCAATCAGAGCAGACGGGAAAAAAGCTGACACTGAGGATTTCAGAACTGGTGAAGTCTGTGCCTCTACGACTGCTGTACACTCCTGAGTCCTGGGCCCAGGAGCTCTGCTCATCTGTAGGCTGTGCAGCACGGGGACATTACAGGGACAAAGCAACTTGGGCTGCCGGTAACCAAGGAGTTAGAGCCTCCTGTAAAATGTGGAATTGTAGACCCCAGGCATTTCCAAATCTGAAATTAGATTCTTACTCTAACTCCTTACTCTTCCCCTGTATTTACATAGAAAAAAATTTAAATACTACTACATTGGTCTGTATCTACTTGCCACTCACTTGTGGGCTGTTTGGCTTTCAAAATTATCTCCACATCAGAAGGGCTTCCTTCTTCTGAAATGAAAGCTGAAGTTTGCAAATAATCACAACTTCCTGGCAAAAATAATTATTGTGAGGTGGGTGACAAACCATTAGATCATTGGGAAAATTTGACTTTTCAGCATAAGGTGCTAGAGAAATCTTCACTCAAAATAATGGTAGCATAGACAATTTTCTTCTGTTTCCTCAGCTGCTTCTGGAGAGCTGGTTGGACACGCACTCCTTCAGAGATCACTGTTCTTAAATAACCTTCTTAAATGCAGATTGGTATCTGAGTTGTTGAGGTTTTACTTGGGAGATCAAGAATTGTCAAGGTGGGCCATTCAGCCTTTAACCTTCCTTGTGAGACACTGAGAAGTGAGAGAACGCTAATGTTAGTAGCGGTTTTGTAACGTGGACCTACTCTGGAAACTTCATTTTAAAAAGGAACCAAGCAATTGTCAGATGTTGCTGTTTTTCACTCTAACAATCAAACCTATAAATCAAATTCTCTTGCATGATTTTGCTCAAACTCGTATTCTTCCACATCTTTAAGGACTGTGAGAGCACATTATACCTAAGTCATTGGCTTAGGGATCTGGTCTGTCTCAGGGATGGGCTCCTTCCAGCTCCACCATTATTTGTTTTTTCCTGGCGGAGGGGCTCAGGGGAGCAGAGCTATTGGGTCTAATGTAGTTCCCACCTCATGGCCCTCACCTGTGGGCACACGTGGCTCACTGGCACCATGGGGTGGTGCCTGTTAATGCAGATTCTTTGCATTTCTGGCCGCCTGTGCCTGGAGTGCCGGGGGATGGAGTGGGTCTGAGGCTGATAATCTGCATGGCAGTCACGTTACCACCTGGCTGGTACCACACTGTCTCTCATTTTGAAGGATGGACAAGCAGAGAGACTGAGGTGAAGGCTGTGCAGAGCACTCAAAAACAGTAACATTTACTTAAATTATTTTTCTTCTTCAGTTAACCTAGGAACTCAAGAAATCAACTCGGAAGTTGCCCCATTGGGAACTGTAACATCTCAGACTAGATTTCTTGATGCATAGGAAAGGGATGTGTATCACTTCATACAATGAGATGTATTTGACTCTATAGCTTATCACCATGTGAAAACGTATTGCACTTTCTTGCTGAAACAAGCTGACTGCACTTCCCTGCTCTTACGTAACTAATGAAGTTCTTGCTGTCTGCTATAGTGCGACTGTCAAAGACGTGTGAAATTGCAAAACACATTTACAGAATGATAAGTGGTAACAATTGCGCCTTTCTTAGGCAGTCTTGTACAAAAGTGGCCAGGATTAGACTCTAACCCTAAGCCAGGAGACTGGAAGTGGATATTGTGTCTAGGTCAGTTCCCCAAGAATGCTTCTTCAGAACCTGCAGGCAGAAGCACACGTTTGCACATAACTGTCAGCATTGAGAACAGTGATTTTCCTTTCACACTGCCTTCTGGTCTGCATGTTGCTGCTTTAGAGAATGGCTCAAGGAGAAGGTGCCTTTTCTCCTTCTCCTTTTGTAAAGGGAGCACAGGGAGGAGAGCAGAAAACAATGGTGGTTTGATCGTCCTGTTACTTATTCTAGTTGCATAAACACGCCAGAGTATTCCTGTAAATTAAATTAAGCAAACCTTTCATGTTCTCTCCCTGTTTCAAGAAAGCTAATGTGGCCGCTTGCAGATTTGCAGCTACAGAGAAGACAAAGATCTGTAGTGTGCACAGGCTCAACTGCTGAACAGCATCAAGCTGGAAGAGCCTGCACGAGCTTTAATGGAGTATGAAAGCTTTCTGAGCACCAAGGAAAAGTCTGCTTAAACCCCTGACAGGGATGAGAGCACAGCATGTATTATCAGCATATGCACAGGCTCTAGGAACATTTGCGTTTTGGATTTGCTGTAATTAAAAGGTTTCAACCTTTCCAAAAAGGTTGAAATGGTGGAAGGAGTAAATATAAGACTCCACATTTTCCCTTTCTCCATACAAATATTTAGAGCTCTTCCCTTTTCTTTGCATGTGTGCCTAACTTACACTGATCTTAATCACAATTTTTCTTGAATATAAGGAATGCAAAAGCCCATAGGCTTCTCTTTCGTATTCATAATCATCATTTAGTACTTAGATTATGACAGCCCCAAGTGTTCACTGCCCCATCTGGTCAAGGACCAAGCCCCCGCTGTGCCTGGCACTGAGCACACAGCAAAAGGTCTTGCCCAGGCTCCAGAGCCTAGTGGAAGGACACCCTTTTCCTCACATGCACATGTAGAGCTGCATATCTTGAGAGGTGAGTGCCTGCATAGACCCCAGATAAGATGGGACAAACATCTTAGGGGCAGGAAGATACAAGCTGAACTGGAGCAGGAAGTTACACATGTGGATCAGTGGTGAACAGGTCAGATCATGGTGTAATCTATGGGATCTTTGGGGAGAAGTAGCAATTTCAGGAAGATTTGACTGTAGGCAAGTTTTGACTGACTAAGATTTCCCTTATTTTGATAACTAATTTGCCAGACTAAAATCTCTCTGCAAAGAGTCTGTAACTTAAGGGGGACTGTTATATTAGTGATCTGTATCGTGGCATAGCTGGAGCTACCAGTTAGGGAATATAGGGCAGGTGGATGAATGCAGGCTCTGATATCCAACACATGCAGAAAAATATTATTCAGGAGTAGGAAAAGGAGTGCTATAAGGTTGAAAATGTCAACTCAGTTACCAGTAGTAGTCTGTAAAGATGAGAGAGAAAAGTGAGAAAAGAAGAACATGGCCATTGAATAGAGGATTCCTATCTAGTATGAGGGGAAAATGAGTATCTCTGTACTTATCTGATTATGTAGAAGGTAAATAGGAGCAAGTTGAAGGAAGGTTTTTCCCTTTTTGGCTGTTACTAGATGTGACTGCCACTTGAATGGTGACAGCCCTCCTTCCAGTTTCAGCTACTCAAATAGCATCAGACAAAGACTGGGAATAGGCAGTGTGGATAAGCTGGTTATTGAATGTTTGGACTGTGACCCCCTTCTTCTTGCAGTCAGGCTGTTAAATATTCATGTAGCGAGCTCAGGCAGATCCTTGCCATCTGTCTGTATTTATATGACTTCAACCAAACAGCTCCAAAGCGTGTAAAATTTTATCCTCACAATATCTCTTTAAAGAAAAGGGAATTTCTCCCCTGTCTTAAGGGAAAATGAATTAAAACACAAAGAGATTTAGTGACTTACCAGATTTATTCATCTGGACTCCAGCAGACAGGATCCACATTCAGCTCTTCTAAATGCCAGGCCCTGGCATAGCCCTGGGTTCCCAAGACAAAAATCATATTTAGTGCTATCGAGTGTTGTATAGCTTACTTAATATTACTTATTAAGCATAAAAAAATGTATGTATGCAACTACAAAGGAAATTGGAGACTTAAAGACTTTTCTCTGTCTTTTATCCTGTGTGAAAAGCTTAGGTACAGGCCTTACATAAAGTCACCACTCCTTTATGCTGGTGACAGATGCCTCTGGTCTGATGCCTCTGGTCAACTAATTCTGAATCTGGGAGGGTGCAAAGTAATTTACCCTTGATCACACTCCATGTTGCTCTCTGCAAGCTAGTTACTACTATAGGTCTGTGTCTGTTACTTTGCTACTCTGTCACTATCTGTGTGTTTTAGTAAAGAATGAAAGTATTTGACAAGGAAAAAACAATGATAAAACCATTATTTAGGCATCTCAGCCTGCACTGCCTTCAGTTGCACACCTTGATGGCCAGATAAAACAGGATCATTGTGCAAGCTTCAGTAAACACTGTGCACATATGGGCAACTCTGTGAGGGAACAGATTGTCACAGCTACATTTGACCTGTTTTTAGAGCAATTGTGGCTCTCCCATGGCACTGTGGTTGAGACGTTGTTGACATTTCAGCAGAGCTCCTTCAAAAAAATGCATGCCATTGTCAGAATAGCATGGCATTTTGTGGGAAGAGAGTCCTACATTTTAAATCATGCAACAAGCCCAGTACCTCTCCCTATCTCCAGTGAGAGCATCTTAAACAGTCTGAGTGGGAAAGATGACAGAACAAGACCACTGAGATGAAAAGCCCAGACTTTTCAGTGTACCTACATTAAGTTACTATGGACATGAGGTTATGTTACTTGTATGCCTCAAGAATTTGAATCTGAAGCTCAGATTTAGCTCCTGGAACCCCCCCACCCACAGGCAGGGTATCAGAGAAGAGGCATCTGTGAGATGGCAGAGTTGAGGGGATTGGTTTTGTGCCTGCTCCCAAAAGGTGGCAAATGTGGGGTAGTAGTCCACTTTACCTTAGCTTACTTTCGTATCTGTCTAGACCCTCACTGTAATGCTATTTTTAGGAATGAGTGCATTTTAAGAGCAAAAAGGGATACATTTTCACTGTGGTGCTCAAGAAACTGTTACATGCATGCCAGGGGGGTTCTTTGTGCCTTTAACACAATATTGAAGTATTTTCTTTCAAGGATCTTTCTCCATGGCTTAGTCTTTAAAAGTAGCCTTGAGGTTCTGAGTTTACTCAATCAATATATTTTTGTTGTTGATTTTTTTGTAAATGTTTTTCAGGCATTGGAAAAAATGTCATCTGTGACCGAACAGCGACTCCGTTGGATGCCTTTAGGATGATGACTGCGGCTCATTATTACCCAAAGCTCATGAGCATCATGGGGAACGTTTTGCGCTTCCTGCCTGCCTTCGTGAAGATGAAGCAGCTGATCCAGGAGGGTTACGTAGGGGAGCTGCTGGTTTGTGAGGTGCAGGTTCACAGTGGAAGCCTGCTGGGAAAGAAGTACAACTGGAGCTGTGACGACCTGATGGGAGGTGGAGGTTTGCACTCAGTTGGCACCTACATCATCGACCTCCTGACGTTCCTCACCAGCCAGAAGGCTGTGAAAGTGCACGGCTTGCTCAAGACCTTTGTGAAGCAGACGGACCACATCAAGGGGATACGGCAGATCACCAGTGACGACTTCTGTACTTTTCAGATGGTTCTGGAAGGCGGCGTGTGCTGCACGGTGACGCTCAACTTCAACGTCCCCGGGGAGTTCAAACAAGACATTATTGTGGTGGGTTCGGCGGGCCGGCTGATTGTAATAGGCACTGATCTTTATGGACAGAGCAACAGCTCTCCTCAGCGGGAGCTCCTGCTGAAGGACTCCACGCCGGTCAGCAACTCCTTACTTCCGGAGAAGGCCTTCAGTGACATCCCGTCCCCATACCTCCGAGGCACCATTAAGATGGTTCAAGCTGTCCGCCAGGCATTTGAGGACCAGGACGACAGGAGGACCTGGGACGGGAGGCCTCTCACGATGGCTGCCACCTTTGATGACTGTCTGTATGCCCTGTGTGTGGTAGACACCATTAAAAAGTCAAACCAGTTGGGGGAGTGGCAGAACATTTCAATCATGACCGAGGAGCCAGAACTGAGCCCGGCATACTTAATCAGTGAAGCCATGCGGAAGAGCAGGATGTCTCTGTACTGCTAGCTCCACTCAGCTCCTAGGAAAGAATAGGAACCAGGCAGCTCTTAAAGGAAATGGTAATTCAGTCCCTGTGAAGGGCTTGGGCATCTTGCAAACAGCTAAGGATATGGGAGAAGGAAATACAGTGTTTGGATCAACTAAATGTGTTGGTGGCTAAATACCAAAGTAGTAAGGTCCTTAGAGATGCCCAAAACAGATAGGAGAGTTAAGAGCTGACATAACTGTTTTAATAACAGTATTAGCTGGCTGATTGGAAAGATATATCATGGACTCGTCTCCTGCTTGCAGGTGCTTTAGATTATCCAATTGTGTTTACTGTGAAAGGTTGGGAAGGTCCTTTTAGATTTTCCTTACCTACCAGAGGGCTGTGAAGGTACCGTCATGTCATCAAATTTTCTGTAGTGTCTGACATGAATGGTTCCTACCAGGACAGCTGACACCACCATGCTGTGCTACTACACCTCTAACCAACACACAGAATAATGGGACTTGGTGCGAAAGTGTCGCGTGATACAGAAAATCTTGGCAGCTCACATTACATACAGCTTTTTAGGAGCTTCTATGTGTTGGTTTAGACAGTTGTTTTGTTGTTTTCTTTTAAAGCACAATTAAGTAGGAAAATGTGTGGCTTTTACAAACAAAGCAGCTCTCAACCACAGTGCATATGCCCCCGTGTTGGGGGAGGGAGGGTCTTCTGTGAGCTCGTGTTAAGCTGCAGTGTTAACTGTACAGATTTGCTGATTAAATTGGGTGGTGCTAAATGTTCATGAGGCAGGTGGCATGAAACAGTAGTGCTGGTGGGTTTTATTATACAGCTGAACTCAGGCTAGTCTAGTGAAGGTTTACACACAATTTCCTGTGTGTCTGGGACTCACTTTTGAGTGAATTCATCTCGCATTTTGATTTTAGGTGGAAAACAGAAAATAGTAGAAATCCAACACAAAACTATATGATGCTTAGACAGTTCTTTTAAACCTTTGTGAACTCACACTTGAGATACCTACACCAACAATTAATTTGACATAGCTCAACCCAGACGCTTTCACCTCCACCATGTGGTGCGTGTGAGTGGAAAAAAAAAAAAAAAGAGGGATGAGAAAATTTCCTGTCAGTTCCAGGGAAAAAATTGCATAAGACCCCCACCTCTCTACTTGCTTGAAGTGGCTAGCTACTGGTACTGTAGTAATTGTTCCCTGTCATCAGTGCAGGGGTAGACAAACTCTTTTGATATGTTTGTCCTGTCTTTCTTTTTAATATTTCAGATTGCAGTCTAGAAAGAATACATTCTTTCAGTTCTTAAAAGAATATGGTGAAAGGCACATGTATTATCCTACTAAATGGGGATACTCCTTTTCTGCGTAAAGCTGGTCCTGTGCTTATGTGTTTACAGCACTAGGTCTTCAGATAGGAAAAAAAGTAGAACACAAGCATAGAGCACTAAATTATATTAAACTTGATAAAAGTTAATTTTGGCTAGGACAAAGAGGAGAACATTTGGATGAACAGTAAATTGAAAGAGAAAATATGGCCCTCTTTCTCAAGGCTATCAGATTAGTCTTGCCGTTTTAGGTTAGAAAGAGAACAATCAGAATAATTTAGGTTTTTTTGAAAAGCACTTACAGTTTTGCTATTTTTAGGAGCACTAAGGGCTTCTGAAGAGCTCCTTCAAATGACTTTGTCTGATTGCTGGATGCTCCTGCCTGTCCTATACCCAGTTTTAGTGCTGCATGATTTTGAACAGGAGGGCATCAATAGTGTGATTCATCTCATCAGACTTAAGCCAGCTGAAAGTCTGGTGTCTTGTCCCCATCAGCTCTGCAAGGACACAGTCAATACAGAGAGAGCTCTAGCTCTCCAAAGGGTGACTCAGTTCATCCTCAGATTAATATAGAAGGAGGTGCCCACTGGAAACTCCAGTCCTCTTCCTTTGTCTGTACAGAGAATCTTGGCTTCTAAATTTTTAGGTCACTAAAGTTAGGAAACTTGAATCCCACCCCAAAATTATTAGTGCGTGCTTAATTTTTAAAGGGTCCGTATGTGTGACTTTTCATTAAATATTCTCTGAAGTACAAGAGTGTGACTGATGAAGAAATAGTATAATACCACAAAACCACAGCCAAACAGAGAATTGCTTCTATCCATATTGTTCTGCAAATTCTAGCAATTGTCTCTGGGGCAGACCGCTTCTGCTAAGGCCTCAGGCAAGCTTTCATCGTTTCTTCTTGGAAGCAGCTCTTGACAAGTTTGGATGTTTTTCCTAGAAATGATTTCTGTGAGAATTCCTGTAGTAGTGTCTGTGCCAACAGGAATTTCCCATTGTAATTGTCATGGTATACCGTGCTGTACAGTTCCAGCCCTTAAAAATGCACAGGAAAATACAGAAGACCAAATTTGATCAAGAAATCATCTCCCTCCTGAAAAATGGAGTTAGCCCGAAAGGGATCAAGAGAGAGTTTTCATATATTAAGGCAAAAACCCTTTATTGAAAATACTGGCAAGTTCAAATCGTGAATGTAAGCCTGGTGGATAAGTAACCATGTCTAGTTAAATATCATCCAAAACTGGAACTAAACATGGACCAATATGTTTGTGAATCCTGCTTCTTAGTGGTTTGGCCATTGTGCTGGAATTGCTGCTTATGTCTTCACACCTTGTTTTGGTTCACGAATGTGGACAGCTTTTCCTATCTGCATTTTAATTTTTTCTGTGTCTTTCTGGGTTTTGTGATGCCAGCTGGAAGAAAATATGCTGGAATCCTAGACAACCCTGCAGTGAACAGTCCCCAGGTGAAACACAGGGAATAGGGATAGTACTACTGAGCTTGACCTTTCTGTCCTGGATCCAAAGGTTTAGGTGACACGCATCATCCGTCCTCTGTACAGACTTACCAGTGCAGATATTGCTGCTTAGCAGAAATAAAATCTAATGCTTTGGTTACATAGCCATCTGATGCTGGTATCAGTACTGGCTTATCGAATCCTGTACAGCTCGTTGTGTGACCACAGTGCTGCTCCCAGAGAGGCAGCCAGGATGAGCAGGGGCAGGGTGGGACCTCTTCCTCTGACAGCAGCATAGATCTCATGCTAGATTTAGGTGAACTTGTTGCCTAACTGGGACGGCAGCGGTAACTGCATACGTTCAGGATTGTATGACAGTTTTTCCATTCTCTAGGAGGTGAAGATGCTGTAGTGTCGAGTGTAAAGATGCTGAACTTCCACCTGGCTTAGAGGAGCAAGGAATTGGTTTATTTATAGAACGTGTATTACTGTTCTAAAAATACATGTTACTTTACAGCCTGGGATCTTCCTTGGCAGCATGAAGCCCTCTGCTCTTTTGGTGCAGTTGAAAGTTCACTGAATTGCCCTAAGTAGTCTCTGGAGCTCACGCTGGGTTTAAGAATTTGGGCAGCAGTTAAAAGAGATGTACCTGATTGAACTCAAAAGCGGTACCACACCAGGGAACATATGTTTGGAATTGCACTTTTAATGCTGTTCTTTAATGCTGTGCCACAAGGTTTGAGACAAACACTGCTAGAATAGGTGCAGGCCTAATAGCCGAACTGCGGCTACTGCTGGAATTTACAGTAGCCCCAAAATGAGCTTGTTCATACACTAGATGAGAAATGTTCATTCCTCTCTCCCAGGGCTGCTGTTGAGAGGCTCTTTCCTTTGCCATCTACCTGTGCACCTAGTATACTGAACATTATGGTCTGTTGCCAAAGACAAAAAGAGCCAAAGGGGAGAGCCTGGGTGAAGAGCTCTGCTGCTCTGCAGGGGTCTCTTCCAGTGCTGGGACAGCCAGCTGAGATGATGTCTGATTTTCAACGGGAATTGGATTGGGCTCCACACCAGGGGTAGGGCAGCCCTTCCCTGTGTCCCTGCACGACAGCAGGGCACAGCTGAAGCCCTTCCAGGTGTCCACAGGGAGAGCGGTAGCTGCAGCGGCCAGGGGAAGGAAGGTGTGCCTGCGGCCTGGCACCTGTACGCCTGTGTCAACGGGGAGAACATGCTGGTTGTGCAGAGAGTGAGGGCTGCTCCTCCTGAAGGTGATAGCAGCAGCTTTGCTCCACCTCTGTGTTTGGGAGCCCGAGGAGGGCCCTGCTCTCTGGGAAGCAGCATCTGTCCTGTACTCCTGCTAGATGCATGCACGTCCTCAGTGCTGACCTCGATGAAGTCCTGCGTGGAGGCTAAGAGCTCTGCAAGAGCTTTGGAGTTTCCTATATCTAATATTGTGCATGTGATAAATTAGTAGTACTTTAGCTGTGTAGATATAAAATACTGAGTAGAGATGATATGTCCTTACCCATGCAGCCAGTATGGCAGAGAATCAGGGCTTGCGTAGACAAGTTTAGGCTCAGGATGGACTGCTGTGGGGTTCATCCTTGGCTTTGGCTGAAAGCATGAGAAATTCCTGCCCAGCCAGCACAGGGCAATCAGAGGCACTCTCCACTTTGTACTTAGTGTTTCCTTCTTTTGGATAGCTTTTGAATCACAGTGACTACAAGTGAACAGCTGTCCTGGAAGTTCAGCCATTCAAAAAAGGAAGTTTTTCTGCTGTGTGTGGTCACAGCACAAAGACAATTCAATTTGTGTGTTACCTTGTTTATTTCTGTGTCCATACAAGAGTGGAAAAGACACAGACAATTTAAAATGACTACCAAAAAAAAAAAAAAAGCAGATTTTATTTCAATGGTAAAGATAAACATAGTATCTTGATGATGTCTTTGCAGAGATTCAGCAATTACTGATGACAATTTCTTGTTGCTGGGAATTTTTAGAATTTACTTTTCTCTCTTACCTTCAGTACGAAGTATCACAAATTATGAAGTCTCTTCACTGTTATGTTCTGTGTTTATAAGGGTTTAAAAGCACCCAGTAGGCTTTGGGCTTTGTGCAGATACTCAACATGTTGGCTTGATGCTCCAGTGGCCCAGTGATGTACCCTTAAGTACGTATGAAACTCAGCACTGGACTGTTTGACCTCTGTAGTACTCTCGGGGTATTTAGGACTAGTTGTGTAATGGCAGGATTATTCAGGACAGCAGTTTCTTGTTGTTGTGTTATTCATGTTGTTACTTGTGGGGAGCAAGGCTTGTAAATTTTAGAGATGACGTATGACTGAATAATAATTGGCAGTCTTACCTGCTTTTAAATTTCCTCTCACTTGAGCTGCTGGATGAAGTCTGTCCAATAAAAACAATTTCCCCTTAACAATAACTGCCCACTTCCATTTGCTCATGACAAGAAGAAATTTTCAGTAGATGGGACTATACATAATGCTGCATTCATGAACCGATGTCATAACCTCATGACTTACTGAGTGTATGAAGCCAGAGCCTAGGCAAGTAATGACTTTTTCAGAGCTGCCAAATCAAAGTGTTGGGGTTGGGGAGTGAAGGGTATCAGCTTAGGTCAAACTGAAATAGCTTTTATTCGTTATTTTCAGTTAAATGAATAAACGAATTGACTATAGTCAATACACAACTGAACACAAAACATGTTTGTAGGTCTTTTTTTGTTTGTTTGTTTGCTTTTGGGATAAAGTTCCATTTTTAAAGAATACTGTTTTGAAATGAAGTTTGAAAAAATCCATTTTATTTTGTTCTGTCATTTGTGAAATTAACTGGGGTTACAGTTTTTTTTTGTTTTAAGTTCACACTTTAAAAAATCCCATACACGTTCAGTGGATTCAGCTGCCCTTGGGCAGGTTCAGCTCTGAACCTGCAGTCTTGCAGTGTCATGCGGTGACCCCATTCCAGCATCTGAATTTGGCCATCTGGGTTTCATTTGTGTCTTCTTGTGGCGGAGGGAAAACTGGTTCATTACATGGTGTTGGCTATAGATGATCAAAACACTTTTTGCAGCAGTGCCAGCCATCGTCTTTAAATCTAATTTAGCACTTAAATCTATTAATGTGTTTACTGTGGTTATTTATGACCTTGCAGCCATGTGCTACCATCCATTACTCCCTTTTTTTTTTTTAATACCATCCATCAGACTCGCTTGCCTCCCCCTTCTTTCATTCCATTGCAAGTCACGAGGCAGGTCTCCCTTGTTTCCCACTGAGTTTGCTCTCAGTCTGTGTTACACATGGCATACAGGGTGGCTAACATATGACTTGAACTAACTTTTAACACAAATTCATTAAAGAGGATGTTAACAACACAACCACTCAAGTACATGGCATACCTGATGCCCAGCTAGGGCAGGAATCAAAGCTCCCTGCTGTGCCGTGCTTCACAAAGGACACTCAATGTTTCTCTTTGTACTGGTTTTCTTTTATTTGATTTTGAAAATGAGAATATGTTCAGTTTGTTGCTGTGTCAATATTAAGTATATATTTATTGTTTTTCAGACATACATACATATATATAAATGCTATATATATAAAATGTCAACGCATGGACATATGTACAGTAGATATTTTAAAGAGCTATTTATCAAGAAAAGTAAGTGTTATAAGTAAACAGAGTTTATATTTTATATATTATGTAGATAGCAAAAAAAAAAGTGTTTAAATTATAGTAGGACTTTTGGGGGTGGGGTTGGGGTTGGAGAAACGGACAAGGACTGGTTCTAGCATTTTAAATAGCCAAACTACTTTGTACGGAAGCTGCCTGCTGTGCCTCTCGGCTGCAATATCTGTTTGTTTCTTCTTCTGGAAGATGATGTGCATTGTTACTTTTACATTGCTTGGGGAATGTAGTTAGTTTATTCTCAGCCAACTGGTATGTGCTGCTTAAAACATGGTTTCCTGCTGTTCTGCATATTTGCATCGATGGAGTAAAAGGATCTTAACTGGCAAATAAAGACATAAAAGGATGTGATCCCAGCTGCCTGTCATTTTTCCCCACGCTTGTGTTTTGTAGGGGGTAGTAACCATCACTTTTGCCTGTTTTCTGGCCGGCCCATTTAAGTTCAACACATTTTTACTCAGTAAAACGCACAGGTTTTGTGCTTGGGGGTGGGGGCTGTGGTGGAAGGAGAGAGGGAAGAAAGAATTTAGCACTGAGCTGTTTGAGGGTTTAACGCTACGGCAAGGCCTGAACTGATGCCTGCCAAGTGATATGTCCTGGGGAGATATGTCCTGGCACAGCAAAATGCGGGCACCCCTAAAGACACCCCTAAAGAGCACAGCCTGGAGTTCCTTTCAGGGCCCTCCTCCTTACCTCCCCATAGGTGTCCTGGGGTGCCTTTGCCTTCCTCATCCTCAGCAGCCTCCAGAGACTTCCCCATGTCTACCCACCCCTCACTCCCACCCCTTGTAAGGAGCTTGTAACTCCAGCCACTCTGATGCTGGGTAAAACCTCACTGAGTACAAAGCAGAAGATCATAAAAAGCAGTGGGAAATTCTAGGCTCTGAGGAAAGATTTGTTACCTTTATGGCTGATTGTAAAGAGACCACAGCATTCCCCGTGCTGCTTTTTCTATTTCACAGCAGAGCACGCAGAAAGATGTTGTGTTCTGCTCGTGTCAGTGCTCTCTCGCTTCCCAGGCACCAGGAAGGTGCAGCGAGTCTGAGGCACCAAACTGGATGGCGGGGGCGGGGGGGGAGAAATCACAACCATTTACATTGCCCACCCCGCTCAGGTCACACGATCTTGTGAAGTGAACAGTATATTTCATATATATGTGTATAAATCTACAGAGTGGGTATAGCATTTACTTCAATGTAGAAATGCAGCAAGGTAGTAATTTTCACTTCTACCATAGCAGCTATAATATTTTAAAGATGTACCAATGTTTATATATACATAAAGTGCACTTTTACTGGTTTTAATACACATTGTTTTCTTAGACTGTAGAGGAGAAAAGCACAAGGTGAGGAAGAATCGGTGCCCAGGCAAATGTAGCATAACCTTGCTCAGTCAGGCTTCCAGATCAGCGTCTCCAACGGATCGATTAGCCACTGAAACAAAACAGGGCCGAATTTTATGGCATATCCTTTCCAATCAACTTCATAGTAACACCAGGCCTACTTCCATTTCAAAGGCTAAAACAGAAATTTTTGGAAAACAGCACCTAGGGGAACAATTCCTATGAAAGAAAGTGTCAGAGATACAGTGGGATTATTCGTACCCAGTTCCAGCACGCAGTACATAACTGTATAGGTAAGTGCAAATGCAACAGCAGGTATAAAAATACCACACTAATGAGGCTACAGAAATGCTAAGGTAAACATTTTCAATTGTGGGTTGGTATAGCGAGACACCTAGGTGTAGCTTTACGAACCCAAGTAAGAGTTCTGCTATTAAATGAAGGTAAAATGTAAAAATGTAGGTGGGGAGGAAAAACCTCTTGCCATTTTCCATAGCTTTTGCGAACCAAGGCTTCCGCAGTCCCACCGGCTTGTTCTGCTGTTTTCTGGAGCCCCTGCTGATTAGCAGCTATGCAGTAAAAACAATGGGCGGCTTGTAGCCATAAATATTAATCAGAGGAATGTTAAATGCATTGTATTGTTCTCTTTGGGAACGAAGCATTTGCAGGGGCAGGGGCTATTAAAAAGTGCTGCCGTGCCAAAGAGAAGCAGCACTGAATGCCTTCATTACTGATTCCTGTCGGGTGGTGGGAAGCCGTGGAGCTTGCACTGTGGTGCCAGTGCAATACTGGCGTTTCAGTGCAGACATAAGTGATGGACAGGACAACAGGGCCTTTTTTGCCCCATGTAATACTCCAGAGTGGCTTAAACAGGGGCCAGACAGCATGGATGGGCCTCCTGCAGCCTGTCCTGGGGCTGGTGGCCTGGGGAACGGTTGCCACAGCCCAGCAGCACCCGCAGCACCTCATGCTTGGCCTGCTCAGGCCCATGTGCCTGTGCTGGTTACTGCTGCTGCCATCATGTGCAGCGCAGAAGGAGGAAATCTCCATCACACAGCCCCAGGAGGAGGCCCACTAGTACTTGCTAATACCCGTCGCCTGCATACATCACCTTTTTAATATATTTTGCTCTTGGGAATGCTCCAGCTAGTGAATTGAGCACCACAAACCTTAGTGTGGCACCACATCTTTGCTTTAAAATGAACAATTGTGGCAATCTACTTGCAGCTACAGCTCCATGAGCAGGTTCCTGAGGGATGAGGCTGGGCTGCTGGCAGATGGAAAGCACCAGTCCTCGCTCCTGCCCCCAGCTTTGTTCCTGCCTTCCTTGGGTACTGGCACCAGAGAGCATGTGCAGCCATATGGTTCATGTGATCTAATTTAGCTGGAAACCAAAACCGTGTTTTTTTACTGGATTAGTTTTTAGGCAGACTGTTCCCTGATCTGATTCATTGTCGACAGCAATTTGTGCCAGATCGCTTTAATAGCAGAATGTAAATAGAAACCAGGTCGCCTGACTGCCAGAAATGTGCTTTTTTTTTTTTCATTGGATCAAAGATTCAGTATAGTAACTGTAGAATAATAAACAGGTCCAAAAGAAAAAGGAATGGCTGGAGGAAAACAATTTTAGGTTCTCTATTTCCATAAGAAAGGATTTACATGTAAGTAAATGTTTCCTAGGAAAGCGGAGGCCCCTTCCTCCAGACATCAATGCACAGTAGGTAATATGTGCTGCAGAAGTGGTGTATATAGAGAGTCTTAGAGAAGCCTTTCAGAGTCTGCTCCAATCTGTTTTAATAACTCTGCCTTTTGCAGTTAATCACATCTTGCAGACTAAAGGCTGTTGCAGAAATTATCATATCACATCCAGACAATGATGACTGCCTCTGAACACAACTGGCTTTGTTGCTTGTGCAAATACATTTTACACAGCGTTTCAGCCAAACTTGAAAAAGCTCAGACCTGCATTTCAGTCCTCAAGAATGCAGAGATAGCTGGAAATGGAGCTTGACTTACAGCATAATACATTTTGTTTGGTGGCCTTTTTTCCTACTACTGTCCTGAAATTGCTAGATTTTATTCTTTAACATTTCTTTTCAGTGGTGCTAGTTGTTATAAATTCTGAAGTATCTGTTGTAAAAAGAGGACTTTTACACCACTAACTGTGACAAGCTCTCCACATGAAGAAGGAAGGTAATCAGACAGATAGCAGAGGTCAGGACCAGTACAAAATGCAGATTCACAAGAAATGCAAGAAACAAGAATGTTCCTGGGTGCTGATGACTAATTCTCTATCCTGTTAAATTCTTAGAAACATTCCAAGCATGATTTTTGGCATAGATCAACTTATATTCTTCTGTATGTTTCCTGTGGCACAGTGTGGAAGTTAGCACGCAGCAGAGACTATTCCCAATAAGTAAGTTGCTTATAACCACCCCCTTTTGGAAATTACAAAATTAATAATAGGGGCATGAGCCATTCTGTGCCAATTGGCCTTAGTGCCAGAGAGTGGTGGTCCCGGGCACTTTATCTGCTATTATGGATGTAGCTTAGAGCTGAGAACTGATTGGTAGAATTGGAGGATGTTGTTATTACAAAACTAATGCATTAAAAAAATGAGTCTATCTCTGTCCCAGAGGTAGGAAATTCAGGTATAAACTGTGCTGAGCTGCTTCAGCAGAACATATTTTGGTTTAAATGGACTATTTTTCCATTCACTGTTCTATGCCTTTTGCTTGCAGTTCCATAACAGCAGAATCAACTTCCTGTGGGACACCCTGCTCTTCTGGCTACAGAAATTGCTATCTACAAATAATTTCTGTTAGGACTATGGGAGGAACCGGGCCTCCACGGAAAAGGGACTGAGTCACTTGCTGATTAGACAAAGCTCACAGCTATCCACCCACATTTGTCAAACTTGGTCTGTACTGCTTCACATGTTTGAAGTGCCTTGTAAACATTAACAAGTCCCCACGAAACGAGCTGTTGGGATTATCTCCATTTTGCAGCTGGCAAGGTGGAGGCAGAGGTGAAGTTGGTGGGATCACTCTCTGAAGAATTTCTCTTTTCTCTTAATTTCTTGGTTTTTTTTTGTTTGTTTGTTTTGCTTTGTTTGTTTGTTTTTCTGAATTAGATTTGCCCTCTCCCAGTGGCAGAACCCATGACTTGAAATGTCACTGTCAGAGGGCCCTCCAAATGCCCAAGACAGAAATTACTCATAGTAGACCAGGTATAAGTTTAGGTCTTTATGGAATTCCACCTTGCTTGGAAATAGTCTTGCAAATAATAATTTTTTTAAGCACTTTTTTGTTTCCTTGCACCTTCTAACTTTTTTTTAAAGGCAATTTTAGGTAGGATTTTTCTCCTTTTATGGACTGACAGGTCTGAACTGTTTAGCATTAAAAAAAAAAGAGTTTAAAACTGGAAGATTTGAAATTGCAAGCTGCTATTTTAGAATATATGCAGTGATATTTGTGTTTATAACAGGATCTCACTGGCTTTGCTAAGGAGGTACATACCATTCATTATCTTCACCTTGTCTTTTGGAAAACTAGAGATGAAATGGCAAACCATGCTCTCCAAGGCCACACAGAGCACATCCATGACATCCAGATACTAAATCCTGCTGTTTTAATTTCTAAGTCCCTTTAAATAGTTCTTAAGCCTAATATAATTTGCATACATTATAATTAATATAATTAGCCATATATAATTAATGTCTAATAAGCTGTTGTGGTTTGTGAATGCCAAATAAGCTAGTGTTGCCTGCACAGTCTAAGTTCAAATTCATCAATTTGTATGAGTGCTACCAAGACCACAGCCAATACCAACAGCTTTATCTAAGTGAATAAATTTTGGGTAACCTTATCTATGGAGGGGAAGGTGAGAGACACTGCACTCTCCAAGCATTGATTTTAAAACCAAGCTTATAAAATTAGCAGCAGATCAATGTGCTCACCAGGAAATCGCTAAATTAATCAGTTGGCCTGTAAAAGTCCCTCAGCATCTGAAGAACAGTCCAAGTCACTCCACAGTTCTGTTCTACATTTCAAGAAAGGGTGTTAAACTACAGGGTGCTTGCCTGCACCGTATTGTTCACATTGCTCAGTTTGGCAAGGATTTCTGGTAAAAAACCCTTCACAGAAAATTCCTTTTATTTCCCACTGGCAACTTCTCAGTGCTAATAGCAGCAAATCATCACCTGGAGAGGTAAAGACAATCATCCTAGTGTAATCTGGGAATTTATGGGGTAAATTGTTCCATGTTTTTTACTGCTTCCCATTATTCTGTACAGCAACAACCAGAAAGCAGGACATTGGCACTACTTTTAATGACTATGGGAACATGGAACTAGAAGGCCGAGATAAAAAAATCACGATCAGGAGAGAGGTGGAGACTACTTTGTCTTATCACAAAACAAACATCATTCAGCCATTCCAGTTCAACAGCTTGTATTCATGTATTAAAACAAGCCTCAAAACCATGACTGATATAATTTAGAGTAATTAATTAGTTGCTGCTCAATCCTTTAAATGAGTGCACTAGCAAAGCCCTTTGAGCTCCACCGAGATCAAAAGCCGGCTTGTGTACAAGGCTCCCCCTCCCCCTCGGTGGGCAGTCTTTTCGAAGCAAGGTGACTGAGTGACAAATCGTTCCTTGGGGGTACAACTGCTGGGAAGGCTGCGGGGCTGTGGCTGGATCTGAGCCTTTCACCCCTCATTAGCGATCCCAGTGAAGTCACTGGGTTAGGGTTGTGCCGTTGAGCCTAGGGAGCAGACTGGAGCTATTTTGATGTTTTGTTTTGTTTGTTTGTTTGTCTGTTTTATGTTATACTGGAGCTATCAGATTACACTGGGGCTACTGAACTCATTTCCATGGCCAAATCCTCAGGCAGGTAGCCAGGTCTTGTTCTCACTGCAGGTGCTGGCATAGGACGGTGGCAATGGTTGTGCAACGACTGCTGCTGGGACCCTGGCTGTTAAAATGCCGTCGTGAAACCCTAGCTGGGCTTGGCTCGATGTAGAGCTTCAGATATACCCAGCGACTGAACTGAACTGTCCCCATCTTCATCCTGGGTCACAGGACTCAAGAGGAGTCGGATCCTTTGTAACTCCTCCTTCAGTCCACTGCAGTGTGCGGTTCGCTCAGGCCCTAAAGTTTTGGGGATGCTTGGCTGAGTGAGGAACACAGAATCCAACCTCCGTAGCCAGCCTGTGACCTTGAATTAGCCTCTGGGCACATTCCTGCTTTGATACAAGGAGAAATGCTGTAAGTATGAAACCTGGTCCTAATTCCAACTTGCTTTCTCATTTTTGTGGCAGATACTTGCACATTGCCACAGTTTTTGCTCCATCTCTAGCCATATAAGATAGTCTTAATAACTATACGTGATCTGTATGCATGACCTCTTCATTAGGACTCTCAAGGCCTATCATTTAATTTTCCCAACATGCCTAACCGACCAACCTTTGTCTCATTGTCATCTCATTGTCACATCTCAATTAAAGAGAAACCAAAGAAAAGATCGTTTGGGATTATTTATTTATTATTACTTGGTGCCCCAAAGGTGCCATGCTCACTGACAGCACAAAGCATGTTTTTGGTACTCTTTAAAACCTCACAACACTTTTTCAGTCAAAAACATCAATCACATCCTTTTAACTCAGCTACTAGTCAGGTTGGTAGAAGAAGAATTGGGGCATGCACAGTTGATATCTGAAGTTAAGCAATAAATCCAAATTATGACTGGAATCCAGAAGACATTATCCTAAAAAATCACTAACATAACCTTAAAACAAATCCATGTACTACTGGAGCAGGCAAATAAATAGCACTTTGCTATTTTCTTAGTAATTCTCTTGCAGTTTCCATACGTCTCTGCAGACAAGAGCATGTCACCTCTGAAGTGCTCTCATTCTCTATCAGGATGGGAAAACAGAGAAGTAGGACACATCTGCACTCAGCTTTCCAAGTTCAGCTGCTCATCAGGTGTTTTCAGCCTTTCAACCACGGGCCTTTTCCTTGCTGTCATCTGGGGATGTGTATTCACGATTACAGAGACAGTGTTTGGTCTGCTTGGAGACAGACCTGGTTATTGTGCTGCCAAGCTGGAATGAAAGGCTAAATTCCCTGTTGCTGCCAAATAGTTTTGTGTTATTTTTATTAACCTAGAGTATTATTTTTTTTTCCATCTCACTTCAACAAGGGATTAAGTCGGGAACATTTATAGCTCCAATATTTGCATTCTTCTCTCAGGTAGAATGTAAACAGCAGAGTGATGCTGTTTTGGCCAGGAAACGGGGCCAAGCTTTTCTCGATCTGCTGATGTTCATAATGAAAATGTTTTGTGAATGTGTAAGTACATTGTCCTTTCCATTAACACAGCCCTACTCACCATCTGGAACTGTTCGTGCTTCTGAAGAAACAGGAGATCATATCTTAGAAAAGCTGAAATTACCAAACTTATAACTCCTTTCCAAAACATTAATCATGTCCTACTGCAATAGGAACAAGAGATGGTGCATCAGCAGGCCGAAAGTATGCACTGGTTTTGATATATAGTGAAGATATTCTTAGACAAATGTACTTAAAAAAAAAAAAAAAGTGCATCTTCAGTCGGTTCAGAGCAAATGAAACTCACCTGAGAAATGTGCTTATTTTTTGTATGTTACAATATGCATTATAATGACATGCAAATATGGACCTCCGTGCTCTGTAAAATCAATGTTCCATTGCTTTGCATTTTCATCTTCTTTCAATAAATTCACATAGCAAGGTGTGCTTCCAGTAACCATCTGTAAATCCACAGATAAATCAGTCATACATGAGAACAAAGTGCAAAGCACTTTCCAAGAGCTATCGTATTCAGCAGCACATCGCTCCCATCAAATTACTCCAGCTTTAACAGCAAAAGCACTGCTTTTCAAGAACCATGGGCACAATGCAGTTCATATTTTGCAAGAAAAAAAGCATTAGCAATGCCTATTTGCCTTCCTGCTCATGTGACTTTGTATGTCAGTGACTAACTCACTTGTGCCATACAAGCATATCACTACAAAATATGAAGATGTTAATACTCAAAGTAACAGATAAAAGTGAGAGATGCAGTATGCTAGCAGGATACTAATTATTTTGGCTCTGCTATCTGAGAATTCCAAGCCAATTCGAAACCTGTTCCCCTTTTATCTTTTATGTGTGCTACCTTTTCTGATGTTAATTGCACTTTATAAAAATTAACATTTAGGTTATCATGGTTTGGAGAGATGCCTGGGAAGGTATAATTCATTAATGATACATTAATCACAATCAATTTTATTATAAACAGTCTTCCACTTGGCTGATTGACACCTGCAGGTATTCATGATGAAATTCTGGTTTCATTTATAATGGCAACAAATAGATTCCATTGACAGGAATGAAGATACTTCATGTCCCTAGACAAAGGACAATCAGGTCATTATTTGCTTTATGAAAATGTATGCAGTTTAATATGTTGATTTAAGTAACGCAATCACCTGTGTGCTTTGTTTGCAACACTGATTTACAGCACATAGTCATTTAGCCACTTTCAGTGAAGGTGGATGCACAAGGGCAGTTACAAAGAAATAAGGCTGTTAAATAAATATATATAA